>JAQJVL010000276.1:518013-660513 GCA_035578905.1 Stictocephala bisonia | reverse complement strand
TTATTGAGTGGGTTGGTAATAAAAACAAAGCATGTCAGGATTAAAGATACATTAGAAAAATTTTAACCCTACTTTCATGCTTCTTTCTTATACTAGTCCTAAAACCTCTGAATTACACTAAAGTTTTATTAGCTTGAGACTGAGATTTGACTTTTGGTGACTCAAAGAATACTTTTCCAATGGATATGTTCTTATTCCCATCATGATCAACTTATATTCTTCTGATGTTCCAACTAAAAGACTAGAAATGTATGCTAGTGATTTTGTTTTAGCTTATCAACACAAGGGCTTTCATGAAATTTAAGTGATCCTAAGAAGTGAACTTTCAGTCTTTCAAGAACATTTTATAATTTGGAAGCTAATCAGAACCCCCTCTAAGACATAAGTAAGAGTACCCTCATCTTCCATGTAAGTAAGAAATTTGCTCATCAAAAATTAACCAAAAATGAAACATTTTTCGATAGTTTTAAGTTTAACCACAATGAACTTTCAATATCTAAGAGTATATCTGAATCTATCTCTTACTTTTAGAAGCCAATTATAGAAATTATTATTGTACAGAGTAATAAAGGAGAAACTTGGAGAGCAAATGAACTCATTATGTGTATTGATTGTGCTTGGTTTATTTGACAGCTGAGCATTACACTCCCGTGTCTAAATTGTCCTGATGAAAAACTGATCTACATCCAACTGAGTACGGTCATGAGAGTAATAATTGTACTGTTACGGCAGCTCTCGGTCAGGCCTTAGTCCTGGGTGCTCCTCCAGATATAGGTGGAGAGGAGGTTTTGTAAAAGTAATAAGATCTTGAACCTATTTTAACACCCACTATACAAGATTTCCATGAATATCCCTAGATTATAATCACGAAAAAATCTAGGTACTGCTTCTCAGTGCAATGAAACATTTTACTAGTCCAATACCAATATTGACTGGCGCATTCCTGAAAAATGTTTGAAGGACGGAATCCAATCCCACAGATTGTGTAGGGGAAAAGAACGACGTTCCTTTAGAGAGTTGGCTTTACTAAATCGTTTCTGACCTGGCATGGGAATATAAAATTAATGGAAATTTAGATGGGAACTGACACGAGATCCTTGACTGTTTAGAAGATATCCAAACAAGAGATCATATAGTTGCAGATCGTCCTGTGCGCTCCTTCTTTGTGGGGGACGGGGGTGTTTAGCTGATATTTATATAGTTCAAGGGGGTTTAGCTTTGTGACGAGAGATCGCTTTACTTTAAAAAAATCGACCGTAATGATCCCACTTACACTCATCACGCATCCTGCCCATAAAAATCATCATAATAATACCAAACTAACTGAACCCAGTGAACCCTTTCTATATCTCCTCGCTGCAAAGCACATTACACTAGATGAACCTGTTAAACCTTAACCCACCCTTTCTGTAAATCGTAAGAGCTACTAATTTTATGACTCCCTTCGATAGTTTCTCTCTGTAAAACATGACAATTTCACAGCACACTTTGTAAGTCCCTCCCTATAAAGCTCCATGGTGTTTCGCTAATTGGCCCCAGTGACTTCATACATCAGCCCCCTATACAGTACACCCAAGTCGGCACACCACTAGATCGTTTAAACCAGCCACTCCCTGTAGAGTACACCCTCGGCGTCGACCTAGTTACATCTTGACTCTACTGTTATCACATCCGTGAAAGTCGCGGCGGTGTTCCTTGTTCGGCTCGAGCATGATGTGAAATAATCAGCGAGTCATAAATCATGAAAGTCGCCTCATAAGAGGCGGTTGATTCAATGTCTAGGAATAATTGAATATTTCATTTGAGACCTTAACAACAGAATGCAAGGCACAAACAACTTTTGATGTAACAGTATTAAAGTTGGTTTTACTACAGCAATATTTTGCAAATATCCAAGCAAAAAACAAAAGCTTAATCGATTACATCCCCTTCAGTTAGTAATAAATGAAAATTTGCCCTATGAAATGACACGTTCTGCCATCGCATGTCACATGTAGGACAACGCGAACCCTGATCTTTTTTCGAACGTTTCTCATACGGAACCTTCCGCACGAGTCGGCCGATTTCTCTCGAAAGCCCCGCTAATGACGTACGAGATTGATGGTGCAATACGGCGTCTCCGGGATGACAAGGACCCACAATAGCCGGATGTGTGCTTGTGCAACGACTGTGCGCTGCGCTGCTCAGCACACGGAACTGGCTTCACTTTTACCTGTTGCGACTGTGGCCCTGTCACGCCTGTGGCGACACAGTGCGCCTTTGTCGCCAACCTGCATACTATAGTTTATGACACAGGTATTTTAATGAAACCTCTTGTGTTCAAACTGCCGTGATATTGCGTCTTTATGTTTATAACTCTGTTTATCAAGGTAAATTTAACACAGCTGTGTAAACTTTTATGGTTAAAAAAGGCTAAAGGCGTTTACAGTGTGGTGCACAAAAGATTGCAAAACACGTATTTCTAAAGTAGTTTCTTTCAAGAGGTTTATTAGCAACCTTGGCTTTACATATTTGTTATCATTCATTATTATTCATTCATAAGACTCCGATCGTCAAGATATGGACGAATATGAGAGGAGGATTGAGTGTGATGAGTGTAGACAAGCGAGTGTAGTCATTAATACTAACTAAGGTCGACTGCTCCTCAGAAATAGCTACGTATTAATTGCCCAATAGCCAGGGCAACCAAGGGACCTACAGATTTACGTGGAATCCAAACTACGTAATGTTGGTTTGATTTTCAGCTAACTGACCAACCTGAAACTCAGTTCTCTTCCCTACACAACATCCGAACCTTCACTACCATCCAACATGTACACCCCAGACTTATGTAGTATTATTCACGTCGATGACAACCATTGAGCGGACGCCGTGTCAGTATTAAGAGGACCGATTATAGAGCCTATCGCCTACAATCTTCTCAACACTTTGTCTCCACTGATATTCTGTATTAGCTCTATCTTTAAAAGCTCGTTTTCTAAAAATGTTTTATACCTAAAAGTATCCTTTCATGAAGCCGGTTGTCTATAAAAACTGTAAAGTTAAACATACAATTATTAATTTTACAAAAAATATAAAAGTACAACATTTTTGAACTAGTTTAGAACAAATACAACGAGAAATTAATTTTAAAGATCGAGTGACAAATAAAGGTGTGGACTAAAATTTGGTGATCGAAAGTCCGGTTACCCCAAATAATCAACACATTAAGTAATTTGCCTGAACAGTCACAACTTCTCACTTTTTTTTTATCACTATTTAAAAATAATATAACGTTAGATTGTTTTGTAATTTACAGCATTTTAAAGTAATGGGTAGTTTTATAAAAATTTTGGTTTTAAAAATACAGTAGTTAAATTTGAAATTTTTGGACAGCCATAAATTGGAAACGGGTAATTTCAGGCATACCGCCTTTTAGATACATTTGTCTTTTCAATTTAACTTTCATAGTGATTTTCAGAATTAAATCTCAGACAGTTTTTTAGTTATTTCGATTTCTGTAAATATCATATACAGACAGAAAATATGGCACACTCGCAAGTGTTCGGCTACTAGTTTTTTTTATTTATATTTTTTTTTACTATATAAGATCCAAATTATTACTATATTCCTCAATCATAGTTAACACTACTTGATATATTTCTCTATTTAATAATTACTTATCTTAAATTAGTTTTGCCGTTTAATTTTACTTCAGTTTATTGCGATTTGAATGTAGAAAATTGTTTTTTTTTAATCACTGATTTAGTAGGTACAGAGGTGAGAGATTTTCAGCTATAAATATTTTTAAACTTAATCTAAATTAAAATCAAACTTTACAGAATATTTTTGCTGGTTATTTATTTGAGCATATATATCTTTCTGAAGTTTCTGGTTTTTTGTTTGTTTTATTTTTGGAATTTTCCCTCTGAAAATGCACTCAGAATTTCTATGTATTTGAATGGGACAATGAGTAAGATCAGACGAGAAAGGAATCCGTAATTACCATGCCTAATTGCTAATTAGAGACTGAAAAGGAGCATTCATTAATCCTGTAACTAGACGGCCGACACAATCACCCACCTCCAGCAACTAGAGTCCTGACTCTTATCAGATCTCGATGAAAAGTGTTTTTATTTTATCCAGGTTAGTATCAACATTTTCTTTTGTTAATGTGATTTTACTATACAACTTAATTATAGTATATTGTATTGTAAGATAAAATAAACTAAAGTTTTTTATTTATTTTTTTTTTCAACTTTACTCACCAGTTCAAATGGGCCTGCAAGTATATGGGTGAATGTTATGCAATAAGCGAACCACCAACAGTTAGCTAAGTTAGGGACTCACTCCTTGGACCAAAGTGGCTAACCATTAAGCCACCATGCCGACAGTATCAAGAAGCTAATTTTTTGAATCGGTTTAACGCATTTTTATTTCGAAAAAGTCCCCTAATCCTGTTATATTGAAGGTAATTGAACCACTTTAGTATTTTTTTATCTCTAGAAAAAAGATAAAGACTGACGTCAACCTTATTGTCTCAAATGATAATTACCTGATATTTTGAATTATTTTGGATGCCAACCAAACAAAGATAGCATAAGGATAAACCTTAATTATATCTGACATAAATTATTACACAAAAAATCAACTTTTCTCTTGAAATATCAAGAAAGATTTCTATATGTTTCCTTAACATGTTTGTTTTAACAATAAACTTACTCATTTGTTTCTAAAAGGTTAAAGGATGTCTTATTTACTAGGCGGAGTTAGGCCTCTTCCGAATCTCCACATACATGTGGGATGTATGCAAGGACGGGATCCCTCACCGGTCACCCATTCAAGGAACAGCCACGCTCGATGTTGCTTGACTCCGTCATATCGTCGCAACCCTCTAGTTAAGGCACTGTTTATTAATAATTATCAAACAATAATTATTGCATGGGTTGTTTGTAGAAAGTATTTATTATATCGTATATTTTATGTACACCCTTATACCTTATACCATACCAGCTGTAACTGTCAGCAGCCTATATGAGGTTGAAGATATCAACATATACCGACAGTGACGAACAAGAGGAGTTTTGGGGTGATTGGCACAAAATACAGTTGCACGTTACCTCATAGACCAACGATCACTTTTGGAGCAGCCTCCATAGCACAACTTGTTACAATTTTCAGGGTGCAGACTGAAGGCATCCCTGCATACAACATTCTTTTACACGTAACGGATATTACTCATCTGGTGGTTCATCAACCCAGTTTCCAAGGAGAATTCTTGCTTGAGAGTCTGCAGAGGCTGGCATCTATATTGGATTTATTCCCATAGCAGCAAATTGGTCGGTAGCGTAGTTGGTTAGATCCAGTTCTCAGTTCGATCCCAATCAGAGTCAATACATTTTGAGAAAGGATCAGCTGATAACAACCGGCTGTTCATTTGTCATTGGGCTATTAATTAATGACACTTTCTAAGGAATAGTCGGCCTTAGTTTGTAACAATGACTACATTCGCTCATCTACACTCATCCCACTCATTCGAAATCCATATTCGCCCATATCTTGACGATCGGCGTCTCATGAATAAATAAAAAATAAATAAATAAATGTTAGTATTGAAACCAAATAGTTTGATTGTTTATCATCCTAATTTTGTGAATGAGGTGTCATTTTAAACGTAACAAGAATACAGTAACTTCTGCTCTTAAAAGCTATATTTTTTATATGAATCGTAGTTCGTCTGAAAAAGAGTGAAGTTAAAATGTGTTACTTTGAAAATTTTTGTAAATTTTGTCCACTTGTTTATGACATTTTGTTTGGCTACAAAACATACATAAGAAAGTTTACTTTTTTCGTAATTATTTACTTAGTGTTAAAAATATGGGTAGGCCTAAATAACAATTAAACAACCATTAACTTTAAACAAAACACTGCGGGTAAAGCAGCTGCTGCCCCACATCAAGGAAGTGACAAAAATTTATTAAGATTGTTATATTTATTTTTAAGTAAGAGAAGCAATACACGTTTATTACATTATAATTTGAATGTACATAATTATAGAAATTAACTTACACAAATTTCTTCAAAACAAAAATATATAAAATCATAAAACAAGAAATTCGAATCAACTGAAAATTATACAATGTAAATACTAAACAATAGAAACAAATCATGAACTTGTAGATATTAAATTATATAATAAATTGCCATATAATTTAAGAATTCTAGAAGTGAAAAAAATTTTAAAAAGTGATATGCAACTATTTATTATAATATAGTTATACAAAATTGGAGACTTCTTTAAAATTCAACAGTAATTTATATTCTGTTTTATACACTTGATGGAATAAAGTTGGTTTTAAAAAGGACACATTTTTTAAAATTATACCACAATTTTTTATTCAAATAGCGCTTTCGCTGGTTAAGGCATCATCCTTATGTTCTGTAAAATTATGGAATAATTAAAAAAAAGTAATTTATATGTAAATTTTACTCATGACTTTAATTATGAGTTATATGAAACATTATGAAATAGATTAACAGAATCCACTTTTATTGAATGACATTTGAATTGGCCTCGTTTATTTTTTTTACATCTTTAATGTACTTATGTAATTTTATTTATTATATAAAATACAGAGAGTAGGTCTGTTTACCTAAACGTTACACATTTCCTCCCCGTTAATGGACGTTGATTAATTTTGATTTTTACATTTATACAATTTCTATCTGTCATTTAGTTATCATTTTGAATTTTAACTAACTTGTATGGATTTATTAGAAAGCATAATGTTATGTTTACTTTCTAAATTTAATTGCAATGTAGGTTGTTTAAAAAATAAAGCTTATGGGGTCGATTATTATTACTGTTAAATAATTTAATTGGTAGATTAAAAATTCAAATTAAATCAAAGCGTTTCACAGCTATTGATCGGCAAAGTTGTATTATACATAGCCAATAATGAAAGTAAATACCTCTGGAAGTAATCACGATCTGTTTAAGAGATCTAGTAACTGTAATAAGAGTCAATACTATCGCAGAGTATTGTACTATCGAGTATACCTGAAGCAAATATATCTGTCTTTGGTAGGTAAAATGTTTCTGCCGAGTGACCGACATGTAACCATCCGATTGTTCACCCCCAAATTCCCCATCTGCTGCCTTCCCTCCCTGTTCGGCAGTCTCACTTTCTCCTTCTCGCGGATCAAAACGCCGCCCAGAGGAGCAATCAAGTAGATTGACACTTTTATCACGGTCTGCGCCTGACGTCACGGATCAAAACTCCTACACCCGCTGCAACCTTCCGCCAAACTTCTCTTTTTTTAAGCGTCTTTTTATTGTCTCGTGCTTCCCTCCGATCCTTACCCTGTCCACCATCTGGTATCTTCTCCTTCCCTTTCATCTCTTTCCTCTAACTTTTTCTTCTATAGCTGTTCTCAACAGGCCCTCTACTCTCATCAAACGTCCTAACCAATTCATTTTTCTTCTTAGTTTTTAGTATTTCCCTCTCTTCGTCCACCCTCCTCAGTAAATCTTAATATCGTACTCTATCTCTCCATCTAATTTATTCCATCCTATTCTAAATCCACATCTCCATTTCTTCAAATCTATTCTAGTCCATGTTCCCGCTCCATGTAATAAAACTATCAAAATAAAACATTTCATTAATCTTTTCCTCAACTTCTTATCCAATGGTCCACAAAGTAAATTTCCATTTTTATTAAATCTTTCTTTTTCCGTATCAATTTTTACAGTAATCTACCATTATCTTAAACACCCTTTATTAGAAATGTTCAATAATTTACAATGATAAAAAATTTTATCAAAATAAAATGAAAATTGATTTATATGGGTTTATCTTAGTTCTAACTCGTGTTTGAACAATGTAAATATTCATATTTTATGAGTTTGCTTGAGTTCCAAATCATATTTTAATAAATTAAAAATTCCTATTCTATGAGTTTGCTAAGCTCTAAATCGTTTTTGGATTAAAGATTCATAGGATACTAGAAAAAACTATGAGCTATTTTCTCTTGTACCTATATGTAGATACGTTTAAGATATAATGTCTTTTTATCTCACGATAGCTCTCGAAATTTACTATATTTGTATTTTACTATATTGAATAACGTATGGATTGAACAGTTTTTAAAGAAATGATTTAGTATATTTTATATTTTAAATCTATTTTTATTGATGACGATGCCGTTGGAAAGAGAATGAGTAATCTTAAAAATGAGACAAGAAATTAATAAAATCATATCTAGAGGCAAAATTTCCACTCTGCCTGAAACAAGAAAGTGTGTTTATGTACGAATCTAACAATAAAACGACTGGTATCGAGAACAGCGGTCCTCGGGCGCCCACGAACACCGACAACGATGGGAGAAAGTGCGCCGGAAGTGATGAATGAAACAAATGTCTAACTTCCTCTCAATTAGATAGCCGTATTACCATTTTTATCGTAAATTAGCCGTCAGTGGTGGTGGACCGGCATGGCACGGTGGAGGCGCATCTCGGACATACCAACTCACGCAACGTCTTATCTACCGATCCCATCTCTAATTACACGTTGCGGCCAAAAACAATTAACCTGATCATCCGGAACTGCCCACAATAATCGTGGCGTAGTTATTAAGTTTCACTGGAACAAACCTATGCCTGTAGAAGAGGATCCAGGGTTTGACCTTGACACAGTGGCGCTTGCTTGGGTGGCCATTGACGCTTTCTCATGACAAGGCCGTCCTGTGGGAGGAAGCCACTCAGAGGAGGTGGTCAGGTGTTTCACAGGAGCTCCCACGCTTCCGGATGACGGCCAATGACACTTTCTCCAATATATATTACGGTATGTTAACATTACTTGAGTTTAGAAATAATAGACTTTTACAGGGGAAAATCACGTCTCCATCATGTTACTTCCGTGATACTCCAATTATTTGTTCAGGTCACGAGAGTTATGGAGTCGTGTGACCCTATGAGGAGGCTTGGAATGACATTTCTCATACTCAAAAACAAATAATTTGCGACTCGTCAAGCCTAAAATTCAATTCTGAAAGAAAATATTTTATTGAAACTCGTCAAACCTGAATTTCAATACTGAAAGAAAAGAATTCAGCAATTATTTTATTGTAGTTAAGTGGTAGAGGAGACTAAATAGTCCTAACTTCGCCACACAAATAAAGGCATTTTTCATTTATTTAGCTTTATAATACAAAAACTTAGCTGCTGAATACTAATTATTTAACCAGCTCAGACTTAGTTTGATATTAACTTATGATTTTCATTAGTTTTTTTTTTTCATAAATAAACAATCTTCTGGTGATAGATCTGGTGATAGACAGGATATAATTAGGGTGTAATCATTGAATTTATAAGCACACAGATAGATTGTTCAATCCAATTTTCAATTTTGTGTCCCAAATTATCAGATACCTTTTACAATCAGCTTCTAGGTTACAATCTATGTATTTATGTATGTAACATAAAGTGCCGATGTTTAATATATGTTCCAATATTTTCCGTCAGGAAGAGTTGATATTCATTTTGGAGGCAAAAAAGCAGACTAATCAGCCTGAAATGAACACACAAGTTGAATAACACACAACTTTAAGTGATTTTAGAACACATTAAGTTCTAACTAAATATTCCTGACAGATCTTTACCAAAAAATAAGCCTTCAAAAAGACCATGTTATAATGTGTCACAATTTCAATAAAAACGTTTGTTATAAGGCATTTAATTATAGGATGCGTTTAGATTAATGTATTTCTAAAATTAAAAAAATAAAATTTTTTTATAGCCAATTAAAAAGGCAGAGTCAAATCTTCTTTGGTAAACAATTATGTTTTTAAAATTATTTTTAAAACCTGACTTGAATCTTCCTTCATCTAAGCACGGATCCACGACCAGAGCCGAGTTCTAGTTTCTCCTTCTTTAGGATGAACACTGGCCCTCAATCCGGATTTAGACGTTTCACCTCTAAGCCTGTCAGGTCAGGTTTAGTGTGTAATGCACATCAGCGTATACAATTCAAAACTAGAATTTATTGCAGCAATACCAATGATGCGGTTTGAACTATTTCTGCCAAAAATTCAGGATATCCAGGAGTGATATCCTCGATGTGGTTAGAGGCTTTCACTGATGGCATCCACTGCGGTTGTGGAACTTGTGTTGTTGGAACTGCCCCTTCACATTTACATTGCAATCGTGAACCATATGGTGTTGGAATACCTCCCCCTTCATATTTACTTTGCAGTCGTGGAACGTGTAGAGTTGAAACTCTACCCTTCACATTTACGTGGGTCATTAAACGTGTTAAAACTGTCGCCTTTTACGTATAAAATGTTGGAAACATATGATGTTGGAACGTCCCCCTTCATATTTAATTTGCAGTCGTAGAACCACATGATGTTGGAACGTCCCCCTTCATATTTACTTTGCAGTCGTAGAAACACATGATGTTGGAACATCCCACTTCATATTTACTTTGCAATCGTAGAACCACATGATGTTGGAACGTCCCCTTCATATTTACTTTGCAGTCGTAGAACCACATGATGTTGGAACATCCCACTTCATATTTACTTTGCAATCGTAGAACCACATGATGTTGGAACGTCCCCTTCATATTTACTTTGCAGTCGTAGAACCACATGATGTTGGAACATCCCACTTCATATTTACTTTGCAATCGTAGAACCACATGATGTTGGAACGTCCCCTTCATATTTACTTTGCAGTCGTAGAACCACATGATGTTGGAACATCCCACTTCATATTTACTTTGCAATCGTAGAACCACATGATGTTGGAACGTCCCCTTCATATTTACTTTGCAGTCGTAGAACCACATGATGTTGGAACATCCCACTTCATATTTACTTTGCAATCGTAGAACCACATGATGTTGGAACGTCCCCTTCATATTTACTTTGCAGTCGTAGAACCACATGATGTTGGAACATCCCACTTCATATTTACTTTGCAGTCGTAGAACCACATGATGTTGGAACATCCCACTTCATATTTACTTTGCAGTCGTAGAAACACATGATGTTGGAACGTCCCCCTTCATATTTAATTTGCAGTCGTAGAACCACATGATGTTGGAACGTCCCCCTTCATATTTACTTTGCAGTCGTAGAAACACATGATGTTGGAACGTCCCCCTTTATATTTACTTTGCAGTTGTGGCACCACATGATGTTAGAACGTCCCCTTCATATTTACTTTGCAGTCGTGGAACGTGTAGTGTTAAAACTCTACCCTTCACATTTACGTAGGTCATTAAACGTGTTAAAACTGTCGCCTTTTACGTGTCAAATGTTTAAACATATGGTGTTGGATTATCCCCCTTCATATTTACTTTGCAGTCGTAGAACCACATGATGTTGGAACGTCCCCCTTCATATTTATATTGCAGTCCCTTCATGTTACGAAGGTCATAAATCATGTTATATCGCCTTTATATGATTCACAGGGAGGGATGTATATAAGCATTATTTTATATAGATGCATGCATTTTAAGAACATACATTTATTTGAATAACTCTATTAAAAATTTTATTTTTATCTAACTTAAAAATATAGGAGGTGATTGAGTGATGAGTTTTAATCAACGTTGAACTTGATGTAATTAATTAAGGTCAACTGTTTCCTAGAAAGTTCCATTTGTTAATATTCCAATGGCCAGGGCAAATAAGGGTCCTACAGTTTAGTGTGGAATCCAAACCGTGCAATATTCATTTGATTTTCGGTAAACTGACAAGCTTCATTCATACTCAGTCTCTCTTTACGCGACATCTGACTCTTGCAACCTTACCGGACCTCTCTAGTAGTGCCCATGTCGATGGCAACCATTGAGTCGATGTCGTGTCATATCGCCTACTATCTCCCCAACACGAAGTCCTCAAGTAGTAGAACCTCTTTAATATACCGAACTAATTAAAACCGGGGGTGTTCGGATTATCAGATCATTCGTATATTACTGAACATATTGTTATTTTTACATAAATAATTAAAATATGGCTAAAATGGATCATACTTAAGGTTTAAAGAAAAGGGACAAATGCTTTACAGTTTAAAAGATTGTATTGTTTATTCAACAACGTACATCCAAACTTCGATACAACGTATGTACGTGTCAAATGCTGGAAACATGTGGTGCCCCCTTCATATTTATATTGCAGTCGTGAAACATGTAGTGTTTGAAACTCGTCCCTTCACGTTTACGTAGGTCATGGAATACGTTAACACTGTCGCCTTTACATACATGTCAGACGGTGGAAACGTGTACCGTTTATGCTTACGTCGCGGATTGGAGAACATATATTGCAACTGTAGTGTTGGCCCACTTGCCCAACCATTCAAGTAGCAAGCTGGAGAATATGTGGTGTTGAACTGGGTCCTTCACATTTACGTTTCAGGTTGGGGAATATGTAAGGTTAGAACTCTTCCCCAAGTTGATAGTTCTAACACAACATTTTCCCCATATGGTGATGCATTTCAAAATTAGAATTTTGTATTAAGAGGTGTCTTTGTATTTTAAAAATATATTATATTAGTAATTTTAAATTCATTTACTCTACAATTCTGTTATCCTTCTGAAACCAACTGAATGAATATATGGAATGATTAATCCCCCTGAACATTAATGATGAATTCAGTACATCAATGTTCGATCGGACTTTATTCAATTTTATTTTCTTATAATTTTATAGTTACTTGAACTTTCTTCGAAAATCTGACGAACTACATTCTCGGAAACATCATGAACTTGAAAACACTTTAAAAAAAGGAATCTTCATAATAAATTTTAATGCCATGTATTAAACAATAGAACTGCTGATTTGTCAATAAAGAATTTATTTATTTTCTATAAGTATGGAACATGCTGGATGTTTTATAAAATTTATTTTTTAAAATCTGTAGAGTAGTCACTCTACGATGCTAGGATCTCTATAAATAATTTAAGCGACATGAATAAATAATAAGGTCTCGTAGAAAGGTGTCGTAATTACATGGAGGTTATAATATACCAGGATGACATTGATGCGGGAAGTGAACCCCCGACCATCGACTTAGTGCTTCGTCATACACTCGCCAACTCCACACTCAACACTTGGCACCGTTCCACACTCGAGTGGCCCCGGTAAAATACACACTAAATATTTATGTTTGGTCAACACAGAATGAACCACCTCAACGGCTTGTGTAGGCCTACATTTCTTCTCAAGGAAGAAGTGTTACTAGCTATGTAAGCATTCCCGAAATCCTGTTGACCACTGTGTCTACTTTTAAAAGACTAAATTTTCTGAATCAACACATTAAATTCATAACACAGTTTCCTACAACCTAATTACATTGTCTATATATTAATTGTAACACTTTTAAAGTTGGTAATACTGATTTGTTGTCCGTTAAATGGTTAACATCTATTACTGAATGTGTGTCAGAAGTAAATGGTAACCAAGCCATGTGCCCTTCAATAATCATAATTATAACCAATCTTGTAGCATAACGAATAATAAGGTGGCACTCGAGGTGCGACATGGACTACCTGTGTTAATCCCAGCGACCCAAAGGGCCATAAAACTGGCACTCGAGGTGCGACATGCCACCTCAGGTAGCCCGGCGAAGGGTTGCGGGGTTGTAGACGCGCTCTCTCTCTGTGTCCATAAATATATATATACAAAAATAGACCTACCTATATATACCTAACCTAACCTAATCTAACCTAACCTAACCCACCCACCCTCCCGTACACGTACATTGGTAGTAATTGTAATGGTAACAATCGTTAATCATGTGTCTCATTGTATGGCTGTAGTTTTCAGATAATTTTATCACTGTAAATATATCAACTATTAGCCGCCAGACCAACACGGCCACACTGCTAGCCGAAGCGCCATGTCGCACCTCGAGTGTTAGTTTTGGGTTCTCTTTCGCTGCATGTCGCACCTCGAGTGTCCAATTATGACCCTCAGGTAGTCCATGTCGCACCTCGGGTGCCCCCAATAATAATATATAAGAAATTATCATGTATACACGGCCAAGAATTCACAATAAAATCACATAAAACGTGTTAACAATAACGTATAGAACCGTCTGTTTATTACGACATCAAACTATTGTTAGAAAATTATACTTTGGAATTTATGATAAACTGTATCCCCTATTTAATTGACTTTTAGCTAAAAATGATAATCAAACATTTCACAACATAGTTTATATCTCTAACATTATATTGATAACTGAATTATCAGAACATGGGGATTTTACAATAAACTACACTCTGTTTACTCGACCAATTAAGTAACATCATACACAAATATTCCACAGTAAACTATTTACTCGACCAATTAAGTAACTGCATACACAAAGGTTTCATAAACAATTGTTTACCCCCTGTTTACTCGACCAATTAAGTAACTGCATACACAAAGGTTTCATAAACAATTGTTTACCCCCTGTTTACTCGACCAATTAAGTAACTGCATACACAAAGGTTTCATAAACAATTGTTTACCCCCTGTTTACTCGACCAATTAAGTAACTGCATACACAAAGGTTTCATAAACAATTGTTTACCCCCTGTTTACTCGACCAATTAAGTAACTGCATACACAAAGGTTTCATAAACAATTGTTTACCCCCTGTTTACTCGACCAATTAAGTAACTGCATACACAAAGGTTTCATAAACAATTGTTTACCCCCTGTTTACTCGACCAATTAAGTAACTGCATACACAAAGGTTTCATAAACAATTGTTTACCCCCTGTTTACTCGACCAATTAAGTAACTGCATACACAAAGGTTTCATAAACAATTGTTTACCCCCTGTTTACTCGACCAATTAAGTAACTGCATACACAAAGGTTTCATAAACAATTGTTTACCCCCTGTTTACTCGACCCATTAAGTAACTGCATACACAAAGGTTTCATAAACAATTGTTTACCCCCTGTTTACTCGACCAATTAAGTAACTGCATACTCAAAGGTTTCATAAAAAACTGTTTACCCCCTGTTTACTCGACCAATTAAGTAACTGCATACACAAAGGTTTCATAAACAATTGTTTACCCCCTGTTTACTCAACCAATTAAGTAACTGCATACACAAAGGTTTCATAAACAATTGTTTACCCCCTGTTTACTCGACCAATTAAATAACTGCATACACAAAGATTTCACAATAAACTGTTTGCCCTCTATTTACTCGACCAATTAATTAAGTGACATCATACACAAATATATCATATTAAACCGTTTACCATCTACTCGACCAATTAAGTGACTTCATACAATCATACACAATGATTTACCAAAAAAGTACGGACTGTTTTGATATTTACCATTGAATCCAAAGATTCACGTTGGTTATGCATCTAAGGGAGAGCATGTGATAAGCCTTCCTGACAAAAGTACCAATAAACTGACCATACACTAGGAGAAAACAAAAACGAGAAAACAAAAATGAGAAAACAAAAACGTTAAGCTCAGTAAAGAAGATTAAAATAAATATGAAACTGTAACTGTACCAAAAGGTAAAATTAGGTTATAGTGAATATATTGTTTTTACAAAATTAAACAACTCTATTCTGAACTCGATGGTTTTGCGCTCTAGATTTTGAAATGGCTGACTCAACAAGATTAAAAAAGGAAAAATTGCTTAGTTGTTTTCTATTTTATCACTATTTTTATAAAATCGTATTTATTTTTGGAAAACCATTTTTGGAAAAAAGTTTTGTTTATTTTTGTTAAATATACTTCACTTACCTCACAGTTTGAGGATCATTATGGAAATTTAATAAATATTTTTAAGAAACATTTTGAAATCGTAGTTGCAGTTATTAGTGTACTACCCTTAGTTATAGAAGCAAAATCAATTGTAATAAATACCATTAACATGCAGTTTCTATACAAAATGTTTAACTTAAAAGAAAAATGTATAATATTAACAATACAGCAGTGGTCTTTTAAAAACAAACAAATTAATTGTCAGTTTACAAAGCAATTTGCACTATTGACAACAATGTTAAAAAATTAAGGTAAAGCAGAACAGCTGTTATATATCCAGTACTAGGGGTTGTTTATACTTGTTATCGGGCAAGGATTCTACAGGTAGGTGTGGTGGAGGCCACAAGACGATGTGGAGCAGCCTAGAAAGTGGCGGTGAAAGTCCGCGACATTCCTCACACCAAATACTGCTGACCCTCATACTTGTCTAATATCGTATAGCTCAAGCCGTCATTTCTCCCTCCTTGACGACTTCAACACCCTACCCACAAAATACTGCCGACCCACATACTTGTCTAATATCGTATAGCTCAAGCCGTCATTTCTCCCTCCTTGACGACTTCAACACCCTACCCACCAAATACTGCCGACCCACATACTTGTCTAATATCGTATAGCTCAAGCCGTAATTTCTCCCTCCTTGACGACTTCAACACCCTACCCACAAAATACTGCCGACCCACATACTTGTCTAATATCGTATAGCTCGAGCCGTCATTTCTCCCTCCTTGACGACTTCAACACCCTACCCACCAAATACTGCCGACCCACATACTTGTCTAATATCGTATAGCTCAAGCCGTCATTTCTCCCTCCTTGACGACTTCAACACCCTACCCACCAAATACTGCCGACCCACATACTTGTCTAATATCGTATAGCTCAAGCCGTCATTTCTCCCTCCTTGACGACTTCAACACCCTACCCACCAAATACTGCCGACCCACATACTTGTCTAATATCGTATAGCTCAAGCCGTCATTTCTCCCTCCTTGACGACTTCAACACCCTACCGACCAAATACTGCTGACCCTCATACTTGTCTAATATCGTATAGCTCGAACCGTCATTTCTCCCTCCTTGACGACTTCAACACCCTACACACCAAATACTGCTGACCCTCATACTTGTCTAATATCGTATAGCTCAAGCCGTCATTTCTCCCTCCTTGACTACTTCAACACCCTACCCACCAAATACTGCCGACCCACATACTTGTCTAATATCGTATAGCTCAAGCCGTCATTTCTCCCTCCTTGACGACTTCAACACCCTACCCACCAAATACTGCCGACCCACATACTTGTCTAATATCGTATAGCTCAAGCCGTCATTTCTCCCTCCTTGACGACTTCAACACCCTACCGACCAAATACTGCTGACCCTCATACTTGTCTAATATCGTATAGCTCGAACCGTCATTTCTCCCTCCTTGACGACTTCAACACCCTACCCACCAAATACTGCCGACCCACATACTTGTCTAATATCGTATAGCTCAAGCCGTCATTTCTCCCTCCTTGACGACTTCAACACCCTACCCACGAAATACTGCCGACCCACATACTTGTCTAATACCGTATAGCTCAAGCCGTCATTTCTCCCTCCTTGACGACTTCAACACCCTACCCACCAAATACTGCCGACCCACATACTTGTCTAATATCGTATAGCTCGAGCCGTCATTTCTCCCTCCTTGACGACTTCAACGCCCTACATACCAAATACTGCTTACCCTCAAATCCTGTAATCCCAAGTTATCCAAGGTGTTTAGATCAAAGGGGACGTACGAATAATAAAATACGAAGGTGAGGTTTGTAAGACAAGAGTTATGATCTCGGTATTGTCGTTGAATGGTTGTGCACTCAATCATCACCTTAGGTGCTACTAGAGTCTAGAGTGCTTGGATGAATGAGCTTTGATCTCAACTTAAGGAAGGGCTGACACCCGACCATGGTGGGCCCCACACTATCCTGACTACCACGGCGTAAATACAAAGAGTACAGTACGAAGGTGAGGTGTGAAAGACAAGTGTTATGAGCTCGGTATTGTGACGTTGAATGGGTGTCCACTCAATCATCATCTTGGCCGCTACTGGAGTCTAGAGTGCCTGAATGACTGAGCTTTGACCTCATCTTCAGGAAGAGCTGACACTCGACCATGGAGGGCCTCCACTATCCTGACTACCATGGCGTAGATACAAAGGGTAATGCAGTACGAAGGTGAGGTGTGTAAGACAAGAGTTATGAGCTCAGTATTGTGATGTTGAATGGGTGTCCACTCTATCATCATCTTAGCCGCTACTGGATTCTAGAGTGGCTGGATGAATGAGCTTTGACCTCATCTGGAGGAAGAGCTGACACTCGACCATGGAGGGGCCTCCACTATCCTGACTACCACGGCGTAGATACAAAGGGTAATGCAGTACGAAGGTGAGGTGTGTAAGACAAGAGTTATGAGCTCGGTATTGTGATGTTGAATGGGTGTCCACTCAATCATCATCTTGGCCGCTACTGGAGTCTAGAGTGCCTGAATGAATGAGATTTGATCTCATCTTCAGGAAGAGCTGACACTCGACCATGGAGGGGCCTTCACTATCCTGACTACTACGGCGTAGATACAAAGGCTAATGCAGTACGAAGGTGAGGTGTGTAAGACAAGAGTTATGAGCTCGGTATTGTGATATTGAATGGGTGTCCACTCAATCATCATCTTGGCCGCTACTGGAGTCTAGAGTGCCTGAATGAATAAGATTTGATCTCATCTTCAGGAAGAGCTGACACTCGACCATGGAGGGGCCTTCACTATCCTGACTACTACGCTATTAATAAACAACCCTTTGGATCGATTTCTGTTAGTACTAGACTACAGTTCATCCTTATTTGTCTACACTTATTAAATCACTCTTATTTTATTTAAAATTCGCTATATATTATATGTTTTTTCAGAGTCTTAATATAAATGTAGGAGCTGAAATGTTGTATAGACGATCAATGGGAAGAACTTCCCTAAAAAAATAATTTTAAAACACAGCACAAAAGTTACTCTAATTATCTAATAAAATAATGATGAATTAAAGATCCGGCTTTACCAGTTTTTGGATTCATATATTAAATATAATGAATTTAATATTGGTGGCACACATAAATGTAAATTAATCAACCTAGTTATAAATGAAATGCTTTAGAATGACAATACAATTTAAGGTTTAGCTCATAAATAGTTTAAACAAATATTAAACATAATCTATCTATCACATAAATGAGTAACGTTAACTCAATAAATGTTGTGAAGCGTGTAAACCTCGCCGAATTACTTGTGGCCAACAATGCGAGTAAACCCATTTATCGCCTCATCGCACCTGCTCCGGCGCCATTCACAGCTACATTTTATTGATTCAGTTTATGTTTGTAATCCAAATAAAGTTTAACTATTTTAAGTTTAGGTCTACTACTTTTTTTATTGTTTTTTTTAAAGAGAAATTGAACTCCTTTTACTGTGTTCTCTCTGATTAGTCTACATATTTTACCTATTCATAATTATTTTTTGAGCCGATCGAATGTTTTTAGCCAAAAAGATCGAGTAACTGTTGATAATATAGGTACAAAACTAACGTAGTTTGAAAACCTTTATTTTCTAATCCAAAGAGCTTCTATCGATTATTTAGTAAATAAATCTTAACGCCCTACAACTCTTAAAGCGATTTATTTGATTTTAAACTAAATCCTCTAAGTGGTTATAAAACAATAAAATATACTTTAACGACCTCGTATTTTAAATTGTAGTTTAAATGCTGTATAGTTTATTTCTTTACGACAAATTATGATTCTTTTCTATGACACCTATTTTATCTGCTGGTCTTCTACACATCCGTTTAGATGATTATTCATTATTGGTACGCCCTCTGATATTCTGCTTCATGCCGGGGTTTTTAACAACCAAAAGACTTTCCAGGTGATGAAACCCCCGTAACAAATAGACTCTTAACAATATCTAACATTTTTGGTGTCTAGCTTGAGTCATCCACCCCTAGTACTGAAGGTTTGCTAAACTGGTAATTACACCAACTCTTCCAAAATTTATTGTGATTCCAACATGGGGGATTTCGTATCGTGTTAGAGATATAATTTCAAACTGATTTGAACTTCAATAGTTATTCGAAATAGTTGCAGAAAAACCTCCCTAGTTACATACTTTGTGGACTACGAGGTTGTTGATCTGTAGGAAAGTTGAAGTATAAGAAATGTATGGTAAACATGAAAACAAGGGTTTTATAGAGGTATTGTATGTATTTCCTTCATAATTAGTTAAAATTTTACCAAAACTAAAAACTATATTATCATAATGTCCTGATGAACTGGTAAGGTTAGAGGAAGTCTTATTTTACAAGGTTAAGTTAAGGTTAACACTTAAACCTGGGGACCAACGGCTTTACTAGACTTCCGAACCACGGGAGCGGCGGAGTAAAAATTGTTGGGGTTACATCAGGAATAGAGCCCGGCCCGACTGCGTGAAAAGCTACCGCATTAGCCCCTTAAATAGCTACTGCAGCTACGGCCACAATAGTATGGAGTTACAATACGCAGAGGCGTATTTGAAGATTTGCCGCCCCCCCCCCACCCAGTGGCGTATTTCAAGTTTTGCCGCCTAGGGGATATAGCGGCTATCTGCCGCCCCCCCCGCCCTTTGTTTGTATCGTAGCTAATGTTATACTAAAAACTTAGTAGGTAGTTGGTATCAACATAAGCTGAACACTATAAGTTAAAACTATTTTATTTTAATCATGTTATTAATTGAAATGTTAGTGGTGTATTCTAGTTTATAAATGTTGTAATATGACTAATTTAGTAGAATTGTTGAAAGAAATAAGAACAATTTACAATAATAAATCAAGTAATATATGAGTTGTAAGTATGCAAGCTAAGCTGGAAAGTAAAATTTAGAATTTTTAAAGTAAAAAATAGAACACAACTTTACATTATTTACATGTCTATGGCGATTAAATCAACTTTCTTCTTGCTTTAGAGTCCGAAAATGAATTGATGACATCATCAAATGCAAATTTTTTCGTCATCTCAGACTCTATAGTTAGAACAGCCACATCCCTCAAACGTGCTTCAGTCATCGTCGATCTCGTGTAGGTTTTTATTCGTTTGAGAACCGAAAATGATAATATTTTGTAAAGAACAGTACTTTGTACTTGACATTGACGCCCTTAATTTTCAAATATTCTCAGAATACCATTACATGCCTGGTAACTTCCTCCTTTGCCACCCCCTAAATTCTGCCACCCTGGGCTACAGCCCCTATAGCCCCCCCCCCCTAAATATGCCACTGACAATACGTTTAAATTATGGACAATAAAGTATTTATAGGTTACAGCAGTTTACTGTGTGGCTAAACCACGCACAGCCTGCCTTGGACAGTAATTTTGTTACGTCAAATCGTGATGGTAGGTTTCGAGGAAGGAAAGGAATAAGAAAACCATATTTATTATTAAGGGTTGTTGAAGTATAGAGTCTTACTAACAAAGTTCTACTGCATTTAAATTGTTATATATAATTTCACAACATTCGTGCAAGTAGGACCAAAAATCTCTTTCTTACTAGGAGATTTAGATTCATTCCTAAATTAAGAATTTCATTTAGGATAGTTTGTTAATCATCGTATTACGTGTTGGTAGAAAGAAAAAAATCAGTGAATGTCACACAGCTCAAATTCATTGTAATATAAGTACAAAGATTTCTTTGTGGATCCCTGTGGTCTAAGGTAGGTAAACGAGTATTATTTTAATCGATTACCTAAGTAATTTTTATTTTGATTATAATAAATTTCTGTTGTGAGACGTTCACTTGCTTTGTCTCCTTAGTAACAATCTCTTACCTGGTCAACAAGTGCGAGTACTTCTGTAGCGGTGCAGTACGGCGTCTCCAGTGTCCCCGGTAATGAGTCACCGCTCCTTTCTCCACGTAATTAAATGCAACAAAACAAACCTTTAGTGTAATTGGAGGCCAACCGACCTATATACTTGGACTGGATAGTGCAACTTTCATAAGCCTATCAGTGTGAAACATTCAGGGACAATAATCAAGGTGACATATCAATTATATTATTGGAGTTCTTATATTTTTATGTCGATAAACACAAGAACGAAATGTGACATTTATGTAGTATACATTTAAAAGTAGTCAGGTTTATTAAGACTCAAGTTCAGCACGTGGAAGAAAGAGATCGTGGAAGTATTAATCGTGTAGTTCTCACTAAACAGAGTAGAAAACTAATAACTAAGGAACAAGATTCATTCTAGTTGTTGCCACTGAGTCGTTCGGCTAATCGTGCACCTCCACTCGCACCAGGTCATACCTGTTTATTATTATCATTGTTGCGGTTCCTTCTTCATTATACATGAGGGTGTTTTATGAAGCAACTCCAAACAAATTAGCGTTGAACAATCAACAAAGACCCGGCTGTTAGTTCGGGCCACATATCGGTAGGTGTATGATAATATCGGCATATCGATATGTTGGTCCGATATATCATCTCACGAAATATTGACGTTATTCTCTGTACTCAAAATCATCACGATTCGAGTAAAACTAATTTAGAATTACCTCTTTTACATACAAAATGAGCATTGAAATAATAAAATAATTTTATTCATTGTTTTTACGTGAGGTCAACGCACTAAAATTTACTTTATTGTAGACCAGTGGGTGGGACGGGTAAATGAAGTTGTGTGTGAGTTGGCAACGCTGAGTCTAAGATGCCTAGCCAGTCGCCTTACATACAATTATTACATTATTCTTTTATAATTAACATAATAGTTAAATGTATAATTAGTTTTATTTTGAATTTGTCTCATTCAATGTCACAGACCACAACTTGTTTCGTGTAGATAAATGTTTTACTTGTTACATTCAGAAGGCTATTCTAAATAGTAACATTAAAACATGAGTGTATTTTTGGTCATGACATAATAGTTAGTGTATAATTAATTTTAAAAAGATAAATCATTTTAAATTCGTTACATCGATTACACGATACATCGATACTTTTCTTTCGATATCATCGTTAGATCGATATTTGGTTTGCGATATATCGATAATTCGATATATTGATATGTTGAATATATTTGCCATCCCTATGTATGATATGTCATTTGTTGGTGTACAATTAACAAAATATTCGTCTCGTTTGAAGATGAATTTATTTAATTCATTATTCATTATTAAGAGCAAATCTTCGATATATGAGCGAATATGAGGGGCTCATTCGAATGTGATGAGTATAAATAAACGAGTGTAGTCATTGTTACCGACTAAGTTAAACTGTTCCTTAGAAATAGGCATTTATTAATAGCCCAATAAGCAGAGCAAATATGGGACCTACAATTTTAAGTGTGGTTCGATATTAATTAGTTTTGGACCGATTTTCAGCTTTTCATTGACATATGATAAGAAGATAACCATCGCGATAGTCAATTATCTTCCAAACACAACATCCATACGCCGACTAATATCCAACAAGGACACTCTAGAATTCCCTAGTAGTGTCCATGTTAATGACAACCATTGAGCGGACGCTTTGTTTGTATTAAGAGGGCTGAGCACAGAACCTAGTGTCTACAATCTCTACAACCCGTCAGTCGATGTAGTCGTGTGCCTTACTACGAGTGATTTTAATAAATTTAAATCCATCTAAAATTATTTTAAAGTGATTTAAATCAATTTAAAATCACTGCACTTACTTAAGCATATGAATGCAGTGATCGTAACTAAACATTTCTTAAAAATTACGTGACCAAGTAATTACTTTTACGACCTCTAAAAGCAGAGAAAACCTTGTTTCAGGAAGTTAAGAACTTTTTTCTTGAAAGGTTAAAATTCTAGAATTTATTAAACCTATATATAACACTCATGTCAACGACGTAGTAAAATATGACGATACGCCAACGGGTTTTTTGGTAATAAAAGTCCAAACTTGATGCACAGTGAAAACTAGTTTAAATTCAGGTACTTTTTTTGTTCCAACTAGGATAAAAATTATTTAAACTTATAATTATATTTAAAGGTGCGTATGCTATAACGTACAATTAGGCGAGGAAAACAATTGTGTGATTGGTTATTTCATGGCCCTGTTAGTTTCTTAGTAAACGACCTTACATCTCGGGTATACGTAATGTCTGCACTGAAAGTAGGCTACCATGAACATGTCGTGCTGTAGTATCACTGGCATTCTATTACTTCATTATCCACTATTATTTTGAAATCGTGTCTCTGGTTTTTCCATATATAATATTAAATCCAATTCAAGTCGATATTAACTTATTTACTAGAGAATATTTATTTAATATTCAACTAGCTTCTACTTGGTCTCAATCAACTATAAATCAGATAAAAAATAAACTATCGTCTCATACCTTATTATTTGTCCATTCAAAATATTAATTAATTATTAAGATAATGTGAAATCATTTTGTTCAAGGTTTTTTATGTACTATATGGACGTTGTTCTTCAATCTGTTCTAATATTAATTTAATTTTATGGAATAATATTAATTTTACTATAACAAATCTCGAAGTTTGAAGGCCTGTGTTTAAAATATACGAAACAAAATACGGAAACGCTTTCACAACATTTTTATGACTTCACTTGTAAAAGTAAAATCTTGTACATCATCAGGGTTACAAGCAATATATTTTTGGTGCCATTAGTGACTTTTCATCTTTTCAGGAGGACGGCCCGCGAAGAGACGAACGAAAACCTTCAACGTAAGCCTAGGTCAAGTTTAGTATCAAATGAAAGGTATATTCAAGAGAACTTAATTGCCGCAAATCTGACTTCAAAAGGTTGATCCATTCCAGAGTAGTGGCCATTTGAGTTTCAAAGTAACTAATTTTACAATTTTATTTCTTCGCTGTTTTACGGTTTTAAGTAAATTATTCTGATCAAAAATTATACATACATACATACATATCCGGAAACCCGCTCCAGTTCACTCCTGGGTTCGGGCGTTCACCAAGCCTCTCCATTCCTGTTTGTTATTCCACATCTCTCTTCTCATCACCTCCCCCCACACAACCCCCCTTTTCTCCACATCGACTTTCACGCCATCCAACCATCTTCCCCTAGGTCTTCCTCTGGGTCTTCTGCCCACCACTTCCATCTCCTCCATTCTTCTAGGTATTCTTTCTTGTCTCATCCTCTTCACATGCCCGTACCATCTTAACCGTGACCTCTCCACCCCCATTCTCAAACTCTCTTCAGTTAAACCTCTTCTTATCTCGTCATTCTGGATCCTATCTCTTCGTGTTTTGCCTTTGATGGCTCTTAGAAATCTCATCTCCCCCGCTTGTATCCTACTCCACTCCCTTTCCGATAATCTCCACGTCTCAGCTCCATACGTCACCATGGGTTTATAATAAGTTTTAAACATTGCTACCTTGGCCCTTTGTGGTACACTTCCATCCCATACCAGGTGTTTCACGCTTCCAAAAAACCTACCACCCACTTCCAATCTGTTACTTATTTCTTGCTCCATTTTCCCATTGCTCGATAACACTGTTCCCAAATACTTAAACTCCTCCACCTTCTTCAAGCTCTCCCCATTCAACTCCACGACCCCTCCCAGGTCCGTATCTCTACCCACCACCATCACCTCACTCTTCTCCATGCTCACCTTCAGACCTCTCTCCATCATCTTTACACTCCACTTATTCAATACCTCCTGCACTTCTTCTATACTTTCCCCCCACAACATAATGTCGTCCGCAAACAACATCGCATTCACCCCTCCTCCTACATCCTCCTTAACTTCCCTCAGCATCACCTCCATTATTACATTGAACAAAACTGGTGATAAAACACTCCCTTGCTTCAGCCCCTTTTTTACTTCAAACCACTCAGTATTCCCCATACTAGTTCTAACCCTACATCTATGTGTCCTATATAACTCCTTCATCCATCCAATCATTCTTTCATCTATTCCTATCCTCCTCAAGCTCTCCCATATACTACTTCTGTTAACAGTATCATATGCTTTTTCCACATCTATGAACACCATGAACAACTTCTTGTCATATTCCCAATACTTCTCGATCATTTGCCGCACTGCAAAAATCAGATCTATGGTGCTTCTTCCTTTCCTGAACCCATGTTGTTCCTCACCCATCTGTTCCTCCACTGTTCCTTCTATCCTGTTTAACAATATTCTCTCAAACACCTTGGTCACCTGGCTCGTCAAAGTTATTCCTCTATAGTTTTTACACTCCCTTCTGCTCCCCTTCTTGTGCAGTGTTATAATTTCTCCCTTTCCCCAATCGTCCGGTACTCTTCTACTCCTCCATACACATCCAAACACCCTCTGCAGCCAATGTATTCCTATAGGACCCAATGTTTTGATCATGTCTATTTATATCTCATCCGGTCCTGCAGACTTCCCATTTTTCACTCTTTTCAAAGCATCCTCTGTCTCCTTCCAACTTATACCTTCCAAACCCTCCAGATAATAATCGTTGTCTTCTTCCTCCCCATCAATATACCCTTCATTCAGTAGTTTTTGAAAATAATTTTTCCACACTCCTTTGATTTCTTCACCCCCCACCAGCTCTCCGTCTTCTCTTTTCATCGTCAGGGCACTCTCTGTTTTCCTTTTCTTGTTTTTCATCATGCTGTAAAATAGCTTTTTGTTTCCTTCCATATCCCTCTCCAACTTATCTGTGAATGACTCCCAAGCTCTCTCCTTCGCTTCTCTTACTATCTTTCCACTTTCCCTCTTTTTCCTTATGTAGTCCTCTCTATCTGCCTGGGATCTTGACTTCCACCATTTCCTCCAAGCTCTATTCTTTTCCTTTACCCCCCGTCTTGTCTCCTCATTCCACCAACACGTTTGCTTATCTCTCTTCCTTCCCGATGTTCTTCCACATACCCTTTCCGCTGCGCTTACCAGTGACTCTTTGAAGAGCTTCCATTCACTTTCCACATCACCTACTTCCGTCCTTGGTAAGTGTTGTTTCACTATCCTCTTGAATTCTTCTCTTTTTTCCTCCTCCAGTAATTTCCAGCATTTTATTCTTCTTATAGGTTTGCTTGTCGCAACTTCTTTCATTTTAATCCGAAACACCCCGACCAGCAGCCTGTGGTCCCCACCCATACTCACGCTGGGTATCACCTTCACATCCAGGATTTTCCCCCCCCATTCCCTGTCCATTATGATGTAGTCGATGACACTCTTTTGTACCCCATCCCAGCTGTATCTCGTCACCATATGACTCTCTCTCTTTCGGAATTTCCCGTTTCCAATCGTCAACGCATTCCTTTGACACATATCCAGCAATCTCCTCCCTTCCACATTCCTATTCCCATATCCAAAACTCCCCATCACCTCCTCATATCCCTTCCTATCAACACCAATCTTTATAGAAAATAATTATTTAAAAAAATTAAATCATCTTTTGAAAAAATAACGTTGTTGTGAAAGTGTTTCCATAATTTTTCCACCCTGTTTAATAATGAACTTAAAACAGTTTTAAACGTATCGTTAATTAATTAAAATGTGTTTTTTACTCTAGATAGGTTAAATTTATAAAACATGTACAGTAATTTATTTGAAACATCACTAATCATGTTAATAATTAAAATACATCATACTTGAGTTGTTTTCAGTTCAGTTCTGACAGTCATGAAATCAGTTATGAAAACTACTATATATTATTATATTTTTTTAACTAATATTTTTACGCAGCTAATACGGCAATAACTAGTATCTTGATATATCTAATATGGCACATCTCTAAATCGACATGAATGCACGTGACCGGTTCTAGTTCTAAATATTAAAAAAGAAATAAGAAAGTGACACATCGTAAGTTTTACTGGAGGAAACATAAAAGTTAACGACAGGGAAGCAGCTGCTGGAGTCTGGAGCGTATTGGGCACGCACTGTGATTATGTCCCATTGTCACAGGTATTAGCATGCCCGCTGTATCTGCCCATCAGCTGCGTCATCGCTAATCGTTATTCGGGTCAACTTTCATTTGGTAAAAGGCAATCGCCTTTTTGACTGAGGATCCGTGTAGGGTATGACACCCGGTTGTAGTCATAGATCTAAGGCGTGTTGGTGCTTTACCTGACACTCGCCCACATCTACTTTCCCATTGTATGATTCACACAGCACACCCTCCTGGTTATGTAAGATTTTCACTATTCAAGACTCAGAGGGTTTTCTGAGGCACATTCCCAACTACAAATAACTAGCTTAAAGACTACTCGTTTCTTACGTGCTTCTAGGACTTCACATTCCTTAAGTATCTCTAGAAAAACTCATTTCTCAAGAATATCTAGGCCTACTTAGTCCTTAAATATCTCTAGGAATACTCAATCCTTAAGTACCTCTAGAACTACTCATTCCTTAAGTATCTGTAGTACTACTCATACCTTAAGTATAATTAGGAAAAAATATATAATTTTCTATCTACAATCAAGTATTCCCTATTGAATGGGCATCTTCCTGTTGGTCATCATGAGCATCATCATAATTAACTATTCGACTTTTAATTGTGAGTATTAGTTGATACTCATCTTGAAAAGTACAGCATACTCAATATTGTCATCACAGGAAATCGAGAACTATACCACGTGGATAGGATTCCACTTTAATCAATCGGAGAACCTTTACATCTCTATTGTTAGATAGTCTTTGCCCAGGATAAATCATGCTCAGTAAGCAGACTTCATAGCTCATCCACACCCATCCGTTCATGCACATTTGTCTTCAAATACGCAACAAGTTGCATTTTTTGAAAACCACACCCAAAAACTATAATATAAAAAGAGGAAAACGTTACAAATATATCCCTAGTCTTCCAGACAACAGAGAAGAGGACCAGAGGACCAAGGAGAGTAATGAGTGTCAGATTTTCTGATTGACTTAGTCATCCTTAAGATCCTTCCTACATGCCTATCAGTCACGGGGGCTCCGCCTACGACCAGGTATGTGGCTGTCTACACAATGCTTGACTAAGAGCCAACTGGGCTACAGAACTATGTTAAATCTGAAGGAATGCGAAGGTGTCAATACAGGAACCGGAAGTGATTGGCCTACAACATAGAGTTTCTTCTAATATTTTCAGATTACATTACCTAAATATATATGACTTTATACTTACACTGGTAGAAATTAAACTGTTGTTTTGATTTTATTTATGTTATTTTAATTTTATAAATATTTACATCTCATATTTAAAAGTTAATAAATTTGCCTAGCCAAAATTTCAACACTGCAAACATTCTACCAATTCATTATTTTTTAACCCTTTAAGGGCCAAAAAATAAAAAAAAATAAAACTGTACTCTTTTTATTTTCCTCACTTACAAGTGAGACATGTAAAATAATTAGGCTGAAAATTTGGAGATACGCAAGTCTTTATAAATTTATTTATCAAATATGTTCTAATAAAGATAATAACATAAAGGTACTTCATGACCAGAATGTTTGTAATTATTGTGTACTCCATGAAGACCAGTAAATGTCCTAAAGTCATCTCATAATTTTTAAATATTTATATTTTGTCAAAAAAAGTTTATTTTGTTTTACAAATTTATTTACATAATTGTGCGCTTACAGCTTGTAAACAAAACATATTTTACAAGTGGAAACTGTGTTATTCAAGTCTAAACTTAATCACTTACAGACACAGAAAACATTATAACAATTGAATTGAACATAAAAAAATTATAACTTGAAATATGTTGTTAATACAGTGAGATTCATCTGTTAAAAATTAACTCTCTGTTTATTATTGTTACTTATTTTCATTGGCGTTATATTCCAACAGCTGGCTCCAGACATGTTAAAAAAAAACATTATCGAACGTCTGCGTATCATCTCAAAGACGAACAAGTTATCGTAACCGGCAAATTGAAGGTTATATGTAACAAACTTTAAATTACGGGATAGCGTCATTCGTACCTCAAGATAAAAACCGTAAATGATGAAATATATCCATTCGCCCCAAAAGGGTTAATAATGATCAAAATGAAATATAAATTATTTATCAATGTGTTTCCAACATTTTGTTGCAGCGATCCAAACTATACACATAAATACATCTTAATATTGATATTACAAAACCGTTGTGCTAATTTAGATTGTAATATTGTACTGCGTACTGGGCCCGATGATGAAGACATGTGAATGGAAATGGAATGAATGTAAATTACCATTCATTAAAATGTACAACTTTATTTCCGAAACAGTTATATATGTTTATGGACCAGCTTCAATAAACTTGAGACTGGTTTTTTATTGTTTTATTAATCAGCACTGTATCGTAAAAACTTTCTTTTCAAAGGAAGTTTGCGATTAGAACATAATCGAAACTAGTGTTCTAATTGCATATAAATGGTGCTTAAGTCTTATATCCCAATGCTTTAAAAAGTAAAATATAAAAGTGTTGTATTGTAGAGCTTCTCAATGCAATTTTTTTGTTTTTGTTTTGTTTGTTTTTTTCATGCATAAAATTTATAACAAAACGACAATAAAATATTCCTTTTCTTTAAATGAATCATCATATTGATTTTTTTCCAAAATTTGGTGTGTAACTTAATCAAAGTTACCACATATGTCGTTAAAAAGTTTATATGAAATTGATAATATGTCTACTTGTAATGGAATATAGATGGACACATATATTTTTTTATAAATTAGATATCAACTAAAAAAAGAAAATTAATGTATATTTTTCTGCCTCAAATTTATATACAATGAATTAAAATGTTTTAAAATCTTTGATAAAATTAGCTTTTTTACACACATATAAAGTAACTTTTTGCTACTGAATTCATTGTTCAAGTTAAATTGGATCGTATGTTTTGGTATCAATACCATAAAAATATTGACTAATTATAGAACAAATATGATCGTAACAATCCAAATAATCTAAATAATTTAGATTTATAGAACTAATGTATACTTCATGATTTAACTTCACGTTTATTGCATTCGAAAATGGAACAATGAGCCATAATCCCTATTTCACTAACTCAATTCTAACACACTACGCTGAGCAGACGACATTCAGAATGTAGATGGATCTTCTGGAAGTTTATTGGAAAATGTTATTCCATTATAAAATTGATTGAATCGATAATACAGTAGGTCGGTTGTAGTATGGCAATTTTTACTGGTTTTATTTCTAACTTTACTTCCTGTAAAATATCCTGACTGATTTTTTTAAGTAGGGGAAACATTGGGGAACATACGATGTTGCTTTTAAAATGTGTAGTGGAGTATGTCTTGGCATTTTAAAAATTATCCTGATTGCTGTTTTTTTTTTTACCTTAAATGCTTTTTGTGTTTTTTACACATTTAGTATTAGATATGTTTTCTTCTCAAATCTAAAAAAATAATTTATAATTGAGATATAATATTCCATATAAGCAAGAAAAATATTTTTATATTTATATACATAGATAACTTCTTTAACATTACATGAATTTTCTATGTGAGCCTTAAATTGTTTGTGTTTATCTAAATTAATTCCAAAACAATTTGTTTTATCAAAAGATTGAAATTAGCTTTTACTTGAAAATAATTCTATATTCGTCGATTTTTCCCTTTGGTTTATAGATTTCATAGTTCCGAAAATAATGTTTTATATTGTTCCAGATAAAACGCTAAAAAGTTCACACTTTGGGAACTTTTTTGTTTTACAGGAAACGTGTTGGATAAATACACTGTTTTCAAATCTACAAAAGTAAAATTCACAAAACAAAATGCCTAGTAGTCATTTTCGGTTTTGGAATATCATCAAACATTTGACGTATTGGGAGGGTGAATCAAATCAACAAATCAAACTATAAGGGTAGTTTTCTCTCAAATCCAAATTAGCCTTCAGATGTGGCCAAAGCCAATATGAGTAGACTCACCTCCAAAAACCAAACCAGATGATTATTTTGAAAATCGCTTAAATTTTGAAAGCATACGGGATTGGACCCTACAGCATTTCATACTATTTAGTCAATTCTGTTGAAGTTAACATTTATATATTGTGGACTACCAAAACTAACTAAGTCTCTTTCGTAATTTCGGTATGGACCAATATTTACGTACTTTATAATGTTGATAAATTTTTGGAAAATTTTTGTTCACAAACAAACTGACTCATAAATTATAGGAGCAGATATCGTAATCGTATGAAATATTTTGTGTTAGGCTAAATTTGTAAAATTAAATCCAAACTTTTCAAAAATACTAGACAATTTAAAACTCTAAACAATGTTTTCTGTGGTTGAGTTTTATGTTCTGTAAAACAGCCCAACGTTATATTTACAGAAAATTCCATTTTTCTTATAGGAAACATTCAAAATACTAATGTTACACTCAAAAATGACAAAAATCATGTGAAGAATCACAATAGATAACTAGTCATCCACAGGTAGAAAATATGATAACAGTCGGGAGTGACAAATCCTCAAACGATTTATTTCGTTTGAATTTAATTTAAACCATAAAATTCCCCTATTTAATATGTTATCTAATCAATTCACGACATTAATATGTATAGGTTTTATTACAAAAACTTCTAGACTAAAACAAATAATTTTTTATGTAATTTTATGCTGACAGTGACACCACAATTTTCTTTCAAACGAACAAAGTGTTTCTCCCTATATTTACTTCCGTTTGAAGTTCAATTAAAAATTGAAATAAAAGAGAACCAGGGCCGTTTTTAAGGCAGCTGCATGGCCGCCTATTTCTCGCACTTTTTCTACAAAAAACTTATTCACTTTCCTCTTTCTTTCATTTCTGCAACGTTTCACGTTATTACAGTAAATATATAAGAAGCGTAGTTACTGGCCTTTACCTGAGGGTTCCGACGTTATCACAAGATCGAGCGTGGCTGTTCCTTGGATGGGTGACTGGTGAGGTATACTGTTCTTGCATGCAGCTCGCCTGCTCAGTCACTGTTGGTGGTTCGGAAGGACCCCAGGTTAAGTGTTAGGTTTTTGTTATTTCTTAGCTCTAACTTCACCTGTTATAAACAATATAATAAGAAGTTCATTAAGTTTTGTTAAATATGAGCTTTATTGAAGGAATCATCTGTAGTATTCTGTAAAGATTATATTTTATACCTGTTTTAAAAATTGAGTGACAAGACTTAATTGTTTTAATTAATAATTATTGCATAGAAAAATACATTATTACTTTCTCAATTAGAGAAATCGATTCAATAAACAAAAAAAAAAACAAAGAAAGAGAAAGTAATTAATTGTATTATTTTAGCGAATCCAGCCTAATCTGGGCTGCAGTTAGTAGCATTAATGAAGTGGAGGAAGAGAAGTGGTTTGAATGTAGAAAATGGCTTCAATGGCACAAAGTGTAATTAACTAGGGGAGACTCCCAGCATTATCTCCCTCCAACTGGGCCACGGGAACGGGTCCGCTCCTTGTTTATATGCCACCATTGTACTGTATAATTGGTAGCTTTATACCCTTGTCCAGTTGATAGCCGTACGTTTCACGCGGCTAGTACCTTCATTCACTCTCACATCAAGAACCCGATTCTTATCAATTCTAGTCGGTCCCAAAACGCCACTTTCCTAGATGTGTGGTATTCCACATCCTAACAATGTCATAGTGCAACCAACCCTCGTACAATAAAACTCTAGGCCCATCGAGGGATGGTGCGAAGGCTCAGGATTTAGGAGGACGACACAGAACAAAAACACAAGTTACGGTCAAAATGCAGTTTTATTTTATAAAAAAAGGAACTACTATATTTTAACACAAAATAAATGTTAATATTAGAAACGGAAAAGAAATATTTTTATTGTTAGCTGCCCTAACCTAAGTAAAAATAAATGAAATTTAAAGTGAACAGTTACCAAAAAATGGTTTTTATAGCTAAAATTAACAAAATAAAAGATTACAGTTTTATTTATTTTAAATATTCTCTAGAAACAAGTATAACAAACTAGAAACTATTCAAGAAAAAAATGTACAAATTCTAGAAAACATGTAAAATCGGGCAACAGCCTGTAAGTTGGTTAGGCGTAGCCTATGAAAAAGTACAATGAACAACATACAAAGAGACAGATTTATATAACTAAATAAATAATTATAATTGCAGAACATAAATAAATAAATTATAATAAGATAGTATGAACGTGACAAAGTGGATTAAACTACTGTAAACATTCACGAGATATCGGCAGCCACGTGACTTGCTAACCTATCAACAGGACAAAAATGAATTAATTTAAACGGACAACGGCGCTATAAACTGAAATCAAACAAATGAACAGAGCATTAATTAACAACAAATAAACTACATTTCGGCTGTAACCGTGAAATAAAAAAACAATATTACGAAAACTTACCCAAAGATTTCCTTAGCACATTGATGACGTTAGCTAGCAAAGCAGGAAATGAAAACGATGAGACAGATCAACACGTACAGGAAACACGGAACGAAGAAATGAAACACAGAACCAACAAACAAAAACCAACAAAGAGTAAGGTGGCTATTCGAGATGACTCGACTCTGTGCTACGGCACAATAATATGTGTTTTTTGAAAGGATCGATTACAATTCTGTACACTTAAATAGCTTATGGTACGATATTTTGGTGGTCTGTGTATTCGTGATGGAAAGAAAGGCGACTCGTATTAATTATTTTAAGAGTCTGCAGAAGATGTCGGCCATATTGGTTTCAATCTCTTATATGGATTCGCAAATAACATTGTTCTTATAACAATGTTCTTATGGGATTAAAACCAACAGCGACCTTGGCCGAGAGCCTCTGCAGACGCTTAAGGGAAGAGACAGTATTTGTACAAGAGAGTAAATTTGCAATATACCGGGCGATTTACTACAAACTTTGGGTTTTTGTTCCATAGCAAAAAAAGCAAAATCCAAGAATCATTATTACAAACAACCTTTTATTAAGCTTTAAAGAATTATGACAGAAAACGTCAATACTTCAATTGGTCTGTAACATGATCTTGATGGATATAAAATCAAATCAAGTTTAGTTTCTTTAAAACTTTCATCAAACGTCTTTCGTAACCTATAAATTAAATACAACCATAATTAGTACGAACTAATTTCTTCGAATTAGTCAATAGCTGATTAGTTCTCTTTTTCTACCAAAATCAATTTTAATGTATTTCTTAAAACATTTACACAAGTTTAAGCCTTTAGGTATTTCGGTTATGAACTATACAAATTACCACTGTTGTAAGTGGTGTGCTTTTTTTAGAAAATATATTGTGGTGGGTAATAACTACATTTTGGAAGTTTCTAAGCGCATGTGATTTTAAGGGAAAATTTGAATATTAACTTAGTGTACGAGTATATCAGAGTTTCTAAGATATACAACGAAGAGAAAATAAAGAGTTTATCATATTGAAAATGTCTTCTACAGAGTGGATTATGGGGAATTCCAAGTATAACTCTTGCTACCTTTTTTGTAAAGTAAGAATATTCTTCGCCCTTAAACATTCAGATTCCCATTTTGGGAGTCAATACCTAGACTAAGTGCCGCTAGGCACAACTGTAGGATACCGTAATATCCTCAATATAAATAAAATGTTCGATAATCCGTTTTATGTGAAACCTTAAAATGTATTTGCTTATCTAAAACAATTCCCAAAAACATGTCAAACAACCTGTAAAAGTTACAATATTCAACACAATTTTTTTTTCAAAAAAATTTATATTATAATGAAATATATTGTTTAATAAACTCGTAGAACACATCTTTTATATTCATTTCATTTGAGACCAATAAGTAGAACGAGGTTTCAAAATACTTTTTAAAAATAATAAATTAAACATAATCTTACTATAAAACTGACGATTTCCTTACAAAGACATTCATAAAAAGAGTATGAATTATATACAATAAATAATAATTATTGGCATATTGAACCAACTTTAAATTACGCATTCATAAATATATTTTTCATGAAATTGTAATTGAACATAACCATTTGATGAATATTCATTTAATGATTATAATTCTAAACATAATTTATTAAAATAATTCTAGATTTATATTTTATTTTGTTTGATCATGAAATTGTCAAAAGCAATCAATTATTTTGAATTAAAAATCAGGGGTCGGGAGGTTTTTAATGTTTTTAAGTTACTTGGCTTATAGGAATAATGAGCAATTAAGAGAGAGGGTACATTTGTATATATTTTTTTAATTCAATCCTCGCACGTCACAAGTAATGTTTAGATAATATGTAGAAAGCATGTAGTGAATGATGAAAACTAATGATATCATTGATAAATTAATTAATTGTATATGAGAAAAGTATTTAGATTCGTAGAAATAAAGAAGAATAAAGTATTTATTTCCGTAAATACAATACAATAATTAAAAAACTAATAAACTGGAAATTTAACTGCCACGTGGGGCAGAGTTACAAATATTAATCATAAGGAAATAAACAATATTAATGAGTCCATTATCTACAATTAATATTAGCTCTCTTCAGCTCCGTGCTTGACTGTCTGTTTCAAATGAAATAGAGATAACAATTAGAAGAATAAAATATGTTAAATATTTTAGAAAATCCATGATAGTAGCAAGACAATAAGAATAATAATTCGTTATAATATACAATTAAGTTTCGAAAATATAAATAACAAATGAAAATAATAATAATATAGCGATAATAATTAAATTACTATGAGATAAATAAAATAACGTCTTTATTTTGCAAGCGTTCTTCAAAGATACAATACTCTGATTTACAAGGCAACTCTTGTCATAGCATACAGATAAACAAACATTATTCTAAATTAAAAATAAATAAAATTATATGTCAATCTCTTTGATATGACTTTTAAATAAACGGTAACTAAGACTTTTCAAAGCAGGGGGCAAAGCATTATATATTTCCGGTCGAAAGTACCTAAAAGCTTTTTTGCCAATTTCTAGACGGACCTTTGGCAAATGAAGTAGGCTGTCCTGTCGAGTCTAATTGGGTGTAGTGATAAATTATTTCCTCGTTTGACAATATTTCTTCACGACAAACATTATTATACAAATATTATTAAATTGTAAACATATACAACTTAATTGATAAGTTTACAATTTAAAGATATGATAATTTTACTAAGAAAACTATTTTAAAAAAATACTTTTTTTTAAATATTAGTAACAACAATTTTAATTTAAATGAAAAAGATGTATATTTGGGACAATTTTTTAAGTACAAAAGTAATTGGTCTAAATACTTTGGACCAACATACTGATAAGAGAATTTATATAGTGACTTGTTTACTTTTTTCAATCTGAAAGTTCTACTATGTATATTTAAACCTCCCATTGTTATGGAGGAAAATACATTCCAGTCCCTTTCTACAGGGATATCTCTTGAGAGAAACAATCTAGAAGTCGTCATGAAACTTTCTTACCAAAAACTCGAACCTATCTCTCAGGCAGGTGATGTCCAGACGTAATCATGTAGCATAATAATTAGGTTGCGTGCGTGTGTGCGTTATATCTATGTAACGACTAATTATTTACTATGTTCCCTTGTTATAATTACATTACGAATAACGTTGAACCGTTGCACTACCTGTGAACTAGCGGCTTTCTTACTGTGCAATAAATTATTACTGAATAATTTCGTATAGCAGTTGAATGCGATGATGAATAAGGTTAGTTATGTTATCATGAATTACTAAAATTCACTAAATCGATTATTTATTTTATATAAACACATGTAGGACCTTTACCTTTGTGTCTTAAATTTTATTTTATTTTGTTATTTCAACAATTCGAATTTAATATATGCATGAATTTGTTATTTTCATTTATTATTTCACTAATTTATAAACATTATATACCCTTTTAATATTCTTAAATTTTCATTATAATATTTAAAAAAAATTTCTTTTTCTACCCTTTCCCAAATCTGATAGCATTTTAGAGTATTAAAAAAACGTATATTTTCCTTTAATTCAATATCATAACCATAACTTAGGTTAACAAAACCTAACATAACCTCACCAAAGTAGTGGTAGTGAATTAACGGAAAGGGTAAAACACCTATATTTCCAGAAATTGTGGTTTTTAGGCTCCCGAAGCCCCAAATGCTTGAATTTTAAGCTGAAATTCAGATATAAGGTGCACGTTTGACACGCGCGCCTATCTGTCAAGTTATGAACATTTTATCTAAGTGTTTTCCGAGTTAGGTCATAAAAACTACTTTTTTGTGATTTTCCCTTCCTTTAAGAAATATATTGGAAACATTTACGAGCTGAAAAAGTTGAGCCATCTTGTTTATGATTGAAAAATGTAAACTTTTGTAAATTTTCCTCGAGGTTTCAGACCAAGAGCTACTATTGAAGAATACATATGATGGGTACGAGGCCGGTAAGTGCCTCGTAGTGTCAGTAAGTAAATTGTTTAATAATATTTGGGTTTACCTAACTTTCTTACTAGAAGCCTAATATATTGTCCCTAAACCTCTTTTATTCAATGAGTGACAGGCATACTAATCACAAGAAGAAAAAAATTAAAACAGCATAGTAAAAATTGCGAAATGAAATTAGCTTATAGGAATAATGAAAAAGATAGAGAGAGGATAAATTCTTAAATATATTTTATTTAATCGTTGCAAATAATGTTTAGATATTGTATAGAAAGCGTGTAATAAAAATTGCACACATTTCATCATCACGGATTATGCTCCAGAGAATGATTAAACTACAGAAACAAATACTTATTGCATTGCTTATAAATGTATAGTTTTTAATACAAGTATAATAATCAGTTGTATTACTATCTTATATCGCCATATTTAGGAACATCTTAAATTTCATCATTCTTTACGTCCATATTTTTCCTTAAACTGGTCGTGGTTCAGGCAGGCTATCAATGGTATCGTTAATGACATCTGAACGAGTTTCAGCAGAACGTAATATAAATGCAAGCTGGGAACGTTGAAAGTGTAGAAGTAAAAGAAAGAAAGCTGGTAAGAAAGTAGGAGGAAGAAGCGAGAAGCTTGTTGGGTAGGGCAGCCTGGTGACCTGGATCCCCTCCCGCCCCTCATGTTGATATACATGGTTTAGTTGTGGACCTATCAATCTCTTATCATATTGGTAACATAGTTCTTAAAGTAACTGTTCAATGCCAGGGGAAGACTTGTAAATATGGTAACGTTGGTAACTATTCATATCAAAACTTACTTATCTTAGGTATATTCACATTGAAGTCTAATCACTTAAAGGCTTCAATGTTGATCTTGGGTTTTTGTAGTTTTTATCCAAATTTACATGTTCAGACATGTACAAAAACTAGTAGACAATAAACTGTCTTCCTTCTAGTAGGTTATTCCTGGGTTTCCTCAGGGCTCTGTCCTGAGACCTCTTTTATTTATTTTATATATTAACGATTTGCCCAGTAATTTAATGCGTAATGCTATGTTATATACAGATAATACCACTCTTCTAACAGTCTCTATGAGGTATTAAACAATTTCAATATTGTAATACAATCATCAAGTGTATGGTTTGAATAAGTTGAACGAACCATTATGGGGTAATAGTGTAGATGCTTGCAAGATCTTTTTGTAACAAAAGAAAGCCTTTCGGATCATATTTTGTTTGGGATACAGGGGCAGCTGTAAAGGCTACATTATAGAACATAGCATAATGCGACGGTTCCATCTATTTCTATTTTACAAAATTTAATTGACGTCAGAGATAATATAAATGATTTTTTTTTTTTTATTGATTGATAAAATTCGCAAACATCAGACTAGGCATTCAAATTATGTTGTCCTTCCTTGAGCAAGACTGAGAAAGTATAAACTCATAAGAAAAGTCATAAATATTTACATATAAAACTATTTAACAAACATCCTGAATCATTTAGGATAGTAGAAATAAATATGGCACTTTTAAGAAAATAATATTAAATGGTTAAATAAATGTGCATTTTATTCTGTCAATGAGTTTTTAAATGATGATGTAGACGTACTTCCTGCGAATTAGTTAAATGATCTGTTTATAATTAAGTGTTTATGTGGCATTTGGTTGGTATTACATATGTTATGTGTAAGTTTTATTTATACCACCAACTTAATATTAATTTAAAATGCTTACTGTTTATCAAATCTTAATTTATATTAACGTTGTCCAGCCTGTAATTGAAATGACAATTAACTGTTTCTTATTCTTATTGTATGTGCCCTAAACTGGCAAATTTAAGGTTGACAGTGAACTACGCCATATTTTCTATTTACTAGACTTTCAAATGCTACTCACACTACGGTTATTAATATAAAAACACAATATATATAATTAATATTTTTTAGTACAATAATGCTTTAAGTCTACTGTCAGCAAATTACTTATCATTCTTGTTTTCTCTTCGTTCAACGTTCCAGTATTTTTTAGAATCAGTGTATCTTTTCATACGACTGGGTAATCTTTTTGACAGGTATAAGCAGGCTACTTCATTTTTTGATGGGGGAATCAGCTTCCAGGTTCTAAAATACTCTTCCAGGGCTGCAAGATAGTTTGTGAGTATTTGTCAGTAGTTGTGAAATCCTTGTGTTGATAAGCTAAATCAAATCGTCTGCATATATAAGTTTTCAAGACTTGGTTATTGGGATGTCAGCGCTATACACGGTGAATAAAATTGGAGCAAGTTCGGACCCCTGTGGCAGACCATCCTTCAGCTGTCCAAAAGTGTTGTCTAAATAGCGAACATACTAAAGCGATTGATGTCCAACTTAATAGAGGTATGAGAGCTATTACTGGCACTCTCATGGCCACTCCACTACCTTGGCTCCCAGTTCTGTGCAATATAGCTTCTCCAGAGATAAGACGTCATGAGGTACTAGTTGAAGAATTCAATAAGCTCTTGAATGCCCCGCACCTCCCCATTACCCAGGATCTCCTACGTCAGAACGGTCGCTTAAAATCTCTAAACCCTATCAAACCTACGTACTGCTTTCCAGTTGAGCAGATGAAATTTCTCGCCCAATACTAGCTGGGTTATAGCGTGGAACAGTTTTTTGGAGGAAATAAGTTCCTTATTAACGATCCGCCAATATGAACCTCCTTCGTAGGGAATGGACACTGTTGAATCGGTTCCGAACTGGCGAGGGCAGATGTAACGGTGGCACTCGAGGTGCAACATGGACTACCTGTGTTAATCCCAGCGACCCAAAGGGCCATAAAACTGGCACTCGAGGTGCGACATGCCACCTCAGGTAGCCCGGCGAAGGGTTGCGGGGTTGTAAACGCGCTCTCTCTCTCTCTGTGTCCATAAATAGATATATTTTTTTTTTTTTGAATATATATGTTTGGAACTAAGCAACATTTTCTGTGAGGCTTTGAAACAACAAAATTGTTCGACTGTTGATTGATTTATTACGTGTATATTTTCAACCTAACCTAACCTAACCTAACCTAACCTAACCACCCGCCCACCCATACACGTACGGTGGTACTAACCCACCCGCCCACCTATACACGTACGGTGGTACTAACCCACCCGCCCACCTATGCATGTACGGTGGTACTAACCCACCCGCCCACCTATACACGTACGGTGGTACTAACTCGCCATGTCGCACCTCGAGTGTTAGTTTTGGGTTCTCTTTCGCTGCATGTCGCACCACGAGTGTCCAATTATGACCCTCAGGTAGTCCATGTCGCACCTCGGGTGCCCCCGATGTAACTACTGGAAATGCAAATGGGGATTGACAGTACATCAGTCGTGTGATTGCGGGGAGTCTATCCAAACAATGGATCATATAGTTTCAGAGTGCCCCTTGCGCTGTTTTACGGAGGGATTAGCTGGCATAAATAGAATCAGTGAAGCAGGACATTGATGGCTTGGATTTAGCATTGTGACAGGTGATTACTTGTTATTTATTGTTTTATTTTTATTAATATCTAATGACTTTTAGAGTTTTTTCCTAGTATAAAACACAGCTTGTACATCATTTTAAATTAATAAATGGTAGCTGACAATGTTGGAAATTATATGAATTTAAATACATTTCTGTCATTTCAGTCAAATCCTTACATCCAAACGAATATGGGAATTGAGAAGAACCAGACTTTTTGATTTCTAAGGTTGTTAAGGAAGAAAGGTCTTACTTAACCCACCAAGCAAATGAGCTGTCCAGGATTAAATTTTTTTGTCAAGATTAAAACAAACTAGTAATCTTTACTGCATTGACAGTCAAGTAAAAACAGACACTTATAGTAACTTAATATCGAAAAAGAACAAATGAGGAAATAGGAAAGCTACAGTGATATAAAAAATATACCAGATTCTTTATTTTACTATATAAATTAGATTAATTTTATATTAATAAAATAAGTGGATTAAATAAAACGAATTTTTCTCGTTTGTGTAGCCTATTATGTCCAATTATAATCAATAAAATTGTACTCTTACTTGAAAATAACAACCAGTGAATAATATTGCTTGAGTTTTAAGATTGCTAAACAAAACTTTGCTTAAACTGTACTTCAAATATTTTAACAGGAAAGAAATTTTATTATTGCCTCTGACTTGAAGAAAGGGCTGTTTAATTGGCAGCAAGATGTGCGTGGAGAAAGCGTGACAGAAGAAGCTCAGGTAGTGCACTGAGGATGGCCAACAGAACATTCCTCCTGCCATCGCATGTCATTCATTGGAGCGTATTTGTTGGGAATGTGGAGACATTTGTAAACCACTGTGGATGGCCAACAGAACATTCCTCCTGACATCGTATGTCGTTCATTGGAGCGTATTTGTTGGGAATGTGGACACATTTGTAAGCCACTGTGGATGGCCAACAGAACATTCCACCTGACATCGTATGTCATTCATTGGTGCGTATTTTGTTGGGAATGTGGAGACATTTGTAAACCACTGTGGATGGCCAACAGAACATTCGACCTGACATCGTATGTCATTTAATGGTGCGTATTTTTTTGGGAATGTGGAGACATTTGTAAACCACTGTGGATGGCCAACAGAACATTCCTCCTGACATCGTATGTCGTTCATTGGAGCGTATTTGTTGGGAATGTGGACACATTTGTAAACCACTGTGGATGGCCAACAGAACATTCCCCCTGTCATCGTATGTCGTTCATTGGTGCGAATTTTGTTGGGAATGTGGACACATTTGTAAACCACTGTGGATGGCCAACAGAACATTCCTCCTGACATCGTATGTCGTTCATTGGAGCGTATTTGTTGGGAATGTTAAGACACTTGTAAACCACTGTGGATGGCCAACAGAATATTCCTCCTGACATCGTATGTCGTTCATTGGAGCGTAGTTGTTGGGAATGTTGAGACACTTGTAAACCACTGTGGATGGCCAACAGAATATTCCTCCTGACATCGTATGTCGTTCATTGGAGCGTATTTGTTGGGAATGTTAAGACACTTGTAAACCACTGTGGATGGCCAACAGAACATTCCTCCTGACATCGTATGTCGTTCATTGGAGCGTATTTGTTGGGAATGTGGACACATTTGTAAACCACTGTGGATGGCCAACAGAACATTCCTCCTGACATCGTATGTCGTTCATTGGTGCGTATTTTGTTGGGAATGTTGATATTTTAACATATGGGTTTTTCAACTGAAATTGATTTATCGTTAGAGTGAAACATTATAAAAATGCCATGCCATCTGAGGATCACATCGCTGCACTTAACGTAGAGTAAAAAACAGTGAAATAAAGCAATAAGCTGGTTTTCTCTTTCCCAAAAAACAATCCATTACTTCTGAGCATTGTATAAACTGGACTCTTTCTTTTCATCTATGCCAACAGTGATATGGTCAGTTAATGTAATGTAAATATTGTTCACAGTACTGCTTATTGTTCACTTAACAGACAGTCAAAAATAAACGAGTCTTAAGCAGACAGTATAGAGATATGATAAGTCCCTGAAATTTAGGAGATGATATTAACTTAAGGGTACTTATAAAATACTGAACAAATTATAATTAGTAAAATTACAATTAGTTTTATTTAACAAGCTATCAAAGCCTAAATATATTTGACAATAGCAACAGAGTTTGTTTGTATCATTTATAAGCGTTTTTTTCTTTAAGGATTTAGGACCAATTCTTTTTAATGACATATGCAACGATACAGCAAACATTTCATCAATAAGATTATTTTCAATAATTCTTTCTAACAGCTACCCAACCGCCCATACACGTACGTAGCATTAACCCACCCGCTCACCCATACACGTACGTAGCATTAACCCACCCGCTCACCCATACACGTACGGTAGCATTAACCCACCCGCTCACCCATACACGTACGGTCACATTAACCCACACCACCCACCCATACACGTACGTAGCATTAACCCACCCACCCACTCATACACGTACGGTCACATTAACCCAACCGCCCACCCATACACGTACGGTCACATTAACCCACCCACTCACCCATACACGTACGGTGGCATTCCTTTTTGTTGATAACTTTTGATCCTTTATAATGTATATACAACCAAATTTGTGTATCCAGCCAGAAAACTAATAATTTCATTAATAACAGTTTTAATTGCAAGCAATAAAATTAATAAACATCTCTAAACAGATCTAAAGATTACTAAAGATTTTGTTCAATAATTTAGAGAGCCTATGGTTGGGTGTTTTAAGGTGGTGCAATCGGTTTTCGGTGAGTTAATTATTTCCCAATTTTGTAATCAAAATAAGTTAATTTACCTTCCCTTGAGACAGGAAAAAAATATAAAGAAATTTTTTAACCAATACTTCAGAACTTGGGGCCTTTTGAAGTGGTGAATTGGGCTGATTTTAAATCAGCGTTAAGACAAACCCGTTCGAACTACACATTTTATTTTTTATAATTACATTTTTTACACATAACTGAAGGGATTAAGATATTTTTCTTTTTTTTAATGAACAAATATTAATAATATTAAAGGTAAAAAGGGTATTTTTTCACCTTTAAAATTATAAATATTTGTATATTTAAAAAAAAATGAAAAACATCTTAATCCCTTCAGTTATGTGTAAAAAACGTAGTTATAAAAAATAAAATGTGTAGTTCGAACGGGTTTGTCTTAACGCTGATTTAATATTTTAAGTCAGTCCAATTCACCTCTTCATAAGGCCACAAGTTCTAATGTAGTGGTTACAAAATATTTTTACTGGCTCAAGGGAAGGTTTATTAACTAATTTTGATTATAAAATTGGAAAATAATTAACTCACCGAAAACCGATTGCACCACCTTAAGGCGTCAGGACTTTGTCCCCGAATCAGAGTGACGCAAGTTCAAACTCTGGTCTGACTCTTTGTTTTTATTAGTAATATTCAACTTGTACTGTATCGATTCTCCCTCTTACTCTGTTAGATAAGTTCCCCACACAGATCAATAGTTTATGGGTAATTGGTATAGTAAAGTTAAAGAGAAGATCGGCCTCTCCTATTTATAAAAAGTTTTATCAGAACGGGAACCCGAAAAACAGCTAAAAAAACTTAGAATTTTCTACCAACTCGATTTTAGCGTTGTTTCCTTTTATTAAAATTAAACTGTACATGGCCACAGAAGAATATATTTTTTCAAGAAAAATAATGCCTATGACAACACGTAATGTTGCAAAAAATGCACTTTTCCATCGGTCAGAGAGCTAATTAAATTTAATTAATTACTTATTTGATTAACTGTGACGCCCTGCCCTAAAATATAGGCCTATATAATACTAAATGTCCCTTATAAAAGACAGTTATAATATATTTAATTATTGTAATTTTAAATGATAAAAATGTTAAATTGTCTGTAAGCATACATACAAATTTGTTTATTTTTAAGTTAAATTATTTAAATTAATTAGTTTGATAAATAAAAATATTTATCAATTAGATTATTTCATGGACATTATTTTAGTATACTTTAAATTATTAAAATAATGTATGTACAGTATACAGTATAATGGATATAGACATAATATATATTTCTAATTTGGTTTTAAGTTAGTAAACTTCACAGTGACTAAACGATTATAAGATATGTTTTTTATTGTATTTATTTCAGATTGAGTATATTTTAGTTATTTATTATTTAAACATAAATTTATAGTTTACTTCTAAATTTAGTAAAACCGGTTTACTGATAAAAATATCTTAAAAAATGCAGATAAGTCAAAATCATATTTTAAAACTAAGGCTTATTTTTAACATGTAACAGTTTTTATTTTAAAGACATACTCAAAAACACTGTCAGTCAACAACCATCTAACAAAGATACAGTTCACATAAACTTACCTAAAAACAATATAATTTTGACCTTAGAATGGTTAGTAGCGAAGTTTGTTAAAGCCTAGCTTCATTAGCTAAAAGATTCCCAGTTCGATCCCAATCAGAGTCATAAATAATTTTTAAATGGATCAGCTGATAACCACCTGCTTTACATTTGTCATTGGGCTATTAATTAATGGCACTTTCTAAGTAGTCGGCCTTGGTTTGTAACAATGACTACATTCGCTCGTCTACACTCATCACACTCATTGCAAATTCATATTCGACCATATTTTGACTATCGGCGTCTAAAAAATAAATAAATATATGGGCAGTAAATAAAATACACCATTTCGGAATATTGACAGTTTGTCTAAAATAATGAAAAAATAAACCATTGACCATATGCTTAAAACATAAACAAAATCTAATGTTCAATAGATATATGTAAAATATATTAAATCCACACGATAAATGAAAGGTAGAAAATTATAGTCCCGTTTCAATTTTAAATTATTATGCTAAAGTTTATGAACGTCTATTGTACAAACGTATATTTGTCTATTTTACAAACGTATAATTGTCTATTGTACACAGCAACAAATATTTGCTGTGATAATCTATAATACTCGCAAGAGCCAACCAACTTGATGACATTTACTTTCATGTATCATATGAGCTAGATCTTGGCGGAAGAGTGGATGTTATATACACAGACTTTTCCAAAGCTTTTGATAAGGTGAACCACGATATTTTGTTAAAAAAATTATTTGGTTTAGGTATTTCTGTTAAATCTTGTGATTTGTTAGCATCATATCTGAAAAATCTTCTCCGTTTGCCATTATAATTCGTAAAATTATTTAAGCCGTTCTGGAGTACCACAAGGATTTAGTTTAGGTCCTCTTTTCAGACAGTTATAATATAACCACCCACCCACCCATACACGTTAGGTGGTACTAACCCACCCACCCACCCATACACGTTACGTGGTACTGACCCACCCGCCCACCCATACACGTTACGTGGTACTGACCCACCCACCCACCCATACACGTTAGGTGGTACTAACCCACCCACCCACCCATACACGTTACGTGGTACTAACCCACCCACCCACCCATACACGTTACGTGGTACTGACCCAACCGCCCACCAATACACGTTACGTGGTACTGACCCACCCGCACACCCATACACTTTACGTGGTACTAACCCTCCCGCCTACCCATACACGTTACGTGGTACTGACCCAACCACCCACCCATGCACGTTACGTGGTACTGACCCAACCGCCCACCAATACACGTTACGTGGTACTGACCCAACCGCCCACCAATACACGTTACGTGGTACTGACCCACCCGCACACCCATACACTTTACGTGGTACTGACCCACCCACCCACCCATACACGTTAGGTGGTACTAACCCACCCGCCCACCCATACACGTTATGTGGTACTGACCCACCCGCCCACCCATACACGTACAGTGGTACTGACCCACCCGCCCACCCATACATATTACGTTGTACTGACCCACCCGCCCACCCATACACGTTACGATTTTTAGTACATAGGATATTTCATTAGTCTGTGTTAATACATATATATGAAGTTTATACGATTACATTATTGAACCTGCTAGCTTGTTTATTTTAATTTTCGTTGTTCATTGTCATAATTTAGTTTCATGTCAATCATAGACTCATAGATTTTGTTAAGATAGCTGTATTGACATTGTTATTCTGTAGCTATCATGTAAAATACTTGAATAAATAAAATTTACTGGTAAGAATTTCTTTTAAAATATGGGCAAGAAGTTTACTAAGGATTATTTGTTTATTAAATATAAAATATATACACAAAATGTAAAATTTATCGTACAAGTGTACATATCCCGTGATTTATGAGTATTCATTTAAAATCAATACTAAACGCTACCAATAATATATAACATATCTATCGTATATTTTCATACTAGAGGGTTAAAAAACTGGTTGGCCGGTTGACCTGAGATTTTGTTGCGAAAAAATTTATGACATCACAACTGGTTTCAAAATAATTATTTGGCCAATGCCAAAAGTCAAGCGGATCTGGTTGGCCTGGATGCCGGGAAAGTGGGGGTCCAGGATGTAAGAGTGAAAGTCCACCCCAGTGACTCATCCACTCTCGATTTCACGCTATTATCTGATCTACAATTAGGAATTACGCAAGCGGGTCTATGTCAAAGCTTACTTGCACGATCTCAAACCTACGAGGGAAGTCCAAGTCGCGATAAATATCCCTGATTATCTTTGCGATCGACCAGACAATCTTAAATGGACCATCTTGAGGAAGTTATAGTTCTCTACAACAGTGGTTCCCAAATTTTTAGCCATAAATACCACTACAAACTTTATAAAAATATTAGCTGTAGCCACCCGCTTCGCAGGTCTTGAGTTTTATTTTATAATTGAAATATGCAGCAAGCTATCAGTTTACGCTGTATTCAACGTATATCCAATTTAGAACAACTATGTATAATTTACTACTGTACTCAATTATTTTTAATTTTAAAACTTTAGCCTATCAACATGTTATTAAATTTTTGTTTATTTAACAACTGATAACCAAATAACTCAATAATCGATATAGCTCCATAAGAATAACATACGAATTTTGGAGGCCAGTGGGACGGAGTCCTGAGGTCGGGGAGGAAAATCCTTTCTTGGTGAGCCTCTAGGGGCAAAATAAACCTATGTACAAAATGTCAAGTCAATTTGACGTATGGTTTTGGAGAAAAGATCATGTGTGTTAAATGGATTTTACATATATAGATTATAACACTGTAATAAAACATTTAAAACAGAAAAAGCATACTATACTTTGAAGTCGTATTGACATTGAAATAAAATGAAAACAGGAAAAAGTATGCAGTAATCAAATGATGAATTGTATAATTATCACCTATAATAAATCTAAAATTAAATAAACATAATACAATTACTACTGGTTGGAGTGCTTTTAATTTGTTCTTTCAAATACTACCACTTTAAAGTGGGTTGAAGATAGAGTTAATATCTTATATGTAAGTAAATTAAAGTAAACCACATTACGCCAACCACACGGACAGTGAAAAGAACATTAACAATTACATTCAAAAGTGAAATGTTATTTTTTAATGTAATTTAGACTTTCACCGGAGAAACTGCAGACATTAGTGGTCGAGCGATGACCCACCGAGTCCTTCTTTTGTCCTTCCTCTAAAATCATGAAATACTTCGTCTATTCTGGTGTTAATTAGATCTTTATTAATCACTGCCACCTTCAATTTTAAAATTGTATCAAAGCTACAATTCTTTACAAATTACAGTTGGATGCACCCGATGGTTTATCAAGCAGATAATTAATTTAATAATTGTATAAAATAGTTTTTCTTTATACTAATAACTTTTTTACGATTTCAGCGTCCTAAAGATTGTATGTTCTCTGCATGAGTAACGACTCTAAATACACACTTGAACGCAAGTACATGACTGCGTACGTTTGCTCTCATTTCATGTTCAACAATGCAATATCGGGTGCCTGTATTGGATCACATATATAAGTAAATAAATAACTTCTTAATTGCACGTTACAATTTACAATTGTGTTACAAACGTCATAATTAATATAGTCAAGCCTAAACACTTTCGGACACACAATCGGACACATACTCATACAAACATGTTGCTCATGTTTCCTCAGTTTTTTTCATTTGACACCAGAATAGCGTGATTAGGTGTTTACTGATTGTCCCAGCGGCTTTTAAAGAATTTCTCAGCCGAATAAAAAGCACTTTTCACCAAAAGATGTTTAAAACGAAACATCTTTTAAACATCTTTTGGTGGACAAGTTTTTGGGACGGTTAGTAGTGACGTGACTGAGACCATAGATATCCGGACCAGCTGTATACAATTCCTAGTTAAAATAGTTTACTCTTACATATTATGTTACATTACATACCTACTTCCATTTTATTTATTTATTTATTTTTTAATATATCCTTCAGTTACTTAGCTCTCTCTCAGCTCAAATAAATGTACTAGTACTCGATGTTTTTTTCTACTATGTATTCCAACTGTAATACATGCTTGGTTTTGACAATGTTGTGTCAGTAATACTGTAAACATAGTGGACCTATACATATAGTGGTTGCTATCGGCGTGGACACTACTAGAGAAGTCTGGGGTGTCCATGTTGGGTGGTAATCATTGTACAGATGTTGTGTGGGGGGAGATAACTGAGTATCAGGCTTGTCAATTAACTGATGGACGTTCCATTGTCATCGACATTCTAATGTCATCGTCGTTCCAGTTCCATTGACGTTCCAGTGTCATCGACGTTCCAGTGTCATCGACGTTCCAGTTTCATCATCGTTCCAGTGCCATGGACTTTCCAGTGTCACAGTGTCATCGTCGTTGCAGTTCCTTGGACGTTCCACTGTCATCGATGTTCCAATGTAATTTACGTTCCAGTGTCATTGACATTCCAGTGACATCGTCGTTTCAGTGTCATTGACATTTCAGTGTCATCGACATTTCAGTGTCATCGACGTTCCAGTGTCACCGACGTTTCATTGTCATCGACATTCCAGTGTCATCGACGTTCCAGTGCCACCGACGAGTGCCATCCTTCCAGTGCCATCCGTGACGTCATAATCTCCACGCTTCTCCTCTTTGGCTCAGTGAAAGTACGTTTCTGCTCTCATGAACTTTTTACGCTTTCATTCCAATTAAAGTGGACACGAGCCAGATCCATGGCTCTATTAGTGTTATTTTGGAACATAGGTTTTTCCGAGAAAACCAATTAAAATTAAAGACCTTAACTAAGCCAATTGGATGTCAGGACAGATTCTTTAATAATAAAAATAATCATTAAAAAGTAGGGTGAAATAGATGTATTAGAGTATAATTCAATCAAAACAAAACATCAAGTTGTGTAGGTATTTCATACAATTAATATATTTGTGTATGAAGTGTTTGTGTTTGAAGTGTTTGTGTATTAAGTGCTTGTTTTGTAGTGTTTGTGTGTGAAGTGTTTGTGAGTGTAGTGTTTGTGTTTGAAGTGTTTATGTGTGAAGTGTTTATGTTTAGTTTCATGTTGATACGTAAGTTTGTGTTTTTTGTCTCTCACAGTTAAATTTCAGATGAATCATTTTTAATAAGCATATGTTAGTGAGAAATCACGGGATAAATGATCGCATAATTACTGGACACCCTGTATATACAATAAATCACTATTTCGTATCACCGGTTAATATTACTCAGTAGGAAATATGACCGATTCAGACGCATCTCTGACCTCACATCTCGTTCCCGTTAAATTGAGTAGGCAAGTTTGTTCATTCATTGTCGTACATAAATATAAAAGAAGAAAAGATATGTTAAATCTTATCCAGACAATCTCTGTCATTGGTTCTTTCCCTTTCACATGTCTGCATCCCTAACTCCGTATTATCTCAGTCTCCCTCTATACCCTCGATCCCATCTCCATCACCACCTCCATTCCTGTTTCAATCTCCACCTCCACCATCAATCCCCATTCCTATATTCTTACTCTTTCTTGTTTATCTTTCTCTCCAGTTATATATTCATCTGTGATGAGAGGCTACAGTAAACATTTATTTATTTGAGGAGTACAAGCATTCAATCTTTGTTATTGTTTATGGGGTTTACGCTTATTTTTGATTGGTCTTTACATTAAATCGACGTTTGATTCAAACTAGCTATAAAATTCTAAGTAATGAATCTAATATTTTTATTCCCAGATATGAAACTTGGGTCTACCGACAAAATGTTAGTAGGTCCATCTGTTAATATATTACTTCTGATTTAAGTTATTGCGAACGAAGTGTACTTGAAATTCTATTTAAACAATAAACATGATTTATTGAACAGTTTTATGTTTTAAGACAGTTAATCTCAACAGACGTTAAGTTGCCGTAAACTCCCGCAGAGTCGACTGGGAGGCTAGTTAGCCAAACATGGATGCTGACGAGGTGCGAAGGTAATTATCACCCCCCATCACGCGCTGATGACGTGTCTACAATATTGTAGAGTACAGAGCAAGTAGGCTAATGTCGACATTGGCCGTGTAGGGACTGACCCGGATTCTGTCGTATTGTTACACATACCAATACTCCTAACTCTCGAAACGTCCTTGGACCTTCCATCGATTTGACACGTCTTTGTGGAAATGAGTGAAAGCCGTCCAACACAATGGCAGGATCCCCATCTCAACAGATACGAGAGCCCTATTATATTCCACGCCTTATGTAAGACCATCAATCAGATAGGGTTCCTTTTTTTGCCCTCGGTAGAAAACAGAGCTGAAGGGTTGAATTCCTCTCCACCATTCATCTTGATGGGGTAACAGCAGGTGATGGCCCTATGAGAAGCAATAACGTTTTGAATGAGAGATCAATTAATCTCCAATAACAATGATCGATAAATCTTCCGATATATTCTCTATCAAAAATTGTCTCGGTGTGTATAACTAATGGTGTATTCTAATTATCTAGAATTATCTGGAGACCGTTTTACTTAATGAAAAACTCAATTATACATAGGCCGCTTAAAAAATGACCTTTTCAACGCACTGATGCGATTAAGATGCAAAGAGTGGTGCAAGTGAGATAGAAAACTACTCCACCCTCACTGTTTAAATCTGACACTCGATTCAATAACTCTCTACAGTAACTTTATCCTCGTCTCCCTTGTATTGGAACTAGGAATAGCGGATTTATTTTGAGTTGTAAGATTATTTTGTTATGAGTTTGTGTAATTTTTCTTCCTTCCTTGAATGCCATATATATATATAAGTTAACGTTCCTTAATTTTTTTTAAACAATGATATTCTGATGTACAAAATGAAGTATTATTTTTTTTTAATATTAACTTATACTTAGATTATTGTAGAGAAAAAAAATCCTCTACAGTTCAGTGCAAAAACTATACATCTCTATTCAATAATAAAAAAGTTATAATGGAATAGGAGCTACCTTTATATGTAATTTATTACAAAAACCAGACAACTCCAGGAGTTTGGTATTTTTCCCAAGTGCTGGTAGTTCTTTGTTTATCCAAGAACAAGTTTCAGTTTATGGACTATCAAGTTTCAATCACATGTTAGATGTGTTCATTACTTGTGTGGTTGTGAGGTTATGTTTCTTAGTATGTTTTTTGATTGATATTTAAAATGAGTTTTTCTTAGTTGAATATAAGTAACAGTAATAATGATGATACAGACATTGATACTGACTGTATTCCGTCTAATAGTGATGACACAGGAAATTAATCTGACTCTAATAATTTAAATATAAGTTAAATAATTTTTATTAACATTAAATTTACTTTTTATATTTAAAACAAGTCTTTTTCAATACTAATACAAATAATTCACTGTTTCCGAGGTAACAAACCAAATAACTCTATCTTAATAATTATAGTGCACACAACATTTAATGTTAATATATGTTTAAAAAAATAAAACTATACACTAATTTACATGTTATATAATTGATTGGTAGTAAAAATCTCAATCTAAGAATTTTTGAAACTTTTTTGCTCTTCTGAACATTTTTGTTTTGGGGATTTGTCTGGTTTTTGCACCGAAGTTCCCAAATGTGATAGGGCTCGCACGAATTCAGCAACTTTTACCTGCTCCGGTGGAAGGGGGAACATGATCTCGGCAAATTTTGTAAAACCGACCCCAATAGAAAGGCATGATTTCAGCAATTGTGAGGGAAGAAGAGGAATAGGAAGAGAGTAGTGAGATAGGTTAGGTTAGGTGGCTAGGTTAGGTTGGGTTAAAAATGCACGCAGTAAATATTTTCACTCGCATGACGACTAAACTGAGCAATTTGACCAAATGCAAATGCCCGAACTAACTTCAACTGCCGTAATGATAGCGACTCTCTCTGTGCTCTGTGTAGCTAACCACTCCTATCGCTACCTGCAGAGAGAAGTTGTCGAGTTCGTGCTTGATTAACGGATCCTTTTTACACATTTTTTTTGCTAATTAGAGTTGCCGGGTTCGTGTCTGCTCTTGTGATAGTCAGTAACAAATAAAAGTAAATAATAATCTAATTGGATAAAATAAGCTTCTGAAAAATAGTGACGACTGTATTATAGTGTGTGGAGGCCTGGCTGACTGAGTGAAGATTATAGTGTGTGGAGGCCTGGCTGACTGAGTGAAGATTATAGTGTGTGGAGGCCTGGCTGACTGAGTGAAGATTATGTTCTAGAAACGCACCACACTTTTCCAAACCGGAACTGGAGGAACAGGTTCCGCGGTGGTTCTCCGTTTGGCTGCCGGATACACACTAATTACTAAGCAGTATATACAGTGCAATTGTTCCACTTATACATCGACCAATGTACCGCGTGTATTGTGTCACGTGACTGACCGTTTACTGTTCAAGTAGTGACTTTAGATAGGCCTTCTTACTTTCTTTAAGTAGGAGTATAATGTTCGCACTTTACTTTTATTGGCTGGCTACATTTTTGATATATTAAATCCATCGATAGATCGTTTTTATTTATTTCCATGATCATGCCAAAATGACGTCAAGTAATAGAATTACAGAGTAACTACATATTGAGACAAGTTTGCAAAATTGTTACAATGAAAAAGGATCACGATTGTATAGTTACAGCATAAAGAAATGCAAATTGTTAAATCTAAATTATAGCTAGAGTAAGAAATTGTTTTGACGATTCCATGTGCAGGTTCACTCGATTTTTATGTAGTTCTCGCTGAGAGTAATATAAGTAACTTAATATAAACATTTCTTATGATCAAGTTGGCATTTCATTAATTATAATATAATTTTGTAATAAATTCTAAATACTCGCTTTACAAAGGCCAGGATACTAATAATGTGATTTTATTTCTGATTGTTTTATTGATTTTTTACTACTGTTATAACAAGAACTGTACGCAAATTGAAATACATAAATAAAAGAAGAAATATAATTAATACTATAGAATAGATTAAATCTCATTTTTAATTCACTAAAGCTTCCGATGATGACCGCGTCAAGGTGGTATTTACAATATTTACATCACCAACGTTTCGTCCACGCTTTGTTGTGGCATCCTTAGTGGTATCTCTGAGATATGCTATATCCACTGACGCGGTCGTTACTGGAAGCTTTTTGCTTTTAATAATGACACCAGCCGCTTAAGCCTAAGAATTTTTAATTTGTAGAATATTAAATACCTTAACTAAAGAACACTCCGAAAATCCTAGACCTATAGATGTTTGTCAAAAAACAGAAACTAGAATGATAAAACATTTCAATTATTTTGATTAGAAGAAAATATAGTCATAGCTATAAAATTACTGTATTATAAGTGCAATACATATTTTTATAAAAAGCAGAAAGTGCCCCTGACGCTAGGGTATGCAAATTTTCAGCAAAAGCAAATCAGTAGTCAGTATAATAAGTGTTTGCCATTATAGTCTAGGTACTGTACGTGGTATAAAGCCCAAGTAGGCGAACAACCTTAGCGTATTTTTGTCGTCTTTTTATGTCTTCCTTAATAAAAATAAGGATTACACATTTTTGTTTCAGTATAAACCTACCGGTGTGAGTTTTGGCATATTTATTATAGTTCATCCCTTCATCCTTGGCCGCTAGAGGATTATTAGTACCTTACTACCAATAGTAAGGTTTTTTGTGCTTTTCAAATCACATCTTTTTTAATAATATTTCCATAATTTACTAAATATAAAAAATTAATCCAAACACGAAATGAATCCGATGTAACTAATTTGATATAAATTTAATAAGTGGTTCTAAAGAATTGGCACAAACTTTCCCCCTTATTAAACACTACAAATCGAAACATTGAAAATTACCAGTTTGATTCCCAAATATGTTTTTTGTGTCATAACTCAAAAACTAGTCAAGAATATTTACAAAAACATACGGTTTTTACTAAAATATTTAAAATTGTAATTCATATAATTTCTGAAAATTAAATCAAAATCGTTATTTTTGAGAAAATTCTATTTTTGTATGTTTTTTGCCCATAACAATAACACAAATTAAAGTTTCAAAAAAGTGAAAAAATGTCTGGAGATATTGGATAAATATACCTACATACCAAATTTCATAAAAATGTATCCATCCATTTAGTTTCCAGCGAACTGCACAGACACACACACACACAGACAGACACACATGCGAACAGAAATCTAAAATGTTTTTCGTACAAACTACTTTTTTGGGCTCAGAGGACCCTAAAATTGATTTTTAGACCAACTTGTAAACAAAATTTTTTGGACGATCACGATACTTTCTCTATGATGACGCATATGAGAGAAAGTAAAAAGAGAAACAATTTGTTAAAGTTACAATTTAAACAGTTGTATTTGTTATTTTATATCACATTCCTTTTGTGTTTTGACTCACTTTTCTAATATGTTTGAGTAAATTATGGAAATAATATGTTAAAAGATCAGGTTTGAAAAGCACTAAGTTGCCAAAGTGTAGTGGAATGTCCACTTGTCCGCTAAATAGGGGTGGCTGGAAGGAGAGTTACAGCCCCTGCAGTCGTGTGTGTGGTAGTAGGGGTCTATAATCTGCTAGCGGCCATAGCTGAAGGAACAAACTAATGTATTGATTCGTAACAAATCACACATAAATGAATTTCAAATTGTAAAAATCCCACATAATCAAAAACCAAGAAATAAAAAATGTATTTTAAACAAGTTTTTTGAATTTCTAAATGTCTTAAATTCAGATTTGACTAAACTAGGATACAACTTTTTAACACAGGACCAAATAATTTTACAATGTGACTTTAGAATCCTTATATATAATACATGAAGCCGTTTTTTGTCAACGCAACTCCTTCCTTATTTCTTGACCAATTTAATTTCTGATCAGTTGGTGTCTATCGCCGGCCGGCAAATGTGTTGTACTTATATTTTAATATGTTTAAATGTTTTATAATTTTAGTGTTTAAATGTTTAAAACAGTGACGTTTTTGGAAGCCTGATGATGAAGCTTTATATGCTTTGAAATGTACATAGCAGTAATGTAATTGAAGAACTGTTACGACAGAAAAAGATAATCTAAACCAGTATTATTTCTATAATATAACAGTTCTGGAGGCTAATAAAACAAAACGAATTGAATATTAAACTGTATTATTATATAAATAATTAAAACAACATATTCAAGTAGTTTGAAAAATTTTAAAGTTGATATATGTTCGCAGCTGATTAATAAGGATATCCTAAATAAGGATAATAAGATATTAACATAGCAAAAATTGCATCAATTCCTAATGAAGTAGCAAAATTTGCATCAATTCCTAATAACGTAGCAAACATTGCAGCAATTCCTAATAATGTAACAAAAATAGTATCAATTCCTACTCACGTAGTAAGTATAACATAAATTCCTAATAACGTAGCAAACATTACATAAATTCCTAATAACGTAGAATATAATCCTAATTACGTAGTAAACATAGCATACAATTCTAATAACGTAGCAAAATAGCATAAATTCCTATTAACGTAGCAAATATTGCACAAATTCCTAAGAACGTAACAAACATAGTAGAGAATCCTAATAACATAGCATTAATCCCTAATAACATAACATACATAGCATACATTCCTAATAACGTAGCAAGCATAGCATAAATTCCTAATATGTAGCAAACATAGCATCAATTCCTAATAACGTAACAAACATAGCATCAATTCCTAATAACGTAGCAAACATAGCATCAGAGTGATTTATTTACTAATTTCATTATTGGCTATATATAATACAACTTTGTCGTTCAATGTCTATGAAACGCTTTGATTTAATTTGAATATTTAATATAACAATTACATCATTTAATAATAATAATACCATAAGCTTTATTTCTAAACAATCTATGTTTCATTACAATTAAATTTATAAAGTAAACATAATATTATGCTTTCTAATAAATTATGGCTGTCTTCATCTGTGTGGGTACTATGCCATGTATAAGAGGGATGAGTTTATTATGTCTAATAGTGGGTTGACGATTTCATATTTGCAGTCTTTTATTCATTTATTTGATTTGCCATCATGGCCAGCTGCATGTTTTTCTTTTAATGTTGTTATTTCCTTTATTAACTGGAGTCTAGATACAGGTGGGTATGATTTGAGTGTAACAATTTGACGAGTTGTATGATGATTGCTAGGTTTATATGGGTGGAGTATTTTGATTGAGTTGTACTCCAATATTTATGAAATAGCTGTTTAGAATATTTGCAACTTTGGACGGATTGTTTATTGTTAAGTTATTTTCTTTTAATATTATTATTTGGTTAAGTTGGTTCTTTTCAGCATTTCTTTCTTGATTTATGATGTTCTAAACTGTTTAGTTTGGGTTGCTTGATTTAGATAAGAAGTTTTTGAATTTATCCTGTCTGTCAAGTTTTATTTGTAAATCATAGGCCTTTTTTGTTTTATTGAAAAGTTGTTTGTTGTTTTCAGAATTTGTATAGTAGTAACGGTCTTGTATCGTGTGGGGTTTTTTTTTTTTTTTTTTAGTTTTATTGTCTCATTGCTTATTTCAAATGTTATTGATTTATTCTTGTTGTTTCTGGTTATAATTTTTAGTGGGCAGCTAGTTACAGTAGTAACTAGTAACAGTATGTTACAGTTTTTATGAAATTGTTGTATTTAATTTCTGTGTTTTTTTATGTAAGACATCATCCCACCCTTTTAGCGATAGAAGGGCTTTAAAGTTGTGCAAGTTTTCTTTGTTTAGTTTTCTTGATTTGATTTTAAGAGATTTACCTAAGTTGGTGTTTTGTGGAAATTCTAGTCACAATTATACCAAAATGGTCTGGCATGGTAGTTTTGAAAAGAGAGACATTTGATAATTTACAGTTTGTGTAGCAATGGTCAATTGTTGTAGCAGTTTCTGGTGTGATTCTTGTAGGAGGGGTTTCTAGTAGCGTTAGGAGATGTTGTTTCATCAGGTGACTAATGTTCCTGATGTTATTGTCATGGTTGTTTATATTTATGGTTATGTCTCCAAGTACTAATATTTTGTAACGTTTCTTAGCTGAAAAAGTTTCTAATATCTTATTTATGGTATTATAAAATATAGTTGCTTTGATCCAGTTGGGGGTCTGTAAATGCTAATTACAATGAGTGGGGATTTTTTTAGCATTATTTCAAAACAGGGCTTCAAAGATCCTTTATTTTACGTATTCAGAAACGTCAATAATGTTTATTTCTAAATTTAAATCTTTTTTATATATGCTGCTACTCCTCTTTCATGTAATATTGTTGAGAATTAAGTAATTAGTCTGTAGTCTGGGATTGAAGTTTGTTCTGTGTCATTTGAAGTAACATGATGTTCATTGAAGAGGATCAAGTGAGGGTTTGTTTGATTAATTTCCGTTGCAAGCTGGTGTGTTTTATTTTGTGGGCCTTGGATGTTAAGACTTAAAAATGTTAGATGTTGCGAGTTGCTTGATTTTTCCTTGAAGGGTCTGGTGTTGTTATGGGTTGGTATTGTAGGCCTATATCCTGTCATTCCACATCAGTCATGTGTGCTGGTTAGTGTGAGAGAGTGATTTGTTGGCTCCTGTATAGACGGTGTATGTGTGTTAGGGTTGTTAAGCTTGTCTGGCTTGAGCAAGCGTTAGCGATCCAAGATTGTTTAGGTGGATTCCATCTCTCCCATATCCCCTGGAAGGTATGACAGAATTAAGCTCAAGGTATTTTACCTTGTTTTGTTAACACATGAATTTTAAAGTCTTGTTCACTTTATGGACAGTGGAGTCCGGCAAGTCTTCTCTGTACAATATTTCATTGTCAATTATTCTAGTTTTTGGTGATTTTTTTTTAAAGCCTCAACTGTATACCAAAGAGGTTACATTACATTGTTCAGCGTTTTAGCGGTGTAAATATTGTTTGATCCGGCATGCATTATGAGAGTGGCAGGACAGTTGTCCAGGTTTGCCAGGGTTTTACTGATTTGTGATATTTTAGCGCCAGGATAGCACCCTATTTTTATATTTTTTCAGAACTGTCTTTAAATATGCTGTCTAAGTGTGTAATCAAAGAATCACCTATTATTAATGTTTTGTTGTTTGGGTCAGTTTCTTCTGTTTCAAGATTCAGAGTATTGTCAAGGTTTTCATCTTGATCTTGGTGGTACTGAAAGTGTAGGTTCTGGTTTTCACAAGTGGAGCTGAATTTTTCTGTATACAGGTGATAAGGATGTGAAATTGAAACTATTTTACTTGTTAAATGTGTGATTTGATTTGTTTTTTCGTTTAGATCATGGTTGAGGTTAGCTAATTCTAGGTTTGTGCATTGAAGTTGTGATTAAAGTTAGTTTCGGTCTTCTATTAGTGTGTCTGTGATATATTTCAGGTGTTCATAATTGTTATTGGTTGTGTCTATATGGATAATAGTTGGGGTTTGGTCCTTTCCATGAGTGACTTCTTCTACAGGAATAGAAGGGCTATTTTTTTTCTTTTTTGGAGGGTTGGACTTAGATAGTTGTGTAAGAATAGCTGTTTTTTTTTTTTTTTTTTTTTTTTTTAGCAAGACCATTTACCGCCCATCGCTATTTCTCCAAAACTATTCGTCCAATTGACTTTTGTACATAGGTTTATCTTGGCCCCTAGAGGCTCACTAATTAAGGATTTCGCGCTCTGACCTTACCTTAGTACTCCGTCCCACTGGCCTCCAAAATTCCCATGGTAGACTTATGGAGCTATAATTGATTGATTTAGTTGATTAAAAGCTGTTAAATAAAAACAAATTTAATAAAATTGTGGTAGGCTACACTTATGAAACAAAAATAATTATTGAGTACAGTAGTAAAGAATACATAGCATCAGCTGTTCTAAATACATATAATAGTGGAAAATGCATTGTAAACTGAAAGATTGCTGAACATTTTGATTATGTTATAATCAAATAAAATATTATGACCTGCAAAGCGGTCTTTATATGTATGCAGGTGATATTCAAAATTTTTTTATAATAATGTTTTTTATACATCAATGCTATGCTGATTATATTGGTAAAATTGAGGAGAATATCCCACAGAACATGAAATCTTTTTGGTCGACTTTAGATTACTTACATGGTCAATAATCTAAAGTCTTCGTCTGCTATTCCAGCAAGTCTTGTACTGGATTCCAAAGTTGCCCTTAGTCCTGCTGAGAAATGTGATCTCTTTTTGAAACATTTCTCGTATGTCTTTTCTGATTTAAACCCTCCTAATACTACGTATGACTATGGACTAAATGATTCAATACCTAAAATCTTTATCACAGCTACATTGGTTGAGCGGAAGCTTAGGTCTCTTAACCCTAATAAAAGTGCTGAACCAGATAATATTTCCCCTGTCATACTTAAGCATTGTGCATCTGTACTTGCACCTCACTTAGCCATTCTTTTCTCTAATTGTTAAAGGTATTTTTCCTACCTTTTTGAAACAAAGTTTTGTCATTCCAATCTAAAGTCAGTGGATAGGTGCAATGCTAAGAACCATAGGCCCATTGTTATACAACTAGCCCTTGCTAAAGTGTTTGAAAGTATAGTTCTGGACCATCTTATATCCACCTAAAAAAGTACATAGTAACTGAACAGCATGGCTTTCTGCAGGGAAGATTGACGTAACAAACCTCCTAAGTTTTAAAGAATTTGTTATGTCTGCATTCATGTGCTCCAGCCAGTTGGATTGTCTTTACTAAGACTTTGCTACATCGTTTCATAAGGATGCAGGGATGCAGGCTGGGGTTTGCATATAGAGATATCCCTATTGAAAATATACAACAGCACTTTGAAATTCAACCTCTTCATCTTAGATGTAAACTTGCGGACATGCTGTTTTTGTACAAGCTGGTGAATGGAGTCTTGGATTGCCCGGGGTAACTTGGAGACATTGATTTTGCGATCCCAAGAGGGACTCGATCCTTGGCCATCTTCCAGCGTAGGTTCCATCCCACATTGTACGCCTACAACAGTGGAGTATCTAGGCTAATGAGGGTTGGTTGTGAGATTGCCAATAGTGTTGATTTCTTTGGCACATCTAAAGAAACTTTTAGAAGACAGGTTATGAATGTTTTATTTGCTTAATCTATTGTATGAATGTATGATCAACACTGTTGTTAATATTTTGTTGTTATTTATTACATGGTTGTTATCTTTTGATTGTTGATTACTATTGTTATTCTATCTTTGTTGTTTTATATATATATATATATATATAAGAATAAGAATAAGAATATATTTATTTTCTCGAAATATATACATAAAATACATATAATTACATTCAAACATAAAAAGGTTTCTTCTTAATTCTCTGTTAACAAAATAAAACTTATACTACTAGAACAAAACCTTTCATAAATTACATATTTCAAGAAAATACTAGGACCTCCTAAGGCAATGCCTGTTTTAGAGGTTCCTTCTTTTCAAATAAATCTTAATATGCGCATGAGCAAATAATATTAATTTAAAATAAAAAATCCCAATTCTTCAAAATATAAACACTAATATAAAAACATAAATAGCTTAAACCTTAACTCTAAATTTAATGTTATCCTAACCCTAACAGTATAGCTATATAATACAATAATAGGAAACAAAATAAAAACGAAACAATTTATGACTAACCAAATATCAGGCTTGGTTAGACCGGGCGTTTTCCTCAATCCCAAGTATTCGCCGACAAACAAAGTCATGAGTTACATCCCATCCCTTTCCGCCATCTTCCTGCCCTGCCCATAATTAGTAGACACACCCAACGTGTCCCATTGTTGTTTGTCCAAGAATTTATTCAGTTAAAAATAATTGTTAACTTTCCCACGTCTGCCAAATATGTATACTTTACTATGTTATCTGAAATAAATATATGATACAGTGAATAAGTATTTATAAGGTATTAAAATTTATACGATTTAAATGAATAATAAAAATATGTTTGAAAGTGTATTGCTTTAAACTTGAATATTTACAAGGTAATCTATACTTTCTTGCTTTAATAACCAATTTTTTACTTTGTTGGAAAATAATTTTATATTTTTCAAATTTTGCAGAACAATTGGTATTGAGTTAAACATTTTTGGTCCCAGAAATAAATAACTTTTTGTATAGAAAGTGAGATTTGGTTTGGGAACCATAAATACATCCTTTTTTCTTAGCTTAACTTTATGTATTTCGACAATTTCAGGCAAATTTCTCTTCATTACATAGTACATTTTTAAAACTTTATGAACAAACATATATTTTAATGGTAAAATCTGTTGTTTTAAAAATAAATGATATGATGCTTCCATTGGACCTTTCTTACAAATTATTCGAATAAACTTTTTTTCTTGTATAAATATGTGCCTAATATTTGATTCATAAGTCCCACCCCAACAAAAGAGCCCGTAATCTATTCTATAATATAATATCTAATATATATATATATATATATATATATATATATATATATAGTCACAATATCTGAACCTCCATTACCTTATAACATCTATCAATACCAATGTACATGTAGCGGTGGGAGTGGGTGGGTTGGTCAATACCACTGTACGTGTAGGGGTTGGTGGGTGGGTCAATACCACTGTACGTGTAGGGGTGGGTGGGTGGGTCAATACCAATGTATGTGTAGGGGTGGGTGGGTGGGTCACTACCAATGCACGTTATTATTTTTGTGTGTTGTCTTGCTGTTGCTATCATTATTATAATATATTTATTATCATTATTTATTTTTTTGCTTTGTTTGTGTTTTGATCCCTATTGTTACTCTCTATTGTAATTGTATGTATGAATATATGATGTACTGGTGTGCAAATTACCATTATTAGTTTGTTTTTCATGAACCTTGTTAATTTAATGAGACCTGATAGTAAAATTTAGTGTAATATAAGATTGTTGGTTATAATGTAGTCCATCTTGAATTGAAATCTGTTGAATCGTTGTATTGTATTTTCAATGTACAAAATGGTGTAATCCATAGAAAGAATAAATAAATAAATAAATAAATAAAAATAAATAAATAAATAATGACTTTTTGTTAACATAAAATCTGCTTTTAAATCTTTCAAAACCCACAATGATTGAATTTATATTTCCTGAGAATAAAAAATAAATAAATAAAAATTTAATTATATAAAAGTTAATAGAGGCAGACAACACATGCTATCACATATTATGCTATCACATGTAATATTTAATTTTTATCGGTTGAAAGCCTGTATGTAAACTGTCATATGATATTTGGTTGAACAGTTGTGTAACCAATCAAATCAAAACAATAATTCTGCTGTTGCGAGCGATGTTCCACGTACGTATTTCAAGGTTATGTCGATTTCCACTAAGTATCAGTAAACAACATATATCATTACTTATTTCGCAATGCACTGCACAGATTCATTTAAATTGTTCATTAAGATCAATAGATGTTCCAAAAGGTGACCCAATTGAAGCTTACCTGAAAACCAAACAGAAATATGAATGTAAGTCGTATTTGTTTTGTTGTAGGATAGGCCTAAGTTTTGTCTACAGAAGAGCAGAAATATTTCATGCAAAATAAGTCTAGTATTATCAGCCTGTTCTATTCAGTTAATCCTATACATTTCATGCATAAATATCCAAACAGTTACAATAGATAGTTCTTAAATGGCTAGGTACAGCCAGGGCTCATATGACATACTCAGTATCAAAGGTCATATCCTAGTCCCACTTATCAACAGTAGAAAACACTTATTAACACCACTTCTTTTTATGAAAATAAATGCCACTAAGACTTGATACTGAAGATTTTCTATTGACATGTTGAATATGATTAAACAATGCTTCTCAATAATTTTTCACAATTAGTTAGGTTAATATCTAAACATATACCATTGGAGGCGATAAGGTGTTCGCTGGATGACACGTGTTTCATTACTCCGTAGTATTTAGTGTTATTATTGTTTGTGATTTAGTGCATGTGTACTTTATAAGAAGTGTTTAACTAAAAGAAGTATTTGTGCATGCTGAATAAGTGTTAATCTGTGCAAACTATTAATTTGTAGGCATTGTGGTTAGGAGCGATTTGGCGCGTTGTTTCAGTGAGTTTGTCAGTGACCTTTTCTAGGTCAAGTGATAAGCAGCTTTATTCAACAATGTCCAGTAAGCGTAATAATAGTTCTAGCCAGGAAGAACAATATGACAGTGGACGAAAAATTGAATCTGTTATTAGATGAAATACGACAAGTTAATTAGATAACAGTGAATGTTTGAATGAAATTAGTAAGATAAAGGATGACATTAAACGTTTTAGGAAGACATGAGCAAGTCCATGGATTTATGTTTTGACTAAATTAAAGATTGTGAAGATACTATGCGTAAAAACAGTAACAGTATTACAACTCGCGAAACAATTATTGATAATTTGAAGAGTGAAAATGATGTTTTAAAAAAGTCTGTCAGTGAACTTAAGAAGAAACTTATTGCAGGAAAACAATACTCTCTCAGTAACTGGTTGGAAATTAATGGTGTCCGGAAAACAAACATTAAAATATTGTTGCCGTTGTGAAGAGAGTAGCTAATCTTCTGAACTTCAACTTGGAGAACGCTGTGCATAGATTGGCGAAGAATCCAAACAAGCCTGAGTCCCTCGCAGAATTATATTGAAGTTTTGCCGTCGTTTAGATATGGATGAAATGCGTTGCAGGGCAATAGTTAAGGGTCGATCACAGCAGTGGAGCTCGGGTATCAGAGCGAGAGAAGAATTTTCATCTATCTATTGCTAGGGAGAGAAACCCGTCATCTATGTGCTGAGGTTAGGAAGTTTGTTAGTTGTTGGTCCAGTTGAAATGCTGTTGCATGTTTTGTTATCCAAATTTATTTATTTTACTTGTTATTTATATTTATTGTTATTTATTATATATGTTTACTTGTATAATTATTTATATTTATTGTTATATGTTTAATTATATAGTTATTTATATTTATTTATTTATAATCATGCCAGTTTGCAATTTTACTTTGTTTCTAATGGGAACTATTTAATATTTTTGAAATAATGAATAACTTCATAAACATATACTATCAAAATGTGAGGGGATTAAGATCTAAAACTGCAACATTTTGTTGGTGTGTTTTAGAGAGCAATTGAGACATAGTAGCTTTGACTGAAACATGGTCAACTGATTCTATTTTAAACTCAAGAGATGTTTTCTTCAAAGTATAATATTTATCGTAGTGACAGAAGCACGGGACAGTTGAGGGGAGGAGGTGTTTTATTGGCTGTGTTTTATTATATTAAAGTTCGCAGACTTTACAATTTGGAAACTGAGGAGGAAAATGTATGGCTTAGAATAGAATTTCTTAACAAAAAGTCATTGCTGGTATCAGTTGTATATTTTCCGCCTAATTCAACCATTGGTACTTACAAAACATTTGTTGAAAACTTAGATTTATATAAATTAAACAGAGAAAATATATTAATTATAAGACATTTTAATTTACAAATTACAGGAACTAATTATAACTTGCAATTGGGAAATGAGATGTGCCGGTAGTTGCCCTTTTTTAATGAATCCTATGGCATTTCATTAAAAAATAATGTTACCAATGTTAGGTAAAACCCTTATGTTATCTGATATGGATTTAAGTGCGAATGAAGAGTGTTGTCCTGTTGTAAATATTGATAAGCATCACCCACTTTTAGTTATAAGTTTTCGAGGGGCTATGAACATTTAAATGAAACAATAACAGCTAGTTATTCTTTTAATTTTAGAAAGGCAGACTTTTTATCTTTATATAATTCTATAAGTGTTATTGATTGGAGTGACATCAAACGTATAGAAAATGTGGATTTAGCAGTTAACCTATTTTATAATAAGTTATACGACGTATTTAATTAAGGAGCATGTTCCTTTGACTAAAAAACGCAAATCAAAATATTCAGCCTGGTTTAATCATGATTTAATTTTAATGATTAAACTTAAATAAAAGCTGAGAGACGAAAATTTAATAAGAATAAGATGCCTCATATTTTTGATGAATACAAGGTAAAAATAACTAGGATTAAGTTTGAAATTAAATGTGCATATAATAATCATGTAAATATAATTGAAGTTGATCCTTGTTCAAACTTCCCTTCCTTGTTGTTGCAAAGTATTTTAGCTCTGTGTATGAGCATTGTCAGCTGGGCAGTGGCGAGTTGTGTCTTCGGGCACTCCGCTCACCTGTCATGTCTAATGTCTCTACACTGTCTATGACTGTTGTCACTGAGCAAGAATTACTAATTGCTCTTAAAGAACTGAAGCCGAAAAGATCTGTCGGCCCTGATAGCATTCCACCTTATGTTATTAAAGCTTGTGCTGATATTTAAGTAATTCCATTACTTCATATATTTAATCTCTCTACTCGTAAATGTTGATTTCCTGATGTTTGGAAGCTCGCTAAAGTAGTGCCTATTTTTAAAAAAGGTGAGAAAGCGAACATAATAAATTAAAGACCTGTTTCTATTTTATCTGTACCAGCTAAGGCGTTTGAATTTATCTTGCACATGAATTTGTTTAGACACATTAAAAATATATAAGTTCAAGTCAACATGGTTTTTATCCTGGCAAATCAATACATTCTAATTTATTAAATCTAACTGAATATTGTCTACCTATTTTAGATTCTGGAGGTCAAGTTGGTGTATTATATACAGATTTTGAAAAGGCATTTGATAAAGTAAGTCATTCATCACTCCTCTGTAAGATGAATTATTTTGGTTCGTCGGATTCATTAATTAGGTTTTTTGTTCTTATTTGTGTGGTAGAAAGCAGTATGTGACATTGATGGATTTTCATCGGGTGAGTTTTTTGTTGAATCAGGGATACCCCAGGATTCAAACCTTGGCCCTTTATTGTTTGTTTTGTTTATTGATGACGTAAAAAATGGTGTAAAGAATTCAATTTTTTTTATGTATGCTAATGACGTAAAGATTTTTAGAAACATCAATGGTTTATTTGATTGTCCATCATTACAAGAGGATATAGATCGCCTTTTTTTGTAGAGTCAGAGTAATTTAAAGTTTCATCTTGATAAATGTGCTGTAGTGTCTTTCAAGTGAGAGTCTCAAATTTGCTTACTCAATGGGGAGTGTACTATTGGCAGTCAGACGTTCAATTAAAGATCTCGGAATTTTATTTGAGTAGAAATTCACATTCACTGACCACATTATATCAGTGTGTAAATTGGCATATAGAATGTTGGTGTTTATCAGAAGATCAGGTAATCTATATTGTTCTTTAGTGCGATCTAGGTTAGAGTTTAGGTCAATTGTCTGGAGTTCACATTTTGTATATCTGTCAGACACTATCGAAAAAGTTCAGAAAAAGTGTTAGAGGTATTTCTATTTTAAAGCATTTGGTCATTACACGTATTTTGTCCCTTACTATGAACTGCTGCGTATGTTTGAGTTAGACTCATTGGCAAGATGCGGCACCAGGTGGCATTATCGGTGTATCTGCAGAAACTGGTGGTTGGCACGCTTGACAATGCCACACTTTTATCATGTGTTCAGTTTAATGTTCTTCAGCTTAATTCTCGTGTTCATTTGCTCTTCTCTCCTCGCTTCTCTCATACAGTCCTTGGAGCACATTCGTCAATTAATATTATGTCTAGATTATATAATGAGATTTCATTTAATGAGTTAGACATATTTTTCAATTCAAATAATAATTTTAGAGAATTAATTTTTAATTGTACTGAAGTTTTAGTATTTAATACTAAATTATTTATTGCCTTGTCCTTTCATTATTTATTTAATATTTGTTGTCCTTTTCTTATTATATTTTTATGTTATTGGTTTTGCCGTTGTTGCTGTTATTGTTTTTGTTAACCTTCTGTTATTTTGTTATTTTTATATTGTAACTATTATATATACTAAATTAATCTTGTTGTTATACTGTCTTGTCATGTTTGTGTTTATATTATTTTTTATGATTATTGTTATGAAGTGATAATTCATAAAACAAGACTGGGTCTCTGTTGATTGATCGGACATGAACACTTATTCAACTCACATTTATTGTAAATTAATTTAATGCTGCTTTGTAGTTTGATTTCTGTTTTGTAGCATTCAAAATAAAATAAAAAATATCGATTGAAAATTTTACCTATGCAACAAATTCAGATCGTTGCATTTCAAATAATATTAGCTATTAATTCTTGGGTAATTATACACTTTCTAGACGCCTCTGAAAATGTGATTTCTTGAGGAGGTTGCTTTTAGCCTCGAAAAACTCATTTTTACAGAAAAATTGAAAATACCAACTTTTTTAAAAATTGGAATTTTTCAACAATTGTTATTTTCATTTTACTTGTTTTTTATGCTCAACAAGAATATATAATTGGTTGTTCAATAAAATAATTTTTCGGCCTGAAAATGCAGTTTTTACTTACCTAACCAAACATAACCTAACTTATCCTAATCTTCTATATATACTTAACAAAAATTCATAATTTGCATTAAATTCGGATGTCTGGCCTCCGTGACGGCCGTCACTCTGGCAGGAATACGTGCAAATTTATTTTTGATGGCCAGTCATAGCTACTATTAGCGTTGTGCATATGGACCACAGGTGATTTGTCACGAACGTAGTTTTTTCATAATATCTCGAGAAATAATTGTCGTGCTCCAAATAGTTTTCAAATTCGTGTTTAGCACAAAAATCTACACCAAATTAAAAAATAATATGAAAAAAACACGAAATATAACAGAGATAAATAAAAAAATAACATTTTCAAAAATTTTGTTTTTGTTTTATATAAAACCTTATTTTGGCGGAACAAAAAGTGTATGCTCATAAAATATAGACCTGATTCTACCCACTGGTGATAAAAAAGTCAAGATTGACGAGACGTCTTGAAAGTGCATAAGTACAAATTTTTGTAATGAGTAGCCTACCTAATGTTTTTAAATTGATCTAAAGCTTTGTGCCAAAAAGATCAAAAACTAAGCTTAATATCATAATATCTTTAAACTTGGCAAACGTTTATTGTCCGCAGTAAATTAGCTATTTTAAAACCTCCACTGGAAACATCGGACATATTCTTTATAAAGTAGACCTAATACTAAACTCAAAAAAGGTAAAACTACTTAAAAAAATATATATTGTATTTATGAGAATGCATTCAATAAAGATAATTTGAATAAATAAAAACAAAACTGTAAACAAATGAATTAATAAAATAATATTATAACAGTTGAAAACAAAACATCATTTTGGAAACAGTTCTTATGCTGCTGTGAAAAGTGTATCTTGTCAAATACAGTAAATGATAAAATTACTAGGAAACATGTGTCAGAATATTTATTTAATATGTATTTTGTGACAGATACTTCAAACTCATGACTAAGTTATAACAAATAATTAATATCTGTTACAGCTATATTGAATATATGAACAATTAAGTTTATAAAGACTTCCATTAATGGTAAATGGGATGAGTGGGAAACTGGCCAGTATTTCCATCCAGCAAAAGGGAAAAGGGTAATTATGAGTAAGAAAAAGTAACTTCTCCCAGATATTTTAAGTATGGTAGCCTGTTTATTTCTCCATGTTTGGTTTGTAATTAGAAAAAGTATAAATTTGTTTTTTAAACGCTGTTTAAACAAATATATATATTTCTACGCCAATTTTTCTAGCACATTCTTTCAAAGTTTCTGTCCTTTTTATCGCAATTTCACTAGAATCTGCCATTATAGTGAGATTGTCAGCAAAGGCTAATAGGGGATTTGTAAACTTATAATAATTATTATTACTATTTATTTACTTTTTAATTCCTGGTGCTCATTTTTGGGGTTTCTGATACTCTCAACTCTGTTTCATCAGTTTACTGTGCAGCCTGACAATTTAGTAAAATGTTTCTTGTATTATAAAATATCATCCACATATTCATCAATTGTTTTATAAAATAGCACCTTCAAACTTCAACATTCTGCGGCAAATGTACACCAGTTTTTCCACTAGTTATCATTTGAACTAAACCAATATTAACTAAAGTTGATGTTTTGTAAACAGGATGTACTTTTGATTGTTTCCTTTAATATATCAAAGGGTTACAGCTTTTTTCACACTAGTTTCAATATCAGAGGAGGTTTCTGTCATTGCACTGATAATTATCAACATTAACATGACATAGATGTTTTAAAATTAAACGTAATCACTGTATTGATGGGGTTTGTTATTTTTCAGCAAAAAAATTGCCTCCTAATGTCAATCCTCGTGGAGTTTTTGCCTGCAATGAGTTGGATTTGGAGGAAGTCAAAGTCTATGGTTTTGATTACGACTACACTTTGGCAGTGTACAAACCCTCCATGGATTATTTGCTGTATAATTTGGGACGTGATACTCTTATATCAAAGTTTAAGGTATTATTTTGTAAATAATATTGTCACACTAATATAAGGTAATTTTTGTCACAGTAAGCGCTTAAGGTAATTTTTTAAAATTTATTTCTCATAGAAAATAATTTTTAATACAGCTTAACTTTCTCAGCCGTTCCAGATGAAGCAATAAAACTCATCACACAGAAACATGATCTAAAATTGTACTTTTAACCCTTAACTTTACACTTTATATCACTTCCTGGGGACGGCCCGCTTGGAGTCCAAAGAAAATTTGTAATACAAGCTTATTTTAATATGGATATGAAATTGAAATCTTTATCTCTACTGATTTGATTACTGAGCCGGCGTGGTGGCTCAGTGGCTAAGGCTTCGGACTGCGGAGGGCAAGGTCCAAGGTTCGAATCCCCACTGAGCCAACAGTCGGTACTTCACTCATTGAATAAAGTTGACGCACAGGCCTGTAGGCCCATGTCAACTGGCGAGTGAAGTAAAAAAAATTTATCTCGACAATGCTGCAAACTTGACCTCTTATGTACAAGTGGGTCAAATATGGTAGCCATTTGAAATTAAAACATTATCAGAGATTTTTTTCTGTAATTTTGCAGAGAATAACTATCTCTTGATATTTTATGGAATTGTGTTGTAATAATTTGCATATTTAAACAGATGTAAATGTAACCTTTGACTTAATTAAAAACTTTCTTTTTACTCCTAGTGGGCCATCCACCAGGAATCGCAGCAGCCCACTTAAAGGCTGTTTGGTCAACAAAATTTTATATTTTTTTATTGCAATATCTTTATATCAGCTGTTAAACACCTCCCAAGTAGTTCTTTCATTAAAATTATGTTCATAATTATAAATACATTACCTCCAAGATGCGAATTTCGGCTTTCTTGGTACATGCACAGTTAAGAAACTATTTTCCCGACGATTCCCAAATTTTAAAAACAGACCTTCACAGGACTGGTCTTGCTCATCAGTTATTTTAAATGACGTAATTTTACTACAAATTAGCCAATTTGATTTTAAATAATTAATGTTACATGTTTGTTTTTACTTTATTATGACGAGAAATACAATGTTGTGTTTGGCATCTATGCTTTTTAATATCATCCAATTTACAAAATTGATTAACTTTATATAGGTACTCAACTGGAGCATGTACTTTACCCACATGTTATGTTACAATCCAATTGCTACGCAGATGTACAGTGAGACAGCACCAGCACCCACAGAACCACGCTTCAATAACTTCCTGCAATTATATAGACAGGGTGGAGAGGGGTCGAGTGTCTGTGTGTGAGTGACTCGCAGTCAAACGTACAGCCAGCACTGCGAGCGGAATACAGTTGAGTCTAATGCCGGCCAAACTACCTTAATATGTCTTATTAGTAATATTTTGCAATCTGTAAACATTATAAAGCTCTTCAGCTCGGTATCTAAAGTAGTTGATTGATCATTTAACTATTCTACAATTTTACAATTCTTAGCCATACAATGGCAATCCAATACACACTTCGAATGGCTGTTGTTTCCAAGTTCGTGGTCTTTTTGAGATGAAATCTGTGGCATTGTGTTTTCATAATAAATATCTTTAATTTGATATGTATAATTACATATGCTTGTATTAAAGATTTTCTTTGACTCTGAGCGGGCCATCCCCTGAAAGTGGTATAAATTGTACAGGTACGGCTAAAAGTACAATTTCAGACCATATTTAGGTGTGATGAGTTTTGTTGCTTTATCTGGAACGGTTGAGAAAATATTAAGTCGTATCTGTACTTATTTTCCACCCAGTATAATGATCATATCTAAGGCCATTAAAAAACAACTGCACAGAAATCAGTACCTGTTATGTCCACTTGTCCTGTATTATTCCACTGATGATGATATATAAAGAGGCTTAATGGAAGATAAGTTAAGAAGATTTTTTAAATACCATATACAGTTTTTGTTGTTGTTGCATAATTGATTAATTTTTAGGTTAGAATCAGGTGCATTTGAGTTACCATAATTTGCTAATTAACTCAAACTTAAGATGAATCGTTCAATTTTTACTTACATCCTGCTTCCTGTATATGAAATAATTTTTTCCTAAATGTTCCTTTTATTTTCTTAATTTGTGGTTATTTAAACTATAATTTTTTGTATAATGTAACCATCAATGTATATAAGAATAGCATTATGTGTTATTCTTATATAAATCGGTGAATGCTACTTGTAAATTTTTGTGTTATTAGCTAATTGATATACTGTAGAGTAAGCGCACACAGATCATCATTGGACGGACGCCTCGCATCGGATGGCTAGGATTTTTATCAGTTACAGCGCACACTAGTCGGCATCAGAGTAATGTTGCTTCTAGTTCAGTTCACTGTGTATGTCGATCAGTGGATGTGTGACTAGTTTTTAGTGTACTTACTTCTTGGTCAACTGAAGAAGTGGCGAATCAATCCGAACAGAGCCATTGCCTTCAATGCCCCTCTTGAGATTCCCGACAGTATTTCCGATATACGATGCGGTCAGGTATACACACTCCAATTGAAAATACTGCTTCAAATATAATGATCCAATTCGTCTGATGCGAGCCGTCTGTCTGATGACGATCTTTGTGCGCTTACCTTAAGTAGCCATGTCGCTTATTCATCAATGAATAGTGATAATCATTTATATAGTTTTACTAGCCGACAGTCCTTGCTTCGCTACGAGGTTATTACGCTGCGCTTCTTATCCTTACCCTGTGGCTCTATAAACTATGACGTCAATATAAAAGCTCAACCTGCTGCCGTTCTTCTAGATAACAAAGTTGTATGGTCTAGAAAAACCTATAAATCTGCTTTAGGGAAATTTCAACACTGTTATCTCAGTATTGTAAATTTTCCAAATGGATTTTACTCCTAATTTTATAGAGAACAATTATACAGAAAAGTATAATTAGTTGTAAACTTTAATTATTGCATCAATAGGATAAAATGTCAAACTTACAAAATAAACATGTTTATTTACAAAACAGCTGTTATTAATTTATTAAAATCAGCCCAATGTTATCCATATGGAACAATCTTTGAGGGGCGATTTCTACCCCTTAAGAGCATTTTATCAAATTGAAAATACTTTAGTTTTCCTATTTAGTGTAAAACAAACTTTTGTACCAAATTTCAGCTCTGTAGGATTATGGGAAATGGAAGAATTACTGACGAGTAAGTGAGGGCTTTCTCTTTTATAGAGATTACTATTTTGATTAATTGTGCATAAGCAACTTGATATGATAAATTAGAATTGCATGATATATATTCAACAAATGAAGTACAGTAAAACCTGTCATGTCCAGTCTGATTTGATACCAGGGTAAACCGGATTAATTAAAAGCCTGATATATAATTATCGTTTGAAAGAAATGGTTTTATTATAGTAAATGCATTTCAGGTATTTTGGTTACTTTTGAAGATGCTACATAACTAATAATTTGTTTAGTTCTGAGATGAAGTTTTTTTATGTAATATTCTGTAATAAGTCTATAAAATAGCATAAAATATATACCAACTTGCACTGATACACTTAAAATGGTGAAGCAATACGAAATGATGTCTTCAACCATTCATTGTTTTCTAAAAAGTTGCATGCAATGCCTGTTGAGTGGAAATTCCCATTATGCTCCTAACTCCTGATCCTTCTTAGCCTGGACAGTCCTGATTCCTTTGTATTTGTCACCAGGTGGTTATTAGAGGTTCCTGGGTATTACAAGACAAGATAATACAGGTTTTACTGTATGGACATCAGCTCAGTTGTTGAGGATTCAAATCTTGGACCTTTCTCTTTGCAGTCCATACATAGCTTTTAGCCATTGAGTCACTATGGTGGCTAGATGTAATAATTAAAAAGTCTATTCAATGAACATAGTTCTTTCTCACGTGCCTTTATATTCTTTATTGGCTCCTTCTTATCTTCACCAAAACATGGAACAAACATAAATAGAAATCTTTTATAAGCTATTATTGGAATAAATGGCCAAATGGAAATTCTGATTGTTGTCTATTTTAACCCCTCCTAAAAGACTTTAAAACCTGTAAACTCTACCAAAGTAAACATTGCTTAACTCAACATTTCACAGATAGAAATTATTTAAATTTTTCATCACTCATAGCTTTGCTGTTCGTCAAATACTGTGATGAGTAAGTGTGTATAAAAGCAGTATTTTTCAAATCCAAAACACGAAGAATAATTGTGCCAAGTTTCACATTACTAGGTTTTCTGGTTTTTAGAAATCGTGTTCAGTTAGTCATTGTTATTTGGCTTATATATATAATTTATCTACATACATATGTACATATTGATAAATAAAATATCAAGACACATTATTTAATGATTTTTCAAGACACCTATTTAAACAAACTTTTTTTGTTTAGTACCCGCAGGGAATCAGTGAGTTGGAGTATAAACCTGGATTTGCCATCAGAGGGTTACATTATGATATAGAGAAGGGATTGCTGATGAAGATAGACTCATTTCTACAGATACAGCTGGGTACAGTGTACCGTGGCCTTACAAGAGTTCCGAACGATGAAGTTCTTCGACTTTACAAGAGCAAAACAATCCCATTGGCATATGTGGAAACACATGGGAAAAATCAGGCAAGTTAAAGAAGCTAGATAAGGTCATTGGGTAGGATTTCTTCCCATCCCATCTGATCAAAGTGCCTGAGGCACCAGTATGTGTCGTCATAGAGAAGAAATAGTAGTGCGCTAAATGTGTGTTGAGTAGTTTTTGTCTCCAGTTTGCCATCCAGATAGCAAGGCCAGCACCTTGTCAGTGCCTTCCTTATTTTCTCCAAATCTTTGAGGATAAACGTAATAATTATTACTGCAGATGTATAAAGATGTAAATTAGTTGTATTATATTTTATAAATGCCACTGAGGCATTTTCTGCGGCCTTAGAAAGTAACCTCCTATCTTTTTTTGGTCTTGTCCAAAATAGGCGTTAGTTATGATAAATTTTACTAGTTCCCCATATGTCTTGATAAATTACATCAATTAAAAAGGTGACTTTTGTATTTGTGTAAATACAAACTGTGTTTTAGTTAAACTAGCAAGTCTTAGAAAATAAAACAGTTATTTTTTTCAAAGCTGTTACTAACAATAAACAAGCCAAATAAAGTCCAGAAAAATTATTCAGACTTTATTGGACCTGTACTTTATCAGACCTGTAAGGTTGAAAATTACTTGATCAACACTGTTCATTAATTATCTATTTAAAAGTTGTGTCATAATTTATTTATGTTGCAGTAGCAACAAATGTTATTTATTAGTATTGTTTGTCCTTTTTATTATTAACTCAAATATTTCAAGTGTTAGACAAAATAAGACTGTTACAAAAAAAGTTGGAAATATTCTAAATTACTAAATTTGTACCAGACGAGACATGACTTTTATACTTATTTTACTAAAATATAAAAGTACAATATGGTTTTGAAAATCCTTTTTCATCTAAACCAGTCTCATATTGGTTTAGACCGATTTTCCTTTAATCAGGTTTTATTGAAAGACTGAACAACTGACACATGATATATCTATTGTGTATTGCCAAAACAACAAAAAGTACAAATTCATAAAGTGACAAAGAAGTGGCCTGATTAAAATTATCAGTAAAAGTAGGTTCTTAATTAGTTCAGTTCAAGTGCCAGATAATCTTTTTTCAAGGCGCTTACTACTCTAATATTATTAATACCAATCCTATTTACTAGATCTAAACATTTTTTTTTTTAATTTGGCATGAATAAATCTGTTAAAATTTAATTATGTATGCTCTTCTTAGTGTGTCAATAGATTTGCATGAAAAGATTTGCACTTGTTATTTAATAAAAATGTTTTTTTTTAATATTTGGAGATGTAATAATAATGTTTTTTTTTTTTAGATAATAATTGGAGATTTCCAATACTTGAGTGTTTAAGAAACAAACACAACGTTTCAATAGGTATAACAAACTCCTGCCGTCTTCAGGTGTACTTCTTAGCCTACATCTAAAACTATTTTTTTTTTCTTTTTTTTTGAAAAAAAACCTATGTGTTTAGGAGTAACAGTAAAATGTAATCCTTTTGACAAAATGTTGTATTCATTAGTGTTGAATGTTCTATCTGAAAGATTGACAGCTGTTTTTTTTTGGTTTTGTCACACGCATGGTCTGCTCCTCCATCTGCCTGTTGAGTGACCTCAAGGCAGGTAGGGTGGCATTCCATAACAGGTGACTGTTGTTTGGTTTAGTGTAAGCTTTTATTTAATTCTAATTAAAATTGTACATAATAGTGTACAATTTTAAGAGCATATACCCGAATACACTGAATAAAAGACACCGAACTAAATGCAGATTTGTTTTGAGGTCTTCCAAGTTTATGGCATTAAGTTAGATTGACTAACACAATATTTCTTTAGGTATTTAAAATTCTTAATTTTCAGTCTCTTTAATTTTGTTTACATTGTTTTTTAATTAACTGCTCATTTTGTAAGAATGCATGGAAATATGAAAAAAACATTTATTTTGAATTTAAAAAAAATATTAATTTAACTTGCAAAGAACGAAAGCTTCCGCTAACTAACATTTCAAGGTATTATTTATACTATTTACATCACCAAACGTTTAATCATGCTGCCATGTGGAGGAGTCTCAGAAATACCACTAATAATAGTAATAACTGTCTTTATTTGCAAACATTTTAAATATTTACAAAAGGGCGAATTTAGGGCCATTAGGCCCTCTCTTACAATTAACCCTAAATGAAAACTTTATTACAGACTAACAAAGACAAAGATGAAAGAGAAAAATATAAATATCAATAAAAACTTTAAAACATTAGCATTAGGTTCCAATGATCTAGTGTTATTCTTAAAAGGAACTTAAAAAAAAATTTGCTAAGGAAAACCTATTGTAATCAAATTAAGACTACACAATTTAAATAATAATTTTATTCATGAGTTCAGAAAAAAAGAGATATATTTATATATACATATTTTATCAACACAAAATTAAAAATAAAATGCAATTATCATAAGTTTCAAAGAATATTGAATATCAGTCTTACGCACGTTCATACAGTTTCGTCCATCTAACAACAGCATGCCCCACCTAGCCCGCCACAGCCATCTGATCGAGATAATAATCTCTCAGTGCGGCCACAAAACCACTTCGGTCGTAGGAATTTTTGATATTAATTAGAAGGGAATTACAGGTACGACAAGCGGTGACAATTAATGATTTATTGTAAGTTACAGTACAATGGTGGTGAGTCCTTAACATTGTCGAGGAAGATCGACCCTCCCGTACACTTCTGTCAGTTAAATATTTAGGCTTATTGCTATTTAGCAGTAAGTAAAGTCTGGTTAATATTAAAAACGAATCTGATATAATAATTTTAGCATTTTTGCAGTTTATTAGCCAACGCTACACTCATATCATTGACAACAGAACTACAGTAAGAAAATTGTGGAAAAACTAAGGTGTTAACTAGTATTAATTTTATACGTTCAGGTACAAAATGTTTGTCGTTTAAGTGAGTGCAGAATGAAAAAGACTGTCTTGCAAGTGTCAACGACTGTATCGTTCCAATTTAAGTTATTGTTAAAAGTGATTCCTAAGTTCTTGACTTTGTCTAGGTATGGTAGTATGGTTCGATTAACTTGTATGTGAGGTACCTATTAAAGTCAATACGTGAGTAAAAATTTGAGTGGGTAATTATAATAGGTTTTGTTTTCGTTCCACCAAGGATACTACATATATCGAAGCATGTGCGAAACGTTTGGTGATGTAAATAGTGTAAATTACACTTTGACGCAGTTGTTATCGGGAGCTGTAGTTTTTAGTTATGTCACTGGCCACTTAAGTCTATGAATTATTTAACTTACTTTCAAATTTATTTATACTGGTACCTCTGGGCCGTGTATCCACTAAGGCCCCTATTGCACCAGGCATGTCGCTCAACTCCGCTGAGATACTACTTACCAAGAGTTTCACTGCCATTAGACGGTAATTGAGCATCAGTCAGTGTCCGAGCCCGATGACTACCGGACACAAGTGGCCAGGAATATAGTTGCTCAACTCTGTGTTGGGCATTGCAGTTGATATAACCTATACACTGAGATTCATCCAAGAACATTCGTAATTATAACAGAAATCTCGACGAATTTTTTGCAGTATTAGAGGGATTAAAATATAAATTTAATTTCATAATTCTAACAGAAGCTTGGTTGACTAACGACAGAGACTTGATGAATTTATGTGGCTACAACCTTTTCAGATCATATAATAGTCTTAACCAGAACAACGGAATTGTTATCTATTGGTTGTTTGACAGCTCCTTATCAGTGACCTGCTGCCAATTGTCTCTGGGCGGTATAGTCTCGGCTTTACAACTGACCTTTGACTGGGCTGGGGTACATGCAATTGTACAATTACATTGACTAGCTATCTATCGTAGTCCGAGTTCTAGCCTTCCAGTTTTTATAGATTCACTAAATGAATATTGCATTGAATGTTTAGATAGTTCTAGATGTAATATATTAGCAGGAGATATTGATTGCGACATTTTGAACATAGAAGCTAACTTGCTCGAAGAACAATATCTTGACGTTTGTGTAAGCAGTGCTGGTTTCATTGCATGTATTGGTGTTACTTGCCCTGTAAGTAAATATTGTATAGTAAATATTTGTATGTCTCTTCTGTTGTGATTCAATCATCTGTGACACCATTATGCTGTGTGCTTGCGAATTTCAACCAAAAGTAACTTAGATCAAAATATTCATAAAAAGGAATTCATTAAAACTGACTGGCTTGGAATAAAAAATTCCCTATCCATTCAAAATTGGGACCATATTATTGATGAAACCTATGTCAATATGGCTTCTAATTCTTTTATGCATACAATTAAAATCACGCTGGACACACATAGTACAAAGGTCAAATGTTCTGCAAAATCCACAAAATTAAAACCGTGGATAACCTTGGGAATCGTGAATTCAGTTTGACATTGTGACAAATTGGTAAAAGCCATTGAGTCTCAACCATTTAATAGAAATTTAAAAAATACTTTTCTACTATATTGTAATAGGTTACGCATCACAATAAAGCAAGCTTAATTTGAATTTTACAAAAATAAAATTAACAAAGTCTCTAATGATGCAAAGCAATTCTGGTCAGCTGTGAATGATGTGGCTGATAAGGATCAGTTTCCTATCGGTGCTTTTATTGGTTCAGGCAACACTGCCTCCAAAGTGAAAGATGTTAGTAACTCTATCAATAACTACTTTGCCTCTGTGGGATTGCAACTCGCTAGTGCACTTCTCACTGGTCACTGTGAAATTAGCGACTCTAATTTCTCAGTTGAGTCCGTAATTAAACTGCGGCCATTGTCTCGGCAAAATATTTTCAAGCTGGTAAATAGTTTAAAAGGTAAATCTGCTCCAGGATAGGATTACATTTCTGCCAAATTAATTAAAGATAACAGAAACAGTGTTCATGTACCGCTTATGCATATTATAATGTAAGTATATGTACAGGGTAGTTCCCTGACGCTTTCAAAGTTGCTAAAGTGATCCCGATCTTTAAGTCTGGTCCAAACAAAATATTTTCCAACTTCAGGTCAATCCCTCTGTTAGTTACCATCTCTAAAATCATCAAGAATTTGAACATAACAGTTTAACTGTCAATATCAGCAAAACTAAATGTCTGCCAATTTTAGCTAGAAATCAGTCTGGTCCAGACGGCTTAGTTCTGCGAATGCATTCTTGTGGTGATATGCGGTCGACTACCTGTGGCTATGGCGAAATCGAACAAGTTGATCACTACAAATACTTAGGGGTATTTATTGATAACAAATTAAGTTGGAATGTACATGTTCAATATGTTAAAAAGTTATTGAGAAAATTAATTTATGCATTTACACAGCTCAGTCAAGTCCTGACAGTTCAACAATGCAGGACTGTTTACTTCTCTTACATCCAGTCAATATTACAGTACGGCATTCTTGTTTAGGACGGAGCACCACAAGTGGTTATTGAGTCTCTTGCGGTCAATCAGAGAATCATATTAAAAATAGTTTTAAAAAAACATGCAAGATTTCCATTAATATTACTTTTTACAGAATGTTCAGCACTCAATATTAGACAGCTTTACGTAAAAACCTTGCTATTACATATTAACCCCTTTAGTGCCAACGTCCGTATATACGGACGTCGGCGATTTATGCGGGAAATGCCAACGTCCGTAAATACGGACGTCGGCAATTTATGCGAGAAGTGCCAACGTCCATATATACGGACGTTTCGTTTTCGATCTATGCTATCATAATATATTTTCTAAATCATTGCATTCTGGGTCTGTCGCAAAGATAAAGATGTATTTATATCGAAAAAAATAATGTTCGAATATTATTTGATATTCTATGCAGTAGCTCTGTTGATGAAAATCAAGTTGCTCTTGCGTCACCGAGTCAGCTGACCGGCTTTGTTTATATTGCTCAGTCTGCGTTTGTGTTCTTGTGTAAACAGTATAAATATCACTCTTATTCTTTTATTTGTTAGTTTTACAGTAAGTTGTTATTTACATTACAAAATGAAAAGAGTTAGACCTAATTCACCAATAAGTGATGGAACAGTGTATCCTTTATGCTACCCACTCCACTCGTTCTAAACATCTGGTTAGGCATATATATAAAATATAATATGTAGATATTGTAAATAAAGGGAACATTTTATATATTCTTGGATCTAAATATGTATTAGGTTGATAAACTTTATAAAAGAAAGTGTGAAATGAATTTATTCATGTATGCTATTTTTAGAAATAATATTCTCCGAGTGCCTACAGGACACAAAAAGTGTAAATTTGTGAGTTTTACAGTTTTTTGAAGAACGGCAATAACTTTTTTATTTTTCAGTGAATTTCAGTGTTTTTTTTTTAATTTTGTTCATAAACATATATACTTTGATACCCTGCTTACTAGTGATGCCTATGGAATTTTTTTTAAATCAAAGATGATGCTCAAACTTGGAAATTTGAAAAAAAATATTTTTCGTGAATAGTTTTTTATGTTATAGTTTTTAATTACACATAATGTTGTCTAATGTAACATTTCCATTTAAAGCAGTCTTTGATGGTTATAACAAAAAAAGAAATAAGTAATTTTGTTCATAAATACTTGAAAAATAACCGTTTTAGCAAACTCTTACAAAAAATGCAAATTAGGCCTGGCACTTTATGCATACTCATATGGAAAATACCCCGGCACTTTAAGCATAGCAAAATGAAAAATGACCTGGCACTCAAAGGGTTAAAAGCAAAAAGCCAAATATCCTCCTAGAGAATCAGCATGAACATTCAACTAGACACCGAGTTAATTATGGATACACTGTTCCAAAGCTTGAACACGAGCTACAACTTCATAGCTAATATTACCTTTCTCACATTCTTTACAGAAATTTGCCTGCTGAGATAACTGACGCTGGAAGAGGCAGTGTTGCCACATAAACCAACACTCACAAATTAGCTGTACAGTATTGGTTGGGAGGCCACAGAAAGCCTGTTACAGTCACCATATGTTAGGCTCAATATTAATAATTGATTAAAACGCATTTTTCTATTTAATTTAATTAAAATATTTTTAATTACCGTAGTTACAGACTTAACAGATTTTGGTACATTATTTTTATTATTAATAATATTTTTAGTTTTTGTTCCTGTAGTATTACCTAATTATTTCCTTCTAGCTATGTATTTTAATTCAATAATTAATCTATTCAAATTTTATAATTCAATTCAAAAATTAATAGTTCAAATTTTGTAGCTATTTTAAACATATACATACAATTAAAATTAATTAATCTTATTTAGTTTTATTATGATGTATATAATTCTTTATTGCTTTAAGTTACCTCGTAGTCACCTAGTTCTTTTAATGATGTGTAGTTGAACTTCACCACTCTCAGATCTGTAGTCTTTGGGGGAATATTTTTTCCATTTTACTGTATGAGAAAGCTGTTAATTTTTTGGAATAAAGTTTATTTTGCTTAGATTTGATTTCATCTGAATTAAAAATATCTACACTCTTCATTATGGCACTACAAATATAATTTCAAATCACTGTTTAACTCTTTGAATCCTGAGTTTTCCATCTAATAGAGTACCCAGCAGGTTTTTTCAACATTCTAGCATTTCCTTAACTACGTTTCTATCTTACTAAGCAATTTAATTTATTATTTTCAACATTATAACTAGTGATATTGTCAATGGAATATAATGATTGTTACATAAATCTGAATATTATGATCAGTGTAGCCATGTTACTTATTAAATCAATGCTTGAAACAATGTTAAATACAAAACAGTTCCTTTAAGAAAACATTTTGAAATACACTTTAGATTATAATAGTTTCAATATAAATGAGCTTGGTTGTTATGCTGAGAGAAGTCTTGTTACCAAAAGGAACCGGGAACAGAGGTAGTGCTGTCACATTCAACGTAGCCTAAAGCACCATCCATAGAAAGGTCACGAATAAGTTCACTAAAATTATAAAAATAATTACTTTTGTCACTGGTTTTTTGTAGTAAAAGTGATTCTTTATTATAATTTACCTCAATGTATTCAAATAAACCAATGAAACAATCTACACAGAGAAATTCCTTTTTCCCCTAATCTACACAATCACTCCACCTCTTGGTGTTTAAAAATGACTGATGAGTAAATAAACAACGTAAAAAATGCATCTGTTCCAAAACTGGCATGAAATCAAATGCAACAAAACGCATGACAATACAATGCTGAACTGTCAAGAAGATTGCCCAAGTTTTGTGCCATTCTTGGCACTAACTCAACATGATGCGTCTCTCCTCTCCCTCTCTCTCACCACTGCCAATCCAACAACCATTAGGATCAAGCATCTTATCCATAATTATTTGGATCAAGCGTTTGATAAGGCTTTAGAATTTCACACCCATATTACTGCCCCTTACTTTTGTCCTACCCTCAGCCAATAAATTATATAGAATGGACATCTAATTTATACCCTTTTCCACTGCTACTTTGACACTGCCAGTCAGTAGCTTCACCGTCCAACTGATTGTGGTGCTGGATGTAAAATAAGCATATAGGACCACGAAAAATCATTAAAGTTGGTTGTGTATGTATAAGTTTCAGTACTTTGTATAGAATTACATTGATTTTCTACTATTTAGATATTGAATTTAATAATAAGTATATAATAAAACGTGGCATATCCTGCCCTGTGATATCCGGAAACTCTAATAACTGGTTTGATAGGCTCTGTAACAAAGAGAAGGAATATTAGTTCCCAGTGCTTGACCTTAGGAAAGGAGTGGTGGAGGCGTAAAAGTGATTATCCCACAACAAACTTCGCCTATGCTATTTTTGGAAACATTGCCCTGGTGTGTTGGCAGGTCAAACAGTTCCTATTAATTGTATCGCATTCTATGTATATTAGTATGAGTTTTGCTAGTATACTTTATTTTACTGTTTCACTCATTTTTATTTACTGCACATTCGAAAATAAAATATTATCTTTTGATTTTTTTTCATTCTATTGTGTGACCAGAAACTACCTTAACCAGGAAATACAATACTAGCAGGCCAACAGTATTTTAGTTGTTATCAAGTAAAAATGTGTGCCATTTTATAAAAATTATCACTAAATATTTTGGAAAACCCTTACAGCTCAAGACTTATCAATTCATTAAATACTGAGTAGTTCCTTCAAAGCATAACCGCAATACCTGCGATGCATCCGGAACTCAATAACCACACCTTTATTATGGTAATACTATATCTGGCTTCAAAGTTATCCAGCCTACTCTCGCGCGATATGAGACCAGTTATGACAGGTTTTACTATATTTACTTTCAAAATTATTTTCAACACCGTTTAGGTACGATTTATACAAAAGAAGAGACACGATTATTACTGTAATTGTTAGTTCTGTTTTTATTTTTCCGTTGTCCAGTTTTTGAACAGTAACTCTGTGTTTACAGTATTTGTCATCCAAAATGGTTCAGCTGGCAGACATGTTTTCCGTCCCTGAGATGAGTCTACTGTGCAACATAGCTGAATACTTTGAAAAAAATGGCATTGACTACCATCCAGAAATATTATTCAGAGATGTCAAGGTAAAAAAAACATCAAAAATGTTTTAAGAGAACTTTTGTTTTGTATGTTTAAGTGGCAATCGTCCAAATTAAAATTGACTCGCTATCCACATGTTTATTCCTATTTTTCATCTTTACTTCCAAACCAATAAGATCTAACAAAAAGTATTTTTGATTATCTTATGTAACTCTTTTATTTGCAACCTTTTAGGACATACAAATTTTCTAGTAGAGTACTGGTAGTTGGTAAAACTGATTTCCTTGTTCTAAGGGAGCCCAGTTTAATCAGAATCAAACCAATTTTAAAGGCAATTATCCTTATATTATGACATGTTTTTCCCCATCGTTTTGAGCAGTGGTAACATTCTCTCACTGAAAATATCATCACTTCAGTTAACCCTCATAGTGGTGGGAGTCGCTATGAGCGACACGCCATGAGTGCGAAAAATGCCAGTGTCGCTTTGAGTATTTGTTATAGTACATCACTATTTTTCTGGAAATAGTAAACGTAACATATTTTAGTTTGTTCTTAAAAAAATATTTTGCCACCAAGAGTGTCGTTATGCTATGGAATCTATGTTTTATCTTCAAATCTTAGTACTTTTCAAATTTAAACCAACGTCTCTTCAAGAGGTACTATGGCTACAAAATAAATAAATAAAAAGGAGCAAGATTTAAACCAGAATGTTTAATTGCTAGGCTGAATCAAAAAGGACCAGAGAAAAAATATCCTAGTATATGATTTGTCAAAAAATGTATTGTAAAGTATTGATTAACACCCTTTATTTAAATATGTAACACTTTTACTGTTTAACCTCATGATTAGTATGTCTGCACCTGTTGCGGTGGCGGCCCGAATGGCCACAAAAAGTATGACGCAACTTATGCGTCTGAGGTAACGTAACCGAAATAACGCAGTTGGGGTCCACTTAAGTATTATTCTAAATTAGTTTTTTGTTGTGCTAGAGTGTTTGTAGTGTCAAATGTGTCCGCTAGGGTGTAGGAGCAACCAGAAAAGTTTTTATTTCGAATGCCTGTTCAACGTTCCACATTCAATCTCATTCAATCTCGGTTGCTGTCGTCCTCAGTCAATCTAGTTATCAGTGTTGTTTATTTTGATGTTTAGTAATTATTTTATTCTTTCTTTTACTATTTATTGATGTTTATAGTTCATTGTAAAAAGTTTTGTGCGGTTTATAGTTTCATTTTACAAAAGGGCATTTTGCAAAAAGTTGACAGCAAATGAGATTTTTTAGTTATTTTTAATGTGAGACTGTAAACGTTTTTGTCTATAATATATTCATAGTTACTTTTTTTAACTAACTCACTGATAAGTACAGAACTTTAATATAAAAAAAATTTACTTTAAAAAAACTCACTTTTTGGTTACTGTAGAGAAATAAAACAACCTCTTAACATTTGTCCCACTTACAAAAATATCTGAGAATTCCAAACACTTACTACACATTACTATGTGCTAACTATCTTTATTCTCTCTAAATGAAAAATGTTTTAAGAAACTTATGTTTAGAATTTTTAAAATTTCTTCATAATGTTTGTTAGTGATATATGAGGCGTATTCAGAAAGTAAATACCGTTTCACTGTATTGCATCGGCATTCCGTGCATGCACGCTAGATGTCCTTCTTAGCTGGCTCTTGATTGATGCTACTTTTGATTGCTCTATGTTGTGTGTTTAATGTTTAATACAATTACTGATCCTGCCGATTGTGAGATCTGTGCTGTAGTAAGATTTTTGATCAGAAGGAATGTGAAACCTGCTAAAATTTATCGTAAAATTTGACAATTTGAAGATAATTTCCTACAAAAGAGTATGTGAAATTTGTGTAAATTCAACTGAGTGTTGTCGTAATGAAACGTCTGTTCACAGAAATTAAACATTTTAAGTGATCACAGAAAACTAAAACTACAATGTAGAGCAACTTAAATGGCGTCAGTTGACAGCCAGTGAACTAGAACATCAAACACTCATGCGCAGAATGCCGTATTATGAAACAGTACTTACTTTCTGAATACGCCTCGTAGTACAGTAAAAATCCCATTATTTTCTTTCTTAGATTAATGGATATTGTCATTTAAGAAGCATTTGTCCTAAAAGACTATCAAACTGTTGTGAATTGCCTATAACAAATTGTAAGCATTGTGGTTTTTTTTCATTTTGTATTATTTAACATAGAGAAAAAAGAAACAAAGGTTGCATCCAATAATGCGCTAAATGTGTTGTTTAGTTATTTATCCAGTTTGCCATGCGATGCACCTTGTCAGTCCCCCTCAAGGATGAACTTAGTAATATTATTACTACAGATTTATAAAGATGTGCATTATTTGTAATCTATTTATAACTGCTACTGAGGCGTCACTGCGGTCATAAGAAAATGACCTCTGTTTCTTTTTCTCTGTGTATTTAAGAAAAAAGTATCTTTGTGCCTCATATATTTTGATTTTTACAATTTATGAACGCAACATTTATAGCTGTTAATATATTTCAGTTCTTACTTTACTAGTGAACACTAAAGCAACGTTCTAACTCTTTAAAATGTTTACAGTGACAGTTTGTGTTTTGGTTGCAGAATTCAGTTGGCTCATCGCATCCAGTCATGCATGATCTATTGCAGCATGATGTCTCTAAATATATTGAGAAAAATCCTGGAATCTCTCATTTCTTCCAAAGATTGATTGATGCGGGTAAAAAACTCTTTCTTGTAACAAATAGTCCTTACAAATTTGTGTAAGTATCATTGCCTATATTAGAGTGCATGTTGAAAAATTATTAAAATTTTTTATAATTTTCCATTACATAAAATTTTAATTTTTCCTTGTTTTACTTTCTTTAACCTTAAAAATAAGAGTTAATTTCATATTTAGTGTCACATATTTTGTCGTTTCTTTTTTCTGAGCCAGTACAAATTTTAATCTTTTTAAAGGACAACATTCATTTATGTGACATATCATATAATATCTTCTAAAGTTATCAGACTAGTTATTATTGTTTCAATTTACACTGAATACATATTGCGTGAATTCTATTCTGTTGTTAAACTTTTGATGCGGATATCTCTATAGCCTGTCAGAACCCTGCCTTAGGAATTTTTCTATCACTGCATTTTCTGACTACAGTTAAATGCAGACTTTAATATAAAAATTTTGTATTTCGGTTATTTATTGGTCAATTTAAATAAAACTTTCACTAAAATGCAATAAAACTGTTATATTTTAATATGTTACATGTAAATGAATGAAGAGACAATCTTTAAAATATTGTGGACTGTCTATCTATCTGTTAATTTCAGTTTAACGAGCCGCCATCACTATAAAAATACCTAATAAAAACTAAAACTAAAGAATACACCATAATAAACTATTTACAAATAAAATAACAACTTTAATAGAAAGGAAAGGATAACCAAATGTAACAGACGGTATAACCAACAATAGATAATGTAATGAAATGAAATGAAAAACGTCTTTATTTAATCAGGCGAAGTTGGGACTAAAAAGTCCCTTATTCCATTTAACCTGAATTTGTATGTAAACAACAATATACCAATCCATTATATCCAAACAAACATCACTGCCATCCAAATAACGTCATCCCGCCGTTTAAAACTGTGTTGTCAATTGAACGTCTGCCCGTGCTTAGGGATTAGATACTATAATTATTCTGTAATTATTCTTGTAATAAATTGGAAAGTATGGATTCAGAGACAACTTCACAAATCTAATTTACTTTTTATTACTAGTTTTGCCTTGTACAATTAGAAATTACCAAAATACTAATGATCTTTTATTGAATACTATACAGATATACCAACATAAATAACAATATCAATAACTAACTAATCACTCAAAAGAAATTAATATGATGTATTTAACATGTGACTCTATTTAATTTTTTTTAGGAAATCGGTACCAAACTTAAATGGGCTGTGTTAATTGCATCATAGACTTTCAATTATACCAGACAGACCCATCACAGACAGAAAATTTAAAACAGTAAAAATTGGAGCGGAGGTAGAGCAACCTAGTGGAAATGTTTAGAAACACGTTTATTACAACTGATTCATATGCCCCTACCAGCCAGTTCGGAAATTAGACTTGTGACTTACGAAGTCACTCCCCCCTTACACGCCCTCACCAGCATGTCCGTGGGAACTAAAGTTCAAACATTGCCAACCCTTCTACTGCATACTGAATGAGTTTTGCTTTAGGTGACATTAGATTTGCTGTCAGTGTGACAGTTTTTTATTAAAAATATTGCAGAACCAGATACGTTTAATTAACACTTATTCTTTGACAGTGTTTTAAGTTAATTTAATTTATGTGTTATGTTATTGTTTGTTTTACAACAAAAGGTTATGATTACAAATAATAAAAAAAATATATAAATAGTTTATTCCAGGGTAGGTTCACAATATTTTGTATTTTAAATTATAATTGTATCAAATGTATTCAATGACTTTCTCCCTCTAGTTCAGTCATCTAGAAGAAGCACAAATTTAACAAAATTTTCATATAAATCTGAAAAATTGTTGTAAATCTTTCTAAAGCTTTTTATAAAGCTAAACCTTATTCTAATGTTGTGTATTCGAAATCTAGCATTTCTTTTCATTCTCTTTGCGTTAGCCTCATATATGATGAAAAGCACAGACAAGTTCTTCTTGACATTCCAAATGTTTAAGACCTAGATCGATTGGGAGGTTTTGAGACATCACCTCGTACAACAATGTCCAAAGCATCTACCTTGTCATATGCCAGTGTTGGTGGGGAATCATATTAAAAATCAGAGTGCAACACTTTTTTCTTGTATTCCCAGCTATCTCAAGTACATCCCTATAAATTTAGTCAATCTTTTTAAGAGTGGCAACACCGGAGACTGATACCACTCTAAAAGCAGTCTAAGATTGAATTTTAAATAGTGTTCCTTTTATTTATTTTTTTTACATATATTTAGTTAGGCTAGCTACAATTCTGAATTCAGAGGTTTGAATGAGAAAATATTTGTATAAATTTTGTGAATGCAACTAACACTACTTTAGTACTTGTTGAACTTGAAGACAAAGGTCTTGTCATCGGCATTCTGCATTACTTGCCTGTGCTGTAGTTTTGATAGTATATGATATAAACAAGAATTTTTAGCAATTGATAGCCCTTACTATTCTGATTATTTTTGGAAACTTGCTTTTACTCTATTAACTACATATGTAAATTAAAATGTATTTATTATTCTACATTTGCTTTACACAGTGGTGGAGAAATGAAGTGTTTATGGACTATATAACTATGGTTTTTATTACAATTTAAAAATGCACCTATAATAAATACACATTATTACATATTGAAGAAAAAAAATAAAAAATAATTTATGATGACGATAATTTAAGGACTACTTGATTACTGAAACTTTAAGAAGAGTCAGAATCAACACTGCTGTTGCAATGACAAGAATAGCTACTGGCTGAGTGAAGAGAAAGAGCTCGACGCTGCAGACGCTTCTTAGTTCTGTACAACCTTCGACTAGGACCTGGCTTGTTTTTTTCTCTCTCAGCTAGTGCTACAAATGGAGCTTTATCATCTTCTGACAGTGTCCTCCAAGCCGCAGCAGCAAGGCGTGTCATGTCTGTTTGCTTCCTTGTAGGTCCTTGATAGTTCTGGCGGAAGGCTTGCACAAAATTGATATAGGGCATTCTTGTAGGTTTAGGTACCTGGGATACTGAAGGATGTTTTGTAGGGTTGGAACTCATTTTGAATTTTGTTTTAGATGGTGTCAATTTAAAAATGCTTTCAGAAAACCTTTCACAAGCTTATTAAAATATTTTTCATTACTTCTTTGTTGCTAAGAAACATGATATGATTGTTTGCATTTTAAGCATACTTGCACAATGAATTAATTTATTATTCATTTATACTGGAGCTTGGTCCTATGTTCCATTCTGGCCACTGTTTCCTGATAAATGTAGTACATACTGTAAAATATTTCAAAAGTTGAATTCATGTCCAAAATATTAAAGGGTGTTTAAAAAAGAATGACCCGATTTTAAATAGCTATATTTATTAGAAACAAAGTCTTTACCCAAACATATTGGGCATTAAAATACTCAACAAAAGAATTAAGTTTATGAAAATGTATCATAAATATTCAGTATGCCCTTCATTTGTAGCAAGGATGACATGTAGTCGATAGCTGAATTACTGATAGACACCTTATTCATTATATAATGGTAGAATAGATATTTACATTTTCCAATACAACTTTATTAATTGGCCTGAGGCCTTTTGAAAACTAAGTTTTCATCTTCAAAGGCAACAAACAATAATTTGAAGAGTTTTATACGTTTAGTTAGGATTACTAAAAAAATATTTAAAAAATTTTTTTGAGTTGCCTTTGAAGATGAAAACTTAGTTTTTGAAAGGCCTCAGGCAAATTAATAAAGTTTTATTGGAAAATGTGAATATATATTCTACCATTATATATAGCGTAAATCCAGTAAGTGAGTTCTCTTCAATATAAAACTTTATACATTTTTGGACAAATTCAACTATCGACTGTCAAATGTCATTCATGCTGCAAATGGAGGACATATTGATCATTTATGATTCATTTTTATAAACTTCATTCTTTTGGTAAAATGTCCAATACGTTTAGGTAAAGCCATTGTTTCTAATAAATATGGCAATTTAAAATCGGGTCATTCTTTTTTAAATACCTTGTACTTTTATTTTTTTTATAAATAACTAGCTTTTTTATAATCCTTGCTACGGGATTAACATATGAACAGTAATATTTTTTTTTATGTTAAATATCCATGAGTATCACTTAGCCTACTTCAAAAGTGTTCATTTTATTTGTTTTTATCTAACAGCTGATTGTGTCAACTAAATAAAGTAACTCCATTACATTAACATTGAAACTTTAAAGGCCACTGGGGTGGAGCCCTTGAGTTGGATGTGAATGAAACCATGCCAGAAACCTTCTCAAGAAAGAACTCTACAGTTTCCCAAAGTTTCATGGCAATCCGATCAGTGGTTTAGTAATGCATAAAAGGACAAACACTCATACATTTGTTTTTATATATGTTGAGGGGAAATTCGGAAATATTTCTTGATGGAGTGGCTATGCTTAACCCATTGGCCTAGTTACTATCAGCTGTTTTGCAAGGCCCTCTAGTAGCATTTAAAAAGCACAAAAATGCAGAGTTTCGCTAAAAACCAAATAACTTGTTAAGTAAGTGAGTTCTCTTCAATATAAAACTTTATACATTTTTGGACAAATTCAACTATCGACTGTCAAATGTCATTCATGCTGCAAATGGAGGACATATTGATCATTTATGATTCATTTTTATAAACTTCATTCTTTTGGTAAAATGTCCAATACGTTTAGGTAAAGCCATTGTTTCTAATAAATATGGCAATTTAAAATCGGGTCATTCTTTTTTAAATACCTTGTACTTTTATTTTTTTTATAAATAACTAGCTTTTTTATAATCCTTGCTACGGGATTAACATATGAACAGTAATATTTTTTTTTATGTTAAATATCCATGAGTATCACTTAGCCTACTTCAAAAGTGTTCATTTTATTTGTTTTTATCTAACAGCTGATTGTGTCAACTAAATAAAGTAACTCCATTACATTAACATTGAAACTTTAAAGGCCACTGGGGTGGAGCCCTTGAGTTGGATGTGAATGAAACCATGCCAGAAACCTTCTCAAGAAAGAACTCTACAGTTTCCCAAAGTTTCATGGCAATCCGATCAGTGGTTTAGTAATGCATAAAAGGACAAACACTCATACATTTGTTTTTATATATGTTGAGGGGAAATTCGGAAATATTTCTTGATGGAGTGGCTATGCTTAACCCATTGGCCTAGTTACTATCAGCTGTTTTGCAAGGCCCTCTAGTAGCATTTAAAAAGCACAAAAATGCAGAGTTTCGCTAAAAACCAAATAACTTGTTAATTAAAGCTTTATTTTACCTCTAGTTTTTAATTTTCTGTTTATAAATATTTGTCTACAATAAATGTATAAATATACTAAAATTACAAAATTAAAAAATAAATTAACCCTTTCAGGAGTAAAGACGTCATATGACGTCCTAATTTTCGTGACTGAAAGAAGTATTAGTTTTGAAAAAGACAAGTTGTAGAGGAGTAAAAAATTAAATGTCAAAAAATGTTTCAAACTTGTTTATTACATTACATAATTAATTATTATATTAACACAGTACTAAATAATATAACACTAATGTAATATAAAAATAATAAATAAGAACAACTCTACCGTAAAATAAAAATAATAAAAGCAATCAATAACGTATTGAAAGTATAAAAGCGATAGCCAAGTGCACTGCAGACTCAATAAATGTACTGTGTGTAGCTGTGTAGCTGACAGACAACTGAGAGAATGTACGTGAAAAGCGCGCCAAAGGAGTGAAATGCGCGCCAAATGTTGTATCAGCTGCTCGCCAGCTGATGACATCGGGCGGGAACTAAATCAGTTTAGAGAGAGAGGACAAATGAATGTTACCACTGACACGAAGAGTGCCAAAAAATGTGCACATCTGAAATTTGAGTTTCCCTGTGGCAAATAGTAATAGTGTAATGTGTTAAGAATATTCACAATTAATTTAATAAATTAAATAATTTACCATTACACAAGACGTCACATGACGCCCTTACTCATTTAGGCCAATTTATAAAAAGACGTCATGCGACGTCTTTACTCAATTTAGCTAAATTAACGCACTTCTGAAAGGGTTAAATTGCAGTTTTTAATTTTTTTTTTACATTAAAAAAACCAAAATTTCAAAGTATATAAAATTTTTTACATGAAAATATGTGTTTTGGTAAAACATTGCTATTTCATATGAAACACTATTTATTTGTTTACATAGAAAATATTTTATTTTGTAAATTGGATGTCTATTAAAAATTTTACAGATTTTCTCTCAAAAGTTCACATTTTAAGTTTATTGTGGAAATGCCAATAACCTGGCCTAACTTACAAAGATAAATAAATTCCACATTATTGAACTGAAATTTGTCATTTGGTTTAATATTCCTATAGTTTATAACATGAGAATAAATAACAGGAACAAATAATATTTTCATAAGGTAAAATAAAAATTACTTACGAATTATGTGTTTTATTTATTTATGTGTACGAAATATATTATAGGCCTAAGTCTATGACTTGTTCCCCTTCATCGATTTCCATAGGTCTACTGCAATCATTCAGCTCAGATCCACTAGGCTCATCTGGATCTACAAAGTTATCCTGAATATTAGATTCATCATGAAATAGCCCTAATAGAAATACTTTCACTGACACTTTCCGCCCCGCTAGCTCTCTGCACTTCATTTTCGTCCGACAACTGTTCATCTCTGAAACCTTCGTCATTGTCACTCACAAAGTCAGCATCTTCATAATTACTATCAAGTAAAATACGTTCCACCTCAGAGGATCTTGTATCTCTCCACATTTTATTGTAAAAATCAAACAAACACACTATTCATCACTAACTAAACGAGCAACAAAACACTTTCGGGAGTTTAGCCAAAACAAACTGACTAGACTACTAGTTTTTGACACTTTCTTCGCATTTACAAAATGTAAACAAACATAGATTACCAACATAGAAAAACAAAATACTCTTCTATTAGATCTTTTACAAATTAGTTTATATCAACAACAAAATATGATAAAAAAATATAAGTAAGCGGCTATAAAGTTGCCCATTTCACCATTGTAAAATATAGAAATGAACTGTGGATTCTGCTTCGTAAATAAATAATTTTAATGTAAATAATTGTCATAGAAATGAGTTAAACAGGATTCCCCTGCCATCTCTCGGCAAAATACGGAACTACGTCAACCTAGGAGAAGATTAGAGTACGATTGTAATTCACTACGGAACAGTCTCGTATCTCTATATGTGGCCCGGCTCACAGCGCTACGAGACAGTCTCGTATGTCTAGGCCAGTGGGTTAAAGTAGATAATTTTGTCTTTTCAACTCATTAAGAAACTGTGCAATATATTTTATTAAAATTTTGAGAATATAGATACAAAAATACTAACCAATCTAATGTAAAGTAAAACTTACTAAAATATAAGTGTAACCAATTATTTTTTTATAAATGACATCTGCACAAATGTTGAGTTGAAATTTTTACAGAGATCTTTGGCTGAAAGAGTAGATTAACCCTCCTGATGTTTATTGCCGATGCGTCGGCAACTGTGCAGTCCATTGTTACATATGCTATTCTGGCATTATCGTTCCGTCAATAATACTCTATGTGGTATCAATCGAAACAGGAGATGATACCGAATAATTGATAGTCGAGTATGATCGATTACACGCATCGAGAGAATTGTGATTTGTTTACAAAATAGCTGTAACAGTCAGTGAATGAGGATCGGCCATATAGACTCGCCGGTGTTTACGTTTGTTTTTTGTCCTTTCCAATTTTTGCTGAGCAAAACATTTTTATATATTGTATATATTTTTAAAGTTTACTAAATTTTGAACAAGATGGCTATCCTGGATTTGTTTGTTTGTGTTATTTTATTTCCATGGTAACAGTGAAAACTTTTCTAAAACAACGAAAAAAAAATGTTTTCTACAGTTTTGGATGCACAAAATTTTTCAAAATGAAGGTATGTACATAAAATATATTGTAAAATATTCAGTGTAATATAACAAATAAAATGATATATAATAGTATGTATTTATAATAATAAATATATTTTATATTATTTTTCAAACAAATGACAGGAAATCAAGCTAAATCCGCCGAACATTTTCAGGATACATAGTGAACACTAGGAGGGTTAATATAATGTATAAAATATCGATTGCTAGAGTTTGTTTCAAATCCGAGAATGATATAGTCTTATACAATTTTTGGAGTGGGGCAGACAGGGACAGTGAGGGAAAGAGAGAAGAAAAGAATATATTTTGTTTGTGTTAGTGAGGCAAACCTCTTTGCTACTCCTATCAATATAAAACTAAATTCCATGGAGCACACAACTGGATGAACACCCTTAAGGACATACATGGTCACATACAAAGAAACCCTCTCGCTCTTCTAAGACAAAATCTGTTCGGTAATGGGAAAACGTCAAACTGGCCAGTTATGAGAAAGTTTACTCTTTTACCCTCTACATGTCTCATAATTTTTTGCAGGAGGACTAAACAAAGCATTGCTGTAGTGTCAAAGTTCTAGGTGCAATATTAAAAAATGTTCCATTGTAACAACTATTTTAGAAAGATTATTTCTCACCACGTGATCAATGACAGGCTAATACATATTAAATGCTTCAATTTAACTTTACTGTAAATGCTCTATTAATATATTGATAATAGAAGCGCTTCATATCAAATCAAGATTTATTGTACAAATTAAATAAATTTACTGTACCAAGAAATATGTTACATGATCTGCCACTAAGTATTTTGAATCAACTAGAAGGTAGACAGAATTTTTTCAATGTATTTAGTGGAAAATGTTTAATTTTTTCAAGGTATTAGACACATTTCTCTTGTCTTCATTTGAAAAAGTATTATGTGGCATTGAGAGTTTTAAATTTTTACTTTTAACTGAACGTTAAACTTTTGCAAGTATTAAATACAAGCAATAGTAAATATTTTATATTTGATTTTGCAGCCAATAGTTATTATAACTATTACGTACATTTGTTCTGCATACATACATACATTCATAATTGTATACACTTATGTTATAGCAACAAAGGAATGTCATGGATGGTCGGAGAAAACTGGGAGGACTACTTTGATGTTATCATTGTCCAAGCCCGCAAACCTCTGTTCTTCACAGATGAATCAAGGCCCCTTCGCATATATGACAAACAGAATGACACATACTTGTGGGACAGAGTCACAGAATTGAAAAAAGGAACAATTTATTTTGAGGTAAATAAATTTCTTAGCCGTTAAATAATTTTTCTTAACTCTAAATAAGAGAAAATTCATATAAGAGATTCTAAATAAAAGAGACATGACATAACTTGCACATGCTGGATGTGTAAGAGTATCATATACAGGGTGTGACAAAAGTCAACGTCCAAACTTCACAGGCTTGTTATATGGATCATTTTCAACAAAAAATGACCTTTATGTATTTATCGTATTGTTAATAGTTACCGAGCTATTGACTTTTAAATATTTTTTAAAATATGCATATTGCAACAGAAAAAATCATTTTTATTCCAGAAATAATGCAGGCAGGGCCTTAAAACTTTTACAGTATAATTTTAATAAATATATTTGCATAATTATACAGTTTTGAGCCATTTCAGGATGTTAAAAACATAAATTATTAGTGTTTAAACTTTATTTTTTTAACTTAAAATAAAGTTACTATTACATTCAAACGGTGACTGCAAATGTATTTTTACCCTAAGTTAATACACAAATATCACTAATTAATGCAGAATTCAAAAATACTAAACATTAACGAATTCGTTAGCTTCTTCTGAGAATTGGTGTATTTTTCAAAATAAGTACACGTTTTTTGCGGGCTGGCCACTTGTCCACCCTCGTGTTGCTGCGCTTCTTCGCAGAAGTTTTACGTGTGGACAAAGCTAACAAGTCATTTCAAAAAGGCTAGAGCAATAATTTAAGTGCTATTTAGACATACATTTTGTGCTGATGTTATTATTTTATTAAGTAAATACTTACTTTTACTCCCATGGTCACACATATCTAAGAAGATATTTGGCTGCACCAACAAAGCCCCTCCATCTGTCTCTATCTTCCGCGTCTTCCTCGGTCACTCCCAATCGCTCCAGATCTCCCTTTACTTGTTTCCTTTACACTTTTGCCGTGGTCTTCCTCTCGGTCTTCTTCCTTCGGGATTCCTCTTTATAACTTGTTTCAAATTATGATTCTCCTCTCTTCTTAAAACATGTCCAGCCCATTTAATCCTTCTGCATTTAAATTCACAAACTACATCCGGGTCCCTGTAAAGTTCTCTCAACTCCCTGTTGTGTCTCCTCCTCCACTCCCTTTCTTCAAAAATTGGCCCATAAATTTTTCTGAGGATCTTATTTTCAAAGACAATTAGTTTCCTTTCTTCCTTTTTATTGAGTTTCCATGCTTCAGCTCCATAGAGCAATACTGGACTGATGATTGTTTTATATATTCGAATTTTGGTTGTTTGTGACAGTAATTTTGAAGACATAAGTTTGTTGCATGCGTAGAGACATCTGTTTGCAAGATTTAGCCTATTTTGTATTTCTATATCAATTTCTTATTAAGTAAATAATTTTATAAATATTTAGTGTAATAAAGTAACATTAAAGTTGATGAATTTTTAAGTAAATTAATTGTTACAAGCAAAAAAAGCAATAAGGAAATAGATTAGATAAATTACAGTACCATTTTTTTAAATATACCTATTGTAATAAAAGTTCAACATTCCGAACTTCTTCCCTGAAACAAAGCTGACAACGAGGACAATTCTAGTTAGAGAATGAAAGGACTGTTCATTATTCTTAATTGTGTTGGTAACTGTTATTCATTGTCTTAGTTCATCTTGTGTATGGGAATCAGAAGATATCACCAATTCCTTGTAGTATCCCCACAAAAATAAATCCTTGGAGTTTAGATCAGGTGATCTGGGCGGCCATTCTATAGTTTCTCGTCTTCCAATCCAGCAATTTTGGAATTCTGCATTTAGATAGAGTCTAACTTCATGAGAATAATGGGCTGGAGTGCCATCACATTGAAACCAAATATTTTCACGTATGCCAAACGTAAAATCTTCAAGGATTTATCTAAGGTTGTTTTGCAGAAAGTTAAAATAATTTGCTCCATTCAGTCTACCTGGCAACTCAAATGGCCCAACTAATTCGCCTTTAACGATACCAGCCCTCGTGTTTATTCCAAACTAGTGCTGAAAGTTATCATTTCTTATTACTTTAGGGGTTTTATATAACCAATAATGTGTGTTGTGATCATTGTAAATTCTTGTTCTTTTGACAAAACTTTCATCAGTCAACAAAATGTTATTGAAAACCCCAGCATGAACTTAATTTCTTCTAAGCAACTCTCTTCAAAAGACCGCTTACACTAGATGTAAATATGATAGAAGGAGATCCAACTACAAGTGTCCACCGTTTATCCAGACAAAAATGCCATACCAAGTTCATCAGTTCACCGGAGCCTTAAAAGTGACCAGTTATCCTTATCTGCAGACCTTATCATATGCAGCGAGTCAATCTCTTCTACCCACATATCATGCTAGAAGAGCGCTCTTTTGTAGAGAGTTGCTTAGAAGAAATTAAGTTCATGCTGGGGTTTTCAATAACATTTTTTAGACTGACGAAAGTTTTGTCAAAAGAACAAGAATTTACAATTATCACAACACACATTATTGGTTATATGAAACCCCTAAAGTAATAAGAAATGATCACTTTCAGCACTAGTTTGGAATAAACACGAGGGCTGGTATCGTTAAAGGCGAATTAGTTGGGCCATTTGAGTTGCCAGGTAGATTGTATGGAGCAAATTATTTTAACTTTCTGCAAAACAACCTTAGAGAAATCCTTGAAGATTTTACTTTTGTCATATGTGAAAATATTCGGTTTCAATGTGATGACACTCCAGCCCATTATTCTCATGAAGTTAGGGCTCTATCTAAATGCCGAATTCCAAATTTGCTGGATTGGAAGACGAGAAACCATAGAATGGCCGCCCAGATCACCTGATCTAAACTCCAAGGATTTATTTTTGTGGGGATACTACAAGGAATTGGTGATATCTTCTGATTCCCATACACAAGATGAACTAAGACAATGAATAACAGTTACCAACACAATTAAGAATAATGAACAGTCCTTTCATTCTCTAACTAGAAATTGTCCTCGTTGTCAGCTTTGTATCAGGGAAGAAGTTCGGAATTTTGAACTTTTATTGTAATAGGTATATTTTAAAAATGGTACTGTAATTTATCTAATCTATTTCCTTGTTGCTTTTTTTGCTTGTAACAATTAATTTTACTTAAAAATTCATCAACTTTAATGTTACTATATTACACTAAATATTTATAAAATTATTCACTTAATAAAATAATAACGTCAGCACAAAATGTGTGTTTAAATAGCAGTTACATTATTGCTCTAGCCTTTTTGAAATGACTTGTTAGCTTTGTCCACTTGTAAAACTTCTGCGAAGAAGCGCAGCAACACGAGGGTGGACAAGTGGCCAGCCGGCAAAAATCGTGTACTTATTTTGAAAAATACACCAATTCTCAGAAGAAGCTAACGAATTCGTTAATGTGTTAGTATTTTTGAATTCTGCATTAATTAGTGATATTTGGGTATTAACTTAGGGTAAAAATACATTTGCAGTCACCGTTTGAATGTAGTAGTAACTTTATTTTAAGTTAAAAAATTAAAGTTTAAACACTAATAATTTATGTTTTTAACATCCTGAAATGCCTTAAAACTGTATAATTATGCAAATATATTTATTAAAATTATACTGTAAAAGTTTTAAGGCCCTGCCTGCATTATTTCTGGAATAAAAATGTTTTTTTCTGTTGCAATATGCATATTTTAAAAGTCAATAGCTCGGTAACTATTAACAATATGATAATACGTAAAGGAACTTTTTGTTGAAAATGATCCATATAACAAGCCTGTGAAGTTTCGACGTTGACTTTTGGGACACCCTGTATATATGACATACATTTTTTTCATGGAAAAAAAGAAATATTTATCTGTAAGTTTAATTAGATGAAACTGGTAGGGATAAACTGAAACTGAATGGCCGTTGGGGGAAATAGTATGAGAGAGACGGAGAAGTTCTCCCACCCCAGTTCCCTCTAGCAGTCAAGTCCTCAAGTTTGTTTGTTATAAGTCTGTTATACTACTTAACAGTTATTTGCCCATGCCTGTTTTATTACTTAACTCCAGTTCATAATTCACTATCATTAAAAGTTGTGATTAATTGCAAAAATATGGTTAGCTTTTCTTTAAAATTTGTTTTTAGACATTTTATGTTTATCTCATAATCGATATTGTAAAGAAATTATATTATTAAAATAGTTTACATTGCCTTATGATTATAATTATGTCAGCTGTTTTATTTATATTTAAATGTCTACTGCTACATTGCGATAAATTAAAAATGTTTATAACATTTTTAAATGTGTTTCTATTTAGAATGATAAATTAAAATCAATACCTAAATTAAATTGATTTACCAGCATAGTAGCACATGTAAAAAAAAACTCTGTGGTTCGTAAAAAAAAAATTGAGAAAGCTTACAGAAACTGCACATCATCAGGTGACTGTGTGTAGTGTGGGTCAGAATATGTCGCACATGCACCGTCCATAACCTAAGACTCATTACAACTAAAATTATTGAAGCTCGCCAATCACTGTAAAAAATGTAATTTAACAAGTGTTGCAATAAAAAAACGTATAAAAATACTATGTCAATAGTGTATGTGTATTATTTTGTTTGGTACTATAATTTAAAATAAAATCACTGACGTAATTATTGCTTTTATTTTTATCTCCTGTTTGACGTTTACTAATTTACTACGGGTGTGCGAGTACTCGAAACTTCAAGTATTTTATTACTCGAACTCGAATCGAAGCTTCCGAAACTACTTGAAGTTCGATTGAATAGTTGTATTTCACGAAATATCAGATTTACATCTTAATTTAGTATTAAGAGTAAACAGTTTTATAAGTTATGAATAAAAAATGTGCGCTTCCTTGTGTTTTATTTTACCCTTAATCATACGTTAACAATTTAGTACGTGCAATTATGAACTAGATAATACGCCTAAGAAAAGGTAATACACGACAACAGTCAAATGAACTAGTCAACGTAATGAACGAGTTCATTCATTATGAATTTAACTAGTTCAATTCAAAGTTAACAACAGAGCTGGGAAGGAAGCGACCACACATTTGGTTGTCCAAGTCTACTAGTCACTTGTAACCTATCCTAAAATAGCGTGAATAAAACAGAAGTGCGTTTTAGTGTCTTTATGATCCAAGAAAGGGGACGAGAGATCCGGTTCAGGATGCTCAAAAAGACCTGTTACCGATACAAATCTAATGGTCTGTACGCTGTGGAAATTATGCATATTTTCGTTCATATCAATAATACCCCTCAATCAAAAGGGTACTGAGAACGGGTCACTTTAGATCCCAAGAATCAAACTTCCCATCTTTTCTAGGCGAAAGTTCATCTCGGTTGTAGTATACGTACGTGCAAAGAACCGTTCAGCTCCTTTTCGGAACTGAAATTATCGTATCTTTCTTGCGAGTCAATTGAGGTCTATTTTGTTTTTTAACCTGAGCAGGGAATCGTCCAATGATTTGACGCAAGAAAATACCGTATCGTATCATATAAAATATGGTAATGGCGTTCTAGCGGCGTGTGACACAACATTATTGATTTATTTTCCGTCAAATAAAAAAAAATATATACTGTATATATATATATATACCCATGGCGAACGTCTATTAATTAGATCGCCAAAACTGTGTTTAATATTTGCGAATACGATATTTTTGCCTGTCAAATTGTTGAACAGTTTCCTGACTAGTTTAGACAATAACAGAGTTGGAGTGTAAAAGGTGGTAAAGTACAATAATTTTGATTCGTAAACTTACTGAACCCTGTTCACATGGACGTTGATGTAAACTGTAAAACAATCACGAATCAACCCAAGTGAGGGAGAAACATGTTGGAAGACCTTTTCTAAACAAAATACGACAAATTTAGAGATTCGGAAAATCATTTTTATTGAACTGAAGCCTAATCAAACGTCTCTTTTTTTATTCGTAAGTTTATATTTCAGACTGCATCTCGTCGCCAATATCGGCTGTACCTATTATATTAGTGGACTACGTCTATGGTTTTCATTCAATTACGCCAGGTTTTCATGAATTTTTCGTTATGAAATAATTATTTATCTGTTGTTCAGTGTAGCCTCATGTAACCAAATAGTTTCAAGTTGCACACATTTCATTACCGATCATAATTTTAAAACTAATTCATCCTAAGCGAATTTAGTTGTTAAAATTTATTTTTAGTAAACCTGCTTAGTTATTATTATCAATCGATTGAACTACAGTCTTTGTAATCCAGACTTTCAAATTTGATTATATAATTCACAGCTTATTTCTGGTTAGTTGTAACTGTGTTATTACTGAATTAAATACCCACAGAATACAGATCCACTCTTCTTGGCGTGTACACAATCAATTTTTTGTTGAGAGGAGGCAATTCTGAAAGCAAATGACTGCATTTGGCGATGTCCCCTGAATTTTAGCATCCGTTTGGTTGGATGCAGCTTTTGCCAACAAGCTTAGCTACTTTTTCGTGGTACGCTTTGAACTGAACCACCAGATAAACATATCGGCCGGCTGTGAAACAGTATAATTGGCTTGCATAGAAAATCTGATATGTGATATGAGTAAACAGATTAAATCTTTATAATCCACGTTGACTCAATTAATAATATACTTTCTTAATTTCTTTCATCATATTAGTTATAAAAGAAGGAAAAAGGTTAATCAAAACAATGCCACATAAAAATATCGGAAGGCAGGAAGTAAAAAGTTTTATTTATCAAATGTTACAGTTACAAACAACAAATCAAAATTATTGTGTTCAGTTTAGATGTATATATTTATGAATCTGGGAACACTTAACATAGGCTTAGGATGGTGTGTGCCTTTTACAGTTGCCTTGGGTGAACAGGAAATCCTTCTGTAAATACTTGCTCGAAAATTCTCGAAACTCGAAAAAAATGTCAACGACTCGACTCGAACTCAAAAATCACTACTCACTCACCCCTATAATTTTCCTTTAGTAATGTTGTGTAGTTCATAAAGAACACATTTCCTGCTCTGGATGCATTCCATTGTACCTGCAATTTAAACGCGGGTTTAATGTATCTGCATAAATTTGTGTTGTAATATAACCAGCATCCACTGTATACTTCTTCCCAACAAAATGATTAAAAACATCCAACAATCCTTGTATACTCAAGTAAAAATACTCCATCATTGTCAAATTACAAATTAAATTATCTTAGAACTGTTTCGACAAATATTTTACCACCCCTTTTGAGGGTTTCAAGTCATCTCCAGTGTGTTGTAAAATAACCTGCGCTGAATATATCCAGTGTTTAATTTATTTCTAAAAGCCCTTATATAAGTTAACAGTTTTTGTGTTATTGTGGTATCAGGGAACTATAACGCAACTGAAGGAGATGACAGGGTGGTACGGCAGTGAAGTGCTGTACTTTGGAGACCATCCGTACAGTGATCTAGCTGATGTCACGCTGGAGCATGGTTGGCGCACTGGTGCCATCATCAATGAACTTGTAGTGAGTATATATCCTTTTTATGTAGATGTAACCCATTTGGAGTAGTTTTCTTTAACACTTTCACTACTCGCATGTCATTTGACAACACGGTAAAATGCCGAGAACGTCTTTTAACGGAGTCATAGTTTCAATTGTTATAAATGAATCTCAACATCTTTTGACAGTTTTTACGGTTGTTATACGCTTTTTTATGTGCACTCTATGAAAATTGAGTACATTTTTCAATTTTACATGCTTACAACACTTGCGCTGATGACATATTGATTAGAAGCAAAACACGTGTTTAAGAGGCTACAAAGCCAAAGATAATTGGAGAATATAATTTAAATATGGAGGAGTGGATATAAAGGACAAGTCCATATACCAGCTGACTTACACAAGGGCCAGTTCAACTAAAATATATTGGAGAAAAATATTTGACAACTTCCTCTACATGTCTCTGCTGAACGCATATATTCCCTATAAAAGCAACACAGATGGTCCTTTTATCAAAACCTTTTTCTTCAGTTGATATACTTGAGTCTCTTGTAGATAACAACTTGAAGTACATCCAGGTCCAGCTGGTGATAGTGGCCACAGTTTGGTGCGCCTTACCAGTGCAAAACTTTGCCAACATCTGAGAAACAAACACTAAGTCGTTATTGGTTTTTGAAAATTATTAAAGCTAACCTTGCAAAATGTATAATTTCACCATATCACTGAAAAGTGATTTTATTGTTAACTGGAAGGTTAATAATGTAACATTGATTATTAAAGAAATAATGGTTGTACTGTTGCTACTGACACCATGTTCTTAGTAAACCTTTCCTCATTAGACTTGTAGCATTATGTCTCTCTGATAAAAACCTTAAAAGTTTGATTTATGTTTTAACTCTAATATCTTCTTGTAGCATCTTGCATGCTTTATCCCCTCTATCCCCTGTCCACAAAGATTTGTTAGTGGTTACAAAAAGTTGACTTTTAGTTCAGCTTGTTATTTGTAATTTGCTCAAAAACTAACCTGGAACTTTATATACACTTTAACCTTGTTGTGACTGGTTATAGCAGTATGTAGACATTTCTCGAAAACCTACCTAACACCAACAACAGAAGTAAGTCTCTTATAACAGTAAAACCTCGATAGTTTGACATTTTGTAGACCACTGGGGTGTTGAGGTATCGAAATGTCAAACTATAAGGAATGTGCATGGTAAACATAAAACAACAAAAATTATTTTTATAAAAATATTCATTAATCGTTAGCAATTTAACAAAAGTAAAAAGAACCTATTGATAGTTACAGACTTGAATGAATGTGACACCTTGCCTAACCCTGGTTTGCAGGCGTTCTGCAGGCTGTATTGTAGTGGGCACACTGTGCTATTAAGTCGCATGATAACGATGCCGTTATTAAATATTTTCTATATAAGGCATTTTTTTACAGATAGCAACACTTTTTTAAACTGATACATTTTTTAACAAATCACTGAATGTTATTTAATTAATTTCTGAAAATCAACCTTGTTCAACTTTACTACTTATTTTTCCCCTGAACATTTTTATATCTATATTATTATATTGTGTTGTGAAAAAACTATGTAGTGTACTATGTTAAAGAATATGTCATGTTAGCATAACAATTTAATATAATATTACTTAAGTATAAATTACTATGTTTATCAAGGAACATTTCAGTTCCACATAAACATGCAACAATGATTTACAGTTGAAATACAGTAGGACCTTGATAAGTCGAGCCTCAATATCTCGAATTCCTTGATAACTCGAAATTTTTGTAATCCCCTTCAACTCCCCATAACACTCAATACAAAAAAGGCCTCTATAAGTCGATTTTTCATAAATTATGGCCTTGATAACTCGAATTTTTAGGGTTTTCAAAGTCGTGGGTTTAACCTCTACAACTCGAAGTTGGATGGTTGGTCACCTCTATAACTCGAAGTCAACCTCTATAAGTCGAATTTCGCTCAGAGTGACCTCTATTACTCGAAGTTTTAGATATATTTTTCTACTTGAGATTGTTCTTTGTTTGCAACTAGGTCAACACCCCTCCTCCCTCTTGTCCGGTATCGCACGCAAACACAACAAGTCACCACTTGCACCTGTCTAGCTGACTCACCCCGCACCGCATTGTGTTGTTGTCATCGCCAGTGAGAGGAGTGCAGTAGTGCGTGAAGCGTTTATTACACAATACAGTAGTGCGTAAGTCATGTCGGTGAAACGTAAGCTAAAAACTTTAACGTTTGAGGAGAAGAGGCAAGTGTTGAAAGCAGTTGACGAAGGTACGAAGAAGAAAAGTGAAATAGCCAAGTCATTCGGTATTCCACCCAACACATTGTCAACAATTCTGAAAAATCGTGGAAAATATGAGAGTGACAGTAATGTTTCAATGGTGACAAAGAGGGTCAAAGGTGCCGAGTTTAGCGATGTGGACGAGTGTGTTTTTAAATGGCTAAAACAGTGCCGGGACAAAAATGTGGCTATATCAGGCCCCATTCTCAAAGAAAAAGCTGTGCAATTTGCTGAGTCATTGGGACACCCAAACTTCCGTGCTAGCAATGGCTGGCTACAAAACTTCAAAAGAAGAAATGAAATAATTTTCAAAAAGGTTTGTGGCGAAAGTGCGAGTGTTGATATGAACGTTTGTGACGATTGGAAAAAAGAACTTTCGAATATTACGGAATCTTACTCACCAGAAAATATTTTCAATGCAGACGAAACAGGGCTTTTTTTTAAGTGCTTGCCAGATAAAACGCTGACCTTGAAAGGGGACTCATGTAACGGGGGGAAAAACAGCAAAGATAGAATCACTGTTCTTTTTTGTGTAAACGCGACTGGAAGTGATAAAATAAAACCCTTGGTAATTGGGAAGTCATTAAAACCTAGATGTTTTAAAAATGTGACCAGTTTTCCCACTGATTACCTAGCAAACAAGAAGGCGTGGATGACTCAAGACATATTCAGTTCTTGGCTTAAGGAAATCGACAAAGACATGAAAAAGAAAAAAAGAAAAATCTTATTATTCATTGACAACTGTTCAGCCCATGGAGACGTACCCGTCCTGAAAAATGTTAGAGTTGAGTTTTTACCAGTGAATACAACGTCGAAGCTGCAGCCATTGGATCAAGGTGTTATAAAAAACTTCAAAGTAAACTACAGGAAGGAAGTTGTGCGCAGGTTTTTGATGGACATGGAAAAAGATTCATTGACCAAAATAAACGTTCTAGATGCCTTATGGATGACGTCCAAAGCTTGGAATAGCGTGACTGAAACCACGGTCAAAAACTGTTTTAAGAAGTGTGGGTTTGAAACCAAGGAACCAGAGGCAGGAGCAGCCAATAATGTAGAGCCATCTGTAGAGCAGGAGCAGCCAATCGAAACTAATGAAACTGTTGGAGGATGGCATGAAAATGAAGAACCTATCCAACCAGAACCTACACTGAAGGAAGCTCGTGCTGCCATCGAGATTTTGAAGCATTTGTTTGGAAGAAAGTGTGAAAAAGGCCTAAGTGAAAGTGTAGTGAAGTGTATAAATGATTTGGATACGGCTCTGGATGGAATCTCATTGAAAGGTAGTAAACAAACAAAAATTGATGACTTTTTCAAAGCTTAGTTTACAATGTTCAGAACTACAGTACTGTACTGCAATCTAACTGAATTTACATACAGTACATCTACGTACATGATTATTTCGTATTTTTAAACATTATTGCTTTGTCAACTTTAATTTTCCATACAGTAATTCATGATAATTTTGTGCAATAAATCGTTATTTTTGATGAAAGTTTTTTTTTTTACCAGTGTACCAACATGATATCTTATGTAGAATACGACGTAGTGGGCTCTAATATTCGAGTTATAGAGGCTAAGTCAATGAAACTTCGAGATATAGAGGTTCTAAGAGAAACTTTATTAGGCATTACTGGACCTCTATATCTCGAATTTTCGGTCATTTTACCTTGATAACTCGAACCTCACTAACTCGAAAACCTCGACAACTCGAATTTTCAACAACCCCCTTCAGATTCGAGTTATCAAGGTCATACTGTACTCATAAAGTGCTTGATTTTACTTCAAAATAAACGTTTTGAACGTTTATAAAATATAAACACTGTAAAATATTAGTTTGTATTTAATTTTTAATGTGTACTGCATAAATTTTTTAGGTCACATATGTTAGTTGTCGTAATAAATATAAAAACGCCTTCATTATTTTAGATCCTACATGTGACGCATGGCTGTATGCTGTATGAATCCGCGTTCATTCAAGTCTGTAACTATCAGTATATATATTATTTTTATTATTTTTTTCTTTTAAACTAAACTTGCCAGTCGACATTGGCCTACAGTCCTGTGCATCAACTTTATTCAACGAGTGAAGTACCGACTGTTGGCTCAGTGGGGATTCGAACCTTGGAACTTACCCTCCGCAGTCCAAAGCCTTAGCCACTGAGCCACTACGCCGGCAAATATATTTCTGTAGCAATGTATGCCCTACTGAATTAGTATGGAATTACAATGGTAGTTATCAAAGTATGTACAATAGAGTATTTAGAAGACTAAATGTCCAAGTATTCTTAATTTTAACAACTGCTATTCACTTTGACAGTGTTATTTCATCGATCTGCACTGGGCTGACTTGCACACAACCTGCCATGACAAAAGTTTTTCAACACCATGTCACCATTACCGGCGATAAACTATAAGGACTTTCAAAGTATTGAGTGTCAAACTATTGAGGTTCTGCTGTACAATATTCATATGTTTTATTAATTTTTTTTTCAATATTACTTATTTTACAGCATGAGATTGAAACGCTGAATGATGAGCACTTCAAGCGAACCTGCAACTGGCTTCAAATGCTCACTCAGCTGATAGAGGACTGGCAGGACTCTGAGGATCCTAAGGCCGTGGAAGCCATAGAACAATGGATTGTTGAACGGGATAAGCTGAGGTAAAACAAGTTTGTGGAAAGTTTTTTAAAAGCAACGTGGAAGTAACAACTATTAAGGCTGTTTGGTCAACAAACATTTTTATTTTTTCGATTGCAATTACTTTATATCAGCTATTAAACGTCTCCCAAGTAGTTCTTTCATTAAAATTATGTTTATAGTTATAAATCCATCACCTCAAAGATGCGAATTTCTTGGTACATACAGAATTAAGAAACTATTTTTCCGATAATAAATTTAAAAAACAGCCCCTCACAGGACTGGCCTTGCTCATCAGTTATTTTAAATTACGTAATTTTACTGCAAATTTGATTTTAAATAATTATTGTTATATGTTTGTTTTTATTTTATTACGATGAGAAATACCATGTCGTGTTTGGCATCTTATGCTTTTTAATAGAACACAATTGACAAAATTGATTAACTTCATATACTCAACTTGTGGTTGTACTTTTACCCGCATGTTAAATTACAATCCAATACACACGTACAGCGAGACACAGCACCCGCACCCACAGGATCGCGCTTCAATGACTTCCTGCAATAATACCTCACCCATCCCAAGGGAGGGGGAGGGGTCAAGTGTTGTGTGTGAGTACCTCGCAGTCAGACGTACAGCTGGAATTCAGTTGTCCCCAATACTGGCCAAACAGCCTTAAGGAAAGTGTAAATAAATTAGTTTTGAGCAACAGTAAGTCAAAAAATGGTTGTCTCATAAAAAAGTCAATTGGCAATAAATTTGTTATTTCTTTATTCAACGTCTACTTATATGATGTAAACAGTTGTAATATAAATCGTTTGGTGAGTATTACTGCTTTAATGACAGTTTTCACACTCACAGAGAATGACGTGTGCCGGATAGGTCAGGACACAAAATCAGAGCGATTCACAGGTTTTGGAGCCACTCTTCCCTTACTACAACGAAACAGCAGGAAACCTATCTCCATCTTCAAGGTCAAGCATCATTACTTGGATTATTCTGCAAACAAACTATAGTTGATAAAAACCCTTTTAGGACGGCTTTTTAATTTTGAGGGTAAAATTAGTGATATAAGACCTTGGACTAATGAAAGAGACGGACGCAAAATCGAGGTTTTTGTAAGTGTTTACCAAAAACAACCTTAATTCTTCCAAATATAGGGTTATCCATATATATTTTTAATTGCATATAACTGTATTGGATGAAAGTAAAATTTTGTGTAAATACTTATAAATAACACAGTTTTGAAAAATTGTATGGAAATAAAAAAATCACCTGCATATTTATTTTTGTTTTCAGATAGCAATTTACCTTTAAATATTTTAAGAGTAGAAAACCTGTCCTTTGTGTTTCCAATGAATTGTTTTATAAAAGTGCCAATTTTCACTAAGTTTTACCTGAAAATAAAGAAATTAATGAGATAAATACAAAATTTTCTATTTCAGGACTTCAAATATCCATATTTGTACACACATATAAAAGGAGAAACATTTTTAAAAATTTTAATTTAAACTGGCACTAATTTTAAATATTGTTAATCTTACTAATCCTTAACGGAAATGCCTTTTCTGCTTTTAATGTCTAATTTCTCAGTGTAAAAAAATAACAAAGTATCATAACAAATGACTAAGTTGTAGTGCACCGGGTCTTTTGACCGGTACATTTTTGGTTTCTCTACTTTCGGTCGTTGGCTCAAGTCTTGGTCTGTTCCGTGGTTCCGGCTTTCGGTTCGACGGTTCACCCTGGGTTTTGTAGTTAGTTTCGGTCTACCTAGTAACATGGTTAGGAGCAGCTAGAAAGGCAATTTAGGTAAGTTGTTCAATTTTGAATACCTAATCACCCTTTTGTTGAAAATATTTTTGTTTAATAATAATCAGGTTTATTTGTTATTTTCAGTATGTTGTTAGATTTTGTGTCCTTTGTCTAGATGATGGTTAATCTAGGTTCGAGCCCATGTGCTCAATGTTATTTTTAATCATTAAGTTCTTTTTTATATTTATGTTTTATGTTCAATATTAGTTCTATAGTTTGTCTAGTGTCTATATCATTTTTATTGAGCATTTTGCAATTTGAGGTACCTTTTTACTATATTTCTGTTCTTTGACAATAACTATTCTACCTGTTTAATTTTGTTAGTTCCTGTATGCTTAGCTTATAGTTTCTACCACCCGTTCAATTAGGTCTTTTCCAGTAAAACTGTAGTTTATTGTAAATTTGTTCTTAAAATGTTATTTTTGTTGTATATTTTATATTGTAATGTGTATTATTTTGTTTTGGCTGTACTTTATTCTAATATGCTGTGGTTTGGCTGTTTAGTCCAGGGTCCTCGATTAGGACTTGTTCCTCAGCCTGCCACCCGGCCGTTCTTCTGCCATCTCGACTGTGCTGACCTAGCCTGGGAACCATGTAATTGAGCCAAGTTGCGCCTCCACTGCCCTCCTTACAACTTAAGGAGCCTTCTGTCCTCAAGTCAATCCTTAACATTTTGTTCCCAGTGGCTGAGCTGGGAGATGAACAGTTTTTAAAAATAGGCTTAGGCCAAAGAAAAAAAGTGCACCTGGTCTGGACTATAAACGTTGTGTTTTACAAAGCCAGATAATTTAATAGGCCCCTTTTATTACTTAAAGTTGATGTGTGTGTGTATATATATATATATATATATATGTGTAAATATATATATATATATATATATATATATATATATATATATATATATATATATATATATATTAGAAATTTCTTATTACCGTTAAATTTTATTTAATTTGTTATTCTGTCCTTTCTAAATATCTATCTCCTATTTTTAATTTCATATTTTTGTTCCTGTTAAATTTTTTGTATTATTTATCTCTGTTATTTTTGCCCTAGTTATTAAGGTGGTTTGTGTATCTATTTGTTATTTTTATGTGTAGGCCTAGCTGTTCAGTTTTGTATAGGTTATGTAGTATTAATTATTTGGTCGATTGTAGTATTTTGTAGTGATTATCGGATAAAACTGTACCATGCTATATTTTATTTTTATTTTCTTAATTTTTAAATTATTTCACCAAAAGGTGATTATTTAACAACGTTTTTACTTTTCTCCAATTCAGAGCTGCCTAGGGATTCCCTGGCCTCAGTGGAATCATGGGATGTGGGCTAAATTGCGGGTGTTTCGGTTTTGTTCAAATTTTTCAGTATAAATTCTTTAACTCTTAAAGCGCCATTTATAAAATGCATATTTTCCATTAAGTGCTAATTTATTGAAAAAATCAAAATTATATATTTTAGTTGCTCTTTTTTTTTTTTTTTTTATTCTGTACAGGAAAACAAAAGATATGATGACATTTTGAAAATTGTATTAGCTTTTTTTACCTCTTTTTCTTATATATGAATTTATAAATAAGCAAACTTTTACTTGAAAGTAAGCCTCAGGCATAGATCACTTATACAGTATGAATCAATACAAAATATTATTACTATTAGTAAAATATGTATAATTGAGTACATTTACTTGTACATAAAATGATAAAGATAGAGCCTGCACATAACACATATAATAAAAAATAAGTAAATACATATAGCACTTGAATACGATGTATTTAGTACATTCCACAAAATCAAAACAGGCCGGATTATTCATATTGACACTTAAAACTAATAAATTACTAACATATGTTAAACTAAAGTAATGAAAAACAACTAAATACTAAATTATTATGAAACTATTATTTTTGTAATTATTACGCGTATATGCGCTTACGACGTTTAGAGCAAAGTCAATATATGGGCTTACGGCGTTAAAATTAAGGGTTAGATTTTGTCTTTCTAGTAAATCTGCATATGGGTACATTTGTAATGTCATTTATGGTATTTGTAGTTTTAACCAAATTTGTGTTCGGTATGTTATTTTGTGTATAATTTGTAATTCATTGTTTATTATGTGTTTCACATTGTATTTATTAATTTTGAGTGCAATTGATTGATATTGTGGCCTTCTGCCAAATTATTGATTTCTTTGGTAATAAATAGTTTTTTCGCTCAGCTGCCAAGTTGTGATTTAACCCTCCATCTGCCGTCTGTGATCCTATCGGTTGTCTGGTTTTGAGCCATCCCAGTACAGAATTTCCAGTTTGGTAGAGGGCCTCAGTAGTTCATAATTTGACCCCGATTTTTAATAAAAAAGATTAGATCAGGACTCGGTGATACATTGAACAGCTCAACTTGCATATTTGCTAGATGAATTGCTCTTTACTAGTCAAAGTCCACATTTTGTGAATTATAAAAAAACAAACAACTGAAGTGTAATGAATTACCACTTATGAAGTGTTAGTTATTGGTAGAGAAATGGTCCCTGTAATAGCACATGAAGCAATACATATTTTATTACATTTTTTAACCAATTGTCCCCTACAGTATTCTCGGTACTATTGACATAAAAAAAAGAAATGGGAGAGTGACTTCTCTCCAATGATCAGGGAATGTTTTTCTTCAATTCAACTACACATTGAATATTTGTACCAGTAGGGATGGCAACGATATATCGGAAATATTGATAAATCTCCTTCTATATATTAGTATCGATATTTTCTTTCGATAATATAAGCCATATCGAAATATTGGTTCGTTATATATCATATTAATAAAATATTAACGTTATTCTCTCTCCTCAAAATCATCACGATTCGTTAAAAAACACATTTAAATTGCCGTTTATGCATACAAAACATGCATTGAAATAATAAATTAACTTTATTTAGTTTTTTATATGAGGTTAAGCGGAAAATTTATTTCCAAGCTTTTATTTTTAAATGGTTTACCTGAAAAGTTTTGGAAGTATGTTTAGTGAATTAATTTGTTTATATTCAGTGTTTATAAGAAGCCCAATGGCATTTTTAAATGTGAAAAACAAGAATAACAATGTTATTATATTATTCTTTTGTAATTAACATAACAATTAAAGGTATAATTATTCTTATTTTGAATTTTGTTTCAGTCACCTCTACAGACCACAACTTGTTTTGTGTAGATAAATGTATTCAATTTTTACATTCAGTAGGCTATTCTAAATAGTGACAGCAAAATATGAGTAAATTTTTGGATATCTTTCTATTGATATTATCGTTAGATCGATATTGGTTTGCAATAAATCGATATATCAATATTTTGAAAGTATTTGCCATCCCCATATAAGTAATGACAAGGTCAAGTTTCTTATCAAAATTTTGTATTTTCTTCTAAAAATTATGATATGGCATGTCTTGGTTATGTTTCCTCAAATATTATTCTTGTATTATATTTGTAAAAATGTACGAATTATTGATGAGACGTTATTTTCTTTATTTTTCAAGCATAATCACAAAGTCTCTTGGTACAAGTTTCACGCCATAAATTGCCAGTCTATTGGCATGTACTGTTTTGTGGCACACACGTTGAGAAATCCTGTTGTATATGACCTATAACACATTGATAAGCAATAGAGAAGTGAAACAGTAAAAAAAGAAAATGGAAGCATAAACTATACTTATTTTCAATCCTGATTTGAATAACACAAACTTTTTCATTCAACACAACACAATGTACACTACTCAAACTAAACAAAGGAGTTTTTTTTTTTTTTGGACTAACTGAATTGATCCAAAAAATTAAAAATGGTTCCATTATTCATTAGTAAGACAATTATTGTAGATATATGGGTGAATATGAGTGATAAATGAATGTGATAAGTGTAGGTGAACAGTGAACATTGTTACATACCAAGGTCGACTGTTCCTCAGAAAGAGCTACTGTATTTATGAATAGCCCAATAGTGAGAGTAACTAAGGGACCTACAACTTTATATGGTATCCAAACCACCTAGTAATGGTCTGATTTTCAGCTAACTGACAAACCCCTGGAACTCAGTTCTCTTCCCTATACAACATCTGAACTTTGACTACCACCCAACTTGGACACCCCAGACCTCTCTAGTAGTGTCCACGCCGATGGCTACCATTTAGCAAACCCCGTGTCGGTATTAAGAGGACCAAACATAGAACCTATCGCCTACAATCTCCTCAACGCTGTCACAAATAATTGAGTTACAGTACTGCACCACTAGTCCTATTGTTTTTCAACAATAGGATTATATGACGCTAGAGTTTGCCGAGAGTCTCATTCCTATTCGAGATAGACGATTCATATGGTGACATTGTAAAGAAATATTATTTATTCCCCTAAATGAACGGAATTTGACAGACAACAGAGGGATTGATAAATTAGTTTTTAGAATATGTAAAAAGTGTTTAGTAGTTTCTAACTTTTTACACTTTATTTAGGTTTTTACACTTTATGTCTAGTGAAAAAGTATTTTGGTTTGTTTTTTCTAGGCAGTCAATGAAATGTGTATTCAACAAACAGTTTGGGAGCGTGTTCCGCACATACCACAACCCAACGTACTTCTCTCGCCGACTGTTCCGCTTTGCTGACATCTATACCTCACACATAACTAACCTACTGCAATACTCCGTGAAGCATACATTTTACCCTCGCCGTGGAGTCATGCCTCATGAGTATATATCCCACTTTGTCTAGTATGTATGTAGTATGTAAAGCAGTAACAGTTTCATATGAACCAGTAATTGCTTTTTCTGATAATTAAATAAAAAATATTTTTTAGTGGCTTATACAAATAAAGTGCTAGCTGTTTAGAGCTCTAGCTGAGACCTTCTGCTAACAGAGTTCTCAGTGCTAGCTTTATATAGTATTTTATTTTTAAAGAAAGCAGCACAAATAAATTCTTTATATATTTATTTCAATGTGGTTGGCCTTCTCGATTCTGAAATTAAATCAAGGCTGATTAGATTCATTTTGCCATTCTATTGAAAGGAAGGTCCTCTGTCTTCATTCTGGAAAACTTACAGAATCTTTGTGGCTTTTTCCATATTACAGATTTTATTGATAAGAGTAATTGGTAGGATTATGTTATGACGATTTCAGCTGCTTTCTATCAAGTAGATTTTTTAATGGTTTCATATAGTTACAACTTTGAAATACTCTAGGCCGAGAGCTTCTTCATGTCTGCTTGGACTGCAAGTGTGGGTATCACTAAAGTTCTTGTCACTTAAGAAGTTTCAGAAACTTTTTAGTGAACAGCTCAAATGTTAAGATCTCATTTAATACTGAATGCATTGTTATTAATGCCTAGTGTTCAATTTAGAAGACTTCTCAGGTGTATATCTATTCAATGGTGAAAATAATTTTACCTTATTTTTAACTATGAAAGCAACTTATTAAAAATTATATAACTTATAAACATTTCTGTGTTCAAGTTATCAGTTTATTAACCTTGAGCTTGTAACGGTATATTTAATTAATGTATTCTTAAGTATTATTCTTGTATTATTTTACATTTTGTTACTTTATATACTCAGAGTCTATTTTTATATAATAATTTTATTTGTTTATAATTTATACACATAGATCTTCCAATCATGTACATTTAGATACCTAAATATATTTTTATAGTGTTTTTGAGGCTTTATTAAAGTTATAAATAAAATGGAAAGTGTTGCCAATTTTTACCGCCAACATTAAGGCTATATCATAATTGAAATCTTTATACTCGTACATCTATATTTAATATACTTTTATTTGAACTGTTTCACATACCTTTATTTGTTTATTAATAAATTTCACATTTTATGAGTAGTTCATGATTGTTCATGAAACCGTCAAGTGATGTAAATGTGTATAAAAAATAATTTAAGCTACAGTATAGTGTAAAAAAATTTGTATATTTTGGCAGTAAACAGCACAAAGTGTATTCAAATTTTGATTCTAAGCCCCATATCTCCCCTGATGTTGATTATTTTAACTTTGTATATATTTATTTGAATTATTAATTGTTAATAACTTTTAGTGATATTATTTGTATCTTCAGTCTGGTTTGTTTAGCATTGTCAAGAAAATGTGCCGATTCAGAAAGTTTACTTGTATGTTTTAGTTCAAAAATTGTTTGTTGATTCTCAATTCTTGGTAGAAATCCTTTTTTTAATTATTTATTAGTAGTACTAATTTAAAATGAATATCTACATTTAAAAAAGGGAAAAAGCTTAGACATATCTAACAGAAATTAAAAGAAAAAACACTTTAGAAGAAAATTTACATAGCCATTACATGTTGGTTTTCTACAAAAAATGCAGTATAAAATATATAAATCGCAAGTATTTTTATTGACAATTTAAGTTCCTGTTATCAAGTACAAATATTTGCCCTCTTTCCGAGTGCATATTAACACTAATAACAACTCTTAAAGCCATATAACAACATAACAGTCAATGAAAATAGTAAAAACAACACTGAGGGATGTTAGCAGTTAACAGAGGTTATGTTTGTTTTGGTTGTGTGCGAAAGGAATGAAAATCACACCTAAAGTAAATAGCAGATTTTACGGAGCTAGTCAGTCTAAACAGAAATTATGTAACAAAAGGATTATGAGTACTAATACGATCTTGAAAACTTTTATTTATAATGAAGATGAGTAAGAAATAACAAATTTTAAAACTGACAAGAAAATATGCAATTATTTTACTTATGTTTTTAAAAAGCTTCATATTTAAATCATTTCACTAAATTATTATACCCGATAGGTAAAGAAATTTAGTTCATTCCTCAAATATCACTTTATCACTAATTTCAGTTTGTTTTATTTGACTAATTATTGATTATTAGATTAATACATTGTTTATGTCCATTTTGAGAACTCCAGACAGCATTTGAAAATCTTGAATTGGACAGTAAAACTATCTCTATTTTTATTTTGAATTATTAATTTTGAAACCTACTAGAATTCTGTATTCCATAATAACTTTTAAATTATTATAATCATTCAACATTTTTGTACTTTTTTTCATAAACAGTTAGAATCGGAATCAACTTATATGAAGAGTTCATAATAAAAATTTAGGAGTCACGATATTGCTGGAATTCTGAACTTGCACATCACTTGCTAAGAATAATTAGTTGGAATTGAGAATAAACTAATGTTTTGTCACAGTTTATCAACATTGAAAATTAGTCCTAATAATTAGATAAGGTTCCTAATCTTAGCTAAGTAATAAGTGTTCTAATCTTGTAATATTTTGTTAGATATTGAAGAATTGTCTCACGTGTTGGGCTGACAAAACATTTTATTTCATAATGTGGCTGTTTTACGAACTGCCAAGCCACCTCTGGGAAATTGACAGCCCTATAGTCCCTACTGATGCCAACACAACTTTGTGCGTATTTTAAGGGGAATATGACTTGATTACATGATTGTGGATGACCTATGTAGTCTGGTTACTAACTGAGTTCAACTGCTCCTCAGAAAGGGTCATTTATTAATAGCCCGATAGCAAGGGTAGCTAAGGGATCTACAGCTTTACGTGGAATGAAATGAAAAATGACTTTATTGTACAAATTGTGTAAAAATTGGGCTATGTTAGGACTAAAAGTCCTCTCTTACACCTAACCATTATTACTGACATACAAATAAGTGTAAACAAATCAAAACATTATTTTAGTGTGTACAATAAAATTAATTACAAGATAGCAATAACACAAAGAGAAATTAAATAAATTAAATAAATAAAAATCTATCTAATATAAATATAACACATTCTACATAAGCATACATTAAAAAGAAACAACAGTAAATTTAAACCCACATTCATCCTCTCATGCATACTATGCTGACAAATATGCATGACAAACATACACCTAGTACCGAACAAGATGCTCACCCCACGATGCCAGGAGAAGAACTGTAACTTCACCCCGTATTGCGTCCTTCGCTACCTCTAATATTCCACCACGTAGCATTGACCTGATTTTCAGCTAACTGACAAACCTGATACTCATATATTCTAGTGGACCGTAAATTTATTTTAAAAGTTTTCTAATTTTAAATCTTCAAGAGTTGCATTTAAAATTTCACAAAAAGATAACGCTACATTTTTCACAAAAATCATTTATGGTCCACTAAAATAGTTTTGCCTTTCAAATGACACTTCAAGTGTTAACGATATGATTATTATTATGGGTAAATAGTAATTAGTAATGGACAAAAGTAATTTGTTAAAAATAAAGAACACTTACAAAATAATTTGAATAGCTTTTAAACTGTCCAGAACAACTAGTGAACTGCCATCACTCAAAATTAACAACTCTACTAACCCAGATTCTAAGAACTAGATGAAATTGAAAAACTACTATAGATAGTTTAAGAGAGTTATAAAACAAAGCATTAGATGTATATGGAATCGTATCAGAAAACTTCCACCTTACTGACCTAGCATGACCTAACACTGTAACATAAATTACTCGATTCATAAAACACATCTGGCAATTATAAATGATTCCTGATGGTTGGGAAAGTGCCTATCTATATTCATCCATTAAATAAAAATAGGAGACAAAACTTATGTTAAAAATTATAGTGAAAATTATCTATTCCCAGTAATATAACAAATTCTCTTATGTTTTCTTCTTGCTGAGCTCAGCAAGATTAGAACCCAAAATCGGGAAATACCAAGCCGATTTTATTCTGTGTCCAAAGAAAATGTTAAACTTAAAATTAGTCCTTATGCATCAAAAGATTAAAAATATTGCTTGTACATTAGTTAACTTTAAAAGGGAATAAAATTCCATTGAACATGAAACTCTTCTCCCAATTTTAAATTACAGGGCACAGATAGATTAAGTATTGATAAAGGAAACCCTAACTGAGTCTAAATTAAGAGTAAAAATGTTAGGGTAAATTTCTGAGCAATTTGAAATAAACTCTGGAGTTAGGCAAAGAGGTGGTCTTCCTCCAATCTATTTAAGTTTGCAAATATGGAAAATAGAACTGATGAAACCATCAACTAGGTAGAAAACCTATGTCAAAGTCGATTTTCTAGCTTTTTCCAAATCCTCGCATGCAATTTTAAATTGAGACTTCTTCCCTTCTTAAACACAAATTAAAATCCTAAAATAAATAGAGAAAAAGTGAGTCTACAAACTTTATTTGATATAATAGATTACATGACTTATCTCAAATCAGTTTGTAAAGTCTTTAACACAAAAAACGGGAAAACAAAAGTAGCATTTTAATTAAAATATATAGGTTAAATAATAACTAATCAGGTCTAGAAAAGTCATAAATGAAGCTTGTTTAGAAAAAAAGACAGCTGACACCAGATATTTTAATAAAAAAATCACTCTAAAAATGCAAAAATCAAGCAAAATGAAACAAGTTCAAACACAAAGTAAAGCCAACCCATCAAGACAGCTTTGACTGAGTGGTAAGATCAGGTTCATAAGTGAATAATATTATTATGTAATAAAAACCTCCCATTTTTTCTGCATTTACATTTTTCTAAGAACTCTATTTTTCATGCTGATATGTCAGAGTTTCTTCCTCTACCTGGTTGGCGTTCATAAATGTTGTGTAAATATTGTCAACTAAACATAAATTTTGAAACTGACAATGTTCCATCCACTCTCTCAACAATATAAATTATTTATTATGTGTCGACTTGTATGTTTAGTTGTATTTTGCAGAAATAGCAACCATAAAGTGTATTTACTTGCAACTATAATTAATTATAATCTCACCATACAGATTATCTCTTAAATATAAACAGTATAAATAGGTTATGATTTACAATGGAGCTGGTTAAAAACCCCTACCTTTAATGAGAAACATTTGCTCCCTGCTACAACTTCCCGATCCTGCTCCTGAGAAACATTTGCTTGACATCTTGACAAATCACTAAGAGAAGTTTTGTCTAAAACATGGGTTCTCTTCTGACCAATAGTGCCTTAAGAAAGCAGTTGAGCCAACTGAATCATCCTCAAAAATAAAATACCCACACCAGATTTTTGTCATGTGTCAATTTGATGTACAGTTGGCGCTCTATGCTCCAAGGACTAAGGACCTACAACTTGTTGGATTACAGAGAGGCTACATGATGTGCACATGCTATATGTACTGTATGTACATCAAATGGAGCTTAGGAGATACTATGCTGTATGCTGTGTTGTTAAAATGCAAATACAATGTAGTAGAACTATTTTTAATTGTTAAAAGATAAATGAATAAACACACATAGACGTAACACAACAAACTACTGTTTTAAAGCTGACAGTCAATTGCTGACGTAACGTTTATGTAGCGATCTAAATACTAGTGGGTAGGTTGGAATAGCAAACATCAGATTATAGAGCGTCAACTGTACTATCAGCTAAGGGTTAAACAGAAAAGCACACCGAATATCCGAGCTGTAAAAGAAAACAAGTCACCTGTAATGGCTGGTTTGGCTTTGAAATTCTGTATTTTCATTTTAGGAGATAAAAAAAATGTTGAAAAATAATTTGTAAGAACTTTATAATAGCAGTCTAACTATTGTGGTCTAAATAAATCAAATTGTTATCTTTTTTTTTGATACTGTTACGGGATAAGAAAAAATATTTATCTGCGTGCCATTCTTAAATTTCTGTTAATTGTAGATTGGTGGCTTTAATTCAATACTTGAACAAGAATTTAGTGTAATTTAATTTATTTACACTTTTGGGCAAACAAGTCCTTGTATATAAACTTTACATGGACAGTAGAATGTAAAAGTACAGTAGAATATTACAGTAGAATAATGCTTTTAAGTACAGTAGAAACCCTATTTTCCGTCAGGGGTCGGGACCGCAACCATGACGGATTGGAGAATAGACAAATTAAAGACAATTCACCCAGTCACACTTATATCGCTGGAAAATTATTAATAGTGCTTATGCACGCTAAATTTAAATGCTGTATAGTACATATTGATTAACGAAATGAGAATGAAAATGTTAGAAAAAAAGACATGTTACTGAATGTATATACTGCAGGTCACAATTACGCTTTTTTACAGTAGGCCTAGTTTTAATGTAAAACATAAGCTTGTACATTATGTAATGAGCTTAAAAATTAACTATCAACATTCTTAAAATTAAACTGCAGTACAGTGTAACATATTAAAGCTCAGATCCCATGGCCAGTGTTTTCGCAGACATCATATGGCCGTTGTCGGTACACGGCCTGATGTCGGTACACGGATAGCATGTCACCTGTATATCATCAGACAGGACGGTTCCAATGGCCCGTGACCTGTGTAGGCGTCGTGGCTAAAAACTTCATCTCCGACCACAGGCCTTTGTAGTGCCGCCTCTTTTCCCATGTTGTACAAGACCTGTTCAGGCAGCCCCCGATGGCCTGTCCATACGTCAGGTGAGCTGTTCCAACGACCTATTATCTGGTAGACGAGGCCTTATGGATGGTAGGGCATTAGAACTAGGGTTATGTGGGCTAGACGGCTGGAGGGGAATTGTCTTCCAGATGGATGAGTCATAAGGCAACTGTCATATTATGGCACGACGAACCCAGACACTGACAGATAACAGAACCTGGCAGAAAATAGGGTGACTGATAATCGGGTTTTCACTGTAATGTTAAAAAAAAAGAATTTGACATAACAATAGTTAAGACCGATCCAAGTAGTTATGTAAACAAAAACAAAATTAAATCCTATTATATTAACAATACCAGCTGTGGGAAGGCTACAGACTCTAATGTAAAATTAACATGTGCAAGTTTTTATTAAATTTTGAAACAAATTCTAATTTTAAAACACACAGACATACGTACAACACACCATCTCAAGCTGGCCTAAAGTTTAAAAACACTCATGATTAGTAAAATGTGAAAAACATAATGGTTTGTATGTAATAACAATTAAAGGCAATTTCCATATTGTTATTTTTGCTCTACTATTTATACCTTACCAGGGATAAATTAATTTATCATTTATTTGTTGCCACAATTTTAAAAACCATGACACTTGAGGCCATGAAATATCCTTTTCCACAGTGAAGAGTAATCATTAATAAGTCTACATGATATTCTTTTAATATAAAAGCTTAAAACTAACTTAAAATTATGTGTTTTATCGTTTACTTTATACAAATAAGACTTTATTTTTTTACCACATATGTGTTTACCATATTAAGTTCAAAGTGAAAACTAGTCAATGTTAGTAATCAATTTGAGTAGTAAAACTTGAGCTAGTAATCAAATGAGCATAGTCAGTGTTTTTGCAGCTAGTATATTCTCTGATCATGTGTACAATATTGTTGTTAACTATTGAGTTAATATTTTATTTTGTGAGTTTATTTTAAAATCTTTTTGTTTTTAAGGAAGAACTGTTATTGTTAGAGCCAACAGTTAGAAGTAGACACCATGTCTTTAAGGAAAGAATTCTTATAAATTGATTGTTGTATTTTGTTGAAATAAAAATGCATCTATGAAGAACAAAATTTGTTTTCTATTTTATTGAACCTTGAAATTTGTCATCTGCATAATGCTAAATGAACTGTAAAGGGATGTTAATGAACTGTAAAATGCATTATCAAGAGAAGAGCTTTAACAACTGGATTGGTAACATGTTCGTAAATTCTTTGTTATTCCCATATGCTGGCAACTGAGGTATGTGATATTCCATTATCCATCAGTAATGTGTATGGAATAATTATTCTCTTTTAGTTTATTTGTGATTTTGTTTTGTGTTATTGTTTTCTTAGAATTGAATATATACGCTCACTTATTTATCAACATAAAAGGAAATTTTATAGGGATGAGTAAGTCTCTTATCATTATTTATTATCAGCTGTTCCTGTCTTTCTTCCCTTGCCTTTTGCACCTATTCCTCTGGATATATTCCTTTAAAATCTTCTAACTTCTGTTTCTGTTTTAAAGAAAAGCCTGAATAGACTTTTAAAATTATTTCTGAACTTAAAAGTCAAGAACAGAATGTTCCTCAAGATAAGTTTATAAAATAATTAAGAATGTTTCGTAATTTTCTGAACTAAAATCCTGTTGGCATTATGCCAGAATCAGAATTTCCTCAGAACATTCATAATTTTTAAAAGCATTTTAGGTCATTATTGATCATTTTTTAATTTGATAGAAATTCTGTAATATTGTGGTGTTAGTCTAAGCTACTTAGGCATCTGATTTTTGTGTGCTGTACTAAATTATTTTCATTAAAATAAACTGTAAGATACTGTATGCAATGCTTTTGATAAATGAATTAGTATACTTTGTTTTAGAATAAATGTTACATTCAAGAAAAACTAGAACATTGAAAATAAAAGACACAGCAGTTTCAACTGTTTCTTTATCAAAATAACGCTGGCTACAATATTTTATTTACTGTTATTATTTAAATAACATATAAAATATTTTATAGTAAAGTGGCTACAATTTGAGTAAAGGTTCAGAACAACAATTAGGTTCAAGGAGGGATGGTATATCAATTTACATCCCAAACACATTGGAAACTGTTATTGATCAAACTTTAATTCTTGCTTCAATACAGTTTTATATTTTACTGTAAGGCGTTCAAATAATGACAATATTTCAAAATCATCCATTATAAATATGCCACCATACACCATGTTGGTAAACAAATTGGAAATAAACGTCAATAAATATTATCCATTATGCTCCCAAACTGGTAGGTACAAAATGTTAAAGATAAAGAAGTGTTAATACAAACATTTCATGAGACAATTTTTATGTTATTTTCTAAATAAGACCACTGTCCAATTTATTAATTTTATCTTTGTTACTAATATCTGGATTGTAATATCTCATTTTTATATATTTATTGTTAAAGTTAATTCTGAGACAGAGTTAGTTTTTTTTTATATATAGATTCATTATGGTGGCACAGTGGTGTAACCCAGCTACTTGGGGACAAAATGTTTGGGAGATTGTAAGCTATGCTTGGTCCTCTACTGACATGGCATCTGCTCAATGGTGGACACTACTAGAGAAGTCTATGGTGTCCATGTTGGATGGTGGTCAAGGTTCGGATGTTGTATAGGGGAGAGAACTAAGTATCAGACTTGTCAGTTAGCTGAAAATCAGACCAACAATACGTGATTCGGATTCCACGTAAAGCTATAGGTCCCATAGATGCCCTGGCTATTGGGCTATTAATAAATAGTCCTTTCTGAGCTATGTTGAACTCAGATAGTAACAATGACTACATTTGTTCAATTACACTCATCTACCCCTCATATTCGCCCATATCTCTACGGTCAGCGTTTTAGAAATGAATTTGTGTAATACAACGATGTACTTGGTATAGAAATTTGTTTATTTAGGTTGACTTGACTGTAATTTATAATCTGTTTATAGCTTGGTTCACATGTTGCAATTGACAATGACAGCTAAGATTCAAATTGATTTTCAAATTGATTATTTTTTTCAAGCATGTAATTTAAATTTGCATTTGAAATGACGACTGTCATTTAGCTTTAGTTGTTTCTTCTTTGACTATGAAAGGGGCAATTATCAAATTAACATTCTATTTGGATATCTTCAAGGTTCAAACAATTTGAGCCACGTGGCATTGTTTTGTTGCTATGAAATTAACCTCTACGAGTGTGAATAATCACTTAAATTAACATTAAATTATATCGACGTTTATCGTTGAACAAAATCTCTAAGTCATGGTGTTGCTGTAGTTTAATGTATGGTTATATAAAATGTTGATATGGGGTTGCTGTATTTTAACTTATGGCATTTATTGTTTTATAAAATCTTGATATCATGATAATATCAGCTCACTGCCTATTGTATTATATTTCTGCCTGTCAGACAGTAGGAAGGAATGTTTACAATAGAATAATTTTTCCCAATCAAAAGACATATTTTTATTTCTGAGAGATGTTTGGAATAAAAATAAAATATTTTAAAAGCTAACTGGTAGCACACTTAAAAATCATGTGTTTTACTTTTAAAAAAGAAAAACAGAATATAAAACGCCACACTATATTGTAAGAATGTTTCTTACTAAATAAAATAAGAACATTCAAATGTGTAATTATAAGAATAGTTCACGTCACAAAAATAGAGGATATTAAACACAATCAACATGACCATATTTAGAATTGATAAGTGTTGAATTAACTGAAACAATGATAGTTATTTTATTGAATAAGTAAGCTGGTGAAAAATTTTTATAAATAATAATACATCTGAAAAATGTTAAGGTTTGTAACTATTAATAAGTTTTAATACATTTATAGGCAAGTGGGTGGAACAATACTGCAGTATGTGTGGGCGGGTAGGTGGGCATTTTTCGTTATACAATTTTCCTTCATAAAATTTGATTGTTTTACAAGAAGTATATGAGCAAGATTCAAATAAATTTTATAAGTTAACTGCAAATTATCTAACTATTTTAGGCATATATCTGTGAATCAGTACCACGAGCCTTAGCTGCACCTTTAAACATGAATCTGGAATACATTTACATCTTGTCTTGTTAAGAGCGCACAACCCTTCTATCTGGGGCCGGAGAGTTTTATAAGCGCACACATATAAAATAACTAACTTGACCTGCCGGCGTTCCGGTATAATTCCCTGGCCATAAACGATTATTGAAGTTTGAGTGCATATCCTAATTTAAATTTAAACATTTGTTGAATGAACATTTCATTAAAAATAAACACAACAAATGGAAAAGTTACATTTTAACAATTATATTTTAGTTTTAATTTTTTTAGGCACAAGTTAAGGAGCACATGTTTAATAGCATATAATTCCAGGCATTGAGTGCAATTATCAGTAACAACTAATAACACATGCGCTCGTAACACGGAATCGTTTACATGTATTTTGTTATAAAACTTTTAAGTCATTTGCATACTTTGAAACCACAGAAAATAAATAATATGTTAAGTCTTATAAGACTTTATTAAATGTTTTTTTTAGTTGGAATGTAATCTTTAAATTAGCCAATAATATTTACTTGTTACAGTATTTATTACTTGTTATATTAATTATATGGTTTACCAAAAGTTTAAAAAGGACTTAAATCCAGGCACCCCAAGGAATTTAGTTCTAGATTTTATCACAACTGTCGCTAGGAGTAGTAAACTTCACTAACGCACATACAAAGTGTTCCCCTCTTCTCTCTTTCCCACTGTCCCTGCCTGACCCATCTCACAAATTGTTGAAAAGTACATAATATAAGTTTTAAATATTATTAATCTACTCTTTCAGCTAAAGATAGATGTACAAATTTTACCTAAACATTGTACATGTGTCATTTATAGAAAAATAATTGGTTACGCTTATACAAAAATTTGGGCGAGCCGGTGGCCGAGTGGTCTAAGGCGTCAGGACTTTGAGCTTGGGTTAGAGATAGCGCTGGTTCGAATCCGGCCTACACTGACAAGATTTATCAGTAATATTCACCTTGTACTGTACAGGTTCGCCCCCTTACTCTGACTGAATAAGTTCCTCGCACAGATCAATGGTCTATGGGGAATGGTCAGAGTAAGGTTAAGGAGGAGATCGGCCTCTCCTTTATTTATAAAAAAAAACTTTAGTACCTTTGGTAGGCTACCACTATATTCTCAATATTTTAATAAAATAAATTGCACGTTTTCTTAATGAGTTCTTGATGAGAAATGCCAAATTAGCCACTTTAGGTGAATCTTGAGTTGTATCTCCACGAAGAAGTTTTTTTTGAATTTGTTCTCTCAACAGATTAATAAATAAGTAATATAATACTAACTTATAAGAAGATTTACAAAAAAGAACAACATTTATAATTGTATAATTTTAAAAATAATTTTTGGTGAATACTCTTAAGCTTGTGTTTCTTTACTTACTCTTCCAATTCATGTGTAAGTTCAACGATTATTTGAATATAAAATGAAAAGGGTTTTTTTCAATCACAATATTGTTTACGTTATTATTTCCATTGCGAAAGGTTGGTGACCTCCAAATGTTTACAGAGCCTCCAGGACGGGAGTCCAGGAAGTCTGAGGGCTAGACCAGGTCTGGCCAGCGACCTTGACACCTTCTACTCTCTGGGACACGCCACACTTCGCGTCTACGTCCAAGGAGCGGTTTGTTAGCGAGTTACATAACGAGCCAACAACCTGATGCAATATAAACACAAAACACGGTCCCCTCCCCTCCCCACCTGTAGTGGCGCGGCATTCTAGACTAGGCTGGATCTGTGCAGCTTCGGGCAGTAGCAAGCATTATCATGATTCAGCCATTTCAATTCCGGACCTCTAAACAGAATACACTCATTTTGGAGTGAAAACTGTTTTACGCACGCTTGGGAAATATACGGTCGAAATCCTTTAGCTGCTCCCAAATTCAAATAATTTTCTATAGAAATATCTTAGATCCTCTTAATACATGTATGGCGTCCGCTCAATGGTTGACATCGACATGGACACTACTAGAAGTCTGGGGTGTAAATGTTGGATGGTACACAGGGTCCGAACTCCGTATATTGTACAGGGAAGACAATTGAGTTTCAGGTTTAACAGTTAGCTGAAAATCAAATCATTAATACATGGTTCGATAAAGCTGCAAGTCCCCCTTAGATGGTTATTTGTTAATGGCTATTGGGATATTAATAAATTGCTCTCTCTAAAGAACAATCAACCCTAGTTAGTAACAATGACTACACTCGTTCATTTACACTCATTCACCCCTCATATTCACTTTTTTTCTGTACAATCGGTGTCTTGGTAATAAAAATTAACGATAATAAGAATATTATTTTTTTTAACCCAGGCGTATTCATGTATGTTACTAAATCACTGAAACAGAGGTTAGGTTAGGTTAGGCAAAGGTGCTGCTGATACTGATAGAAGCCATTCTTTCCTTCCCAATAGCCGAACACCTAAGTTAAAGTTAAAGATTGTCTTGTTTTACCAGGCGAAGTTAGGGCTAAGGAGCCCTCTCTAACACTTAACCTGGGGACCAACGGCTTTACGTGACTTCCGAACTTTTTATAGTTAATGTAATTGAAAGCAGTTTTTTTCTAGTTTTGGGAACAGCTAAAGGATTTTGACTATACGATATATTCATTTAGATGAGGAAAAAATGTAAAATTACAAGAAATCTATTATGGTGTGACTGTAAGATATTTAGTCTTTTGGGGACAAACAATTTTTTTTCAAATGGTTAAAAAAAAGTTCCAAATATGGTTATACCATTGCCCGAAGGAAATTAATTTCTTCTAATACGTGAAACAAATGTTTGGGGGGGGGGGCATGGTGTAAATAAGTAAGTACATACTTACACCATAGTTGTGACTTATACACCTGTATAAGTTATTACTGTTTATGGAAAGTTAAATACTGGCAGGACCTTGCATACGACGAGGCATTTAACAAATATAAGGAAGAGGAATCATGGGAAACTTGTTTCTCTTCTTTAACCAAGGTCTACACTACACCACTTGATCCGCGGGTTTACACTTCATTTCTGGTTTAGCCTTCTTGTTAAATAACTTAGAATGTTATCCTTCCTGCTACGGGATTAACATATAGACAGTAATGTTTTAGTTTAATTATGGTAGCTTCGCTTGCCAACCCCGATACTCCCTGTGCTCGTGAGGGAGTGAGGAAGCTCGGCCTGCGACCTTACCAAGACTCTACAGCCCCATTTGTGAATCTCGGCCTGCGGCCTCGTGTGAAAGCTCGGTCTACAGCCTCGGCAGGACATTAGGACTGTATCACAATGAATTTTAGTTTTTGGGGAAGTAGAACCCACGAACATAATATTTTCTAAAATCAGATGGTATATTAAGAATCGAGATAAAAATACCTTTAACCTGATACCTCTCTTGTGTGTTTCAAAAATGTTCAATGCATTTGTTTGTTTGTGTTTCTTTTTTTAACAGGTGATGATTAACTAACATCTTAATATAAAATTAATTATTAATTAATCAGAATATTAATTGCTTACTGAATGAAAATATCTGTTTCAGTATCCACTTTATCACCAAGAAATAAAATACAACAGTTGCTATACAAACAAATACAAAAAAGTTGTAGAAACATTTTCATCACATGTTTAAAAATTTCCTTTCATTTGTTTTGTTGGTAAACATATCAAACTAAAACTCCTCCTTAGTTTTCCAACATTTTCCAATTTCCTCGTGATTATTTTTTTTTCGTTTTTCTTTCCTGAGTGTTCTACGAAAAATTAGGAAACAAATGATGAAGAAAATCTGTTAAGCCGTTGTTAAGTGATGGAATGACAACGAATTTCAGGTACTAATCTTTATGTATTAAGAGATTGAAATATTCTGTGTTGTGTGGCGTTCTTTTCTTCCGCCTCTCACTACGTGAGTTCGTGAACCACCTTCCAAAAATAAGAAAGCCTTGAATTTCCCATCCTCCCAGCTAAACTACTGGCTCGTTTTTCTCCGGCTCTAACCTCATATATGCCCATTTTTAGCAACTTCTAGAGACACTCCATGCTCAGCCTCCCCCAGGAAGCGACTACCTACCTTATGATAAGTTAAACTCCCTCACTTGTCAGCCAAATCAGTTTTCCATCTGGTATTTCTGTTCAGCTTTCTGTTGCAGGTTCCTTGTCTGGTTGGAGCCTTTCTTTGCCGACCTCGAGACGTCTGCTTTCTACGTAGTCACTCCTTCACCATCCTACGCAAGCTGAAGAGTACTCCGTGGCCTAGACAGACAGCCGACTTCCCCGAGCCAACAGCCAACCCATATATTAATTAAGAATCTGCATAAATGTTTTAGTTTAGGTAGAAGCTAATGAAAATAATACTGTAATGTAATTAATTGATTCATGGCTGTATTTCATCATTTTTGAATAACTAACGCAAGCTTTATGATAAAAATACTTTTTCGTTCCACATAACATTCTTGGTCGACAAAAGTCGCTCGTACCAAACCGGGTAAAGCATCTTTTTTAATTGTTCTTGTGTGCAGTTAAACGCGTGATTATGTCATTAAATTCTATCTTTAGTATTTCATGCTGAGTTCATTAGAGTTTCACCCCTGACCCCTCTGCCATAAGTTACTCGCATGAGTCAACCTACCAATCCATTGTAGCACGAGTTATCTCGCAGAGACCAAACTACAAAGTTGACTATTGCCGTGGCACGTGCCTCGAGCTTTAGACTTTTCACCGTTCTTTGCCGAGCACGTGGATTGACTCAAAGTTCGATAGGAACTGTATTGATATTACAATATCAACGGTTCGGTTCTTATCAAAGTCAAACAAATGTTTGAGTCCAATGGTATGTAGAATGTATTGTAGTCCATTCTACATACCATTGGTTAATCCGATTGTTAATTTAAACTGGGGTTATTGATTTTTAATCACACTTTCTTTATAAAATAAATATATAAATAACGCATTGGCAACCTTTATCTAATAGGCCTAATATCTTGATTACTGGCGTCTGATTGGTGAATAAATCACTCTAGGTGAGAGATAGGTATTTGTCGATGTTGATATAAAAATATATCGAAATGTGGAGAACAATAATTACAGCTATAATAATCACTAAGCTTTTCAGTAGAAAAGGTAACGTTTTGAGGATGGAAGATTGAATGCTTATTGTTGTTGTACTTGTAGAAAGATAATTAATAGTTACTTTCAATTTTGTAACGGGATTAAAATAAATATAACCTCAATTTTACTTTAAAATACAAATCAACTTTATTTTTTTTGTATTTTAATACAAACCACCCACTAGATTTTCGGCGTGTTTTATGAAGTAAGTATTTGTATAATTTTTAAGAATTTGATGATAAATTTTTAATAAAATATTTGTAAGCTACTGCTTCTAAGGAATTTGAGATTTTTTACAAACGTGAAAAATCGTTGTTACTATCTACTTGTAATACTTTTTCCCTAAATATGATCTGACAGAAACCTATATATCATTAATGATAATGTGTCCTAACGCCAAAACAAGATACGAGTAAAAAAGTAAAAACTTGTAAAATATGTGATTTTATTGGTGTTTCTTAAATATTACGCTTACATTTATTTGAAATCCTACACGATGACATGAACAGAATATAATCTTATACTTTTATGAAAAACGTAACGTCATACATGATTTGTTATTATTGATATTGGTTTTGTTAAGGCTGTGTGATGTCCTTGTAACAATCTTCAAGGTGTTACGTACGATGACTCAGCCAGGAAAAATTATAATGCTGAATGTTTTGTTGGATGCGGGGAGGGGGTTGTTCACAAACTTTTTTTCGACCTCCTTCTTAGTCTTACTCTGCCTATTCCTCATAGAGTTTTGATCTGTGCGAGGAACTTGTTCAGACAGATTAAGGGGCGAAACATTACAGAAGAGGGTGAATATTAATGATAAATCTTCCAGTCTACGCCGGATTCGAACCAGAGCTATCTCAAAATCAAACTATTTGACCCAAGATCAAAGTCCTGACCACTTAGACCGCTCGGCCACCGGCCCGCCCAATCTATAATAATGTTAATAGGCCTAATTTTGTTTGCTGGCTAGGAGAGGTGTTCCGTGGCCTTCTCTAGTAATTACTACTACTAGACACGGCCATGGTTGCCAACAGCGATACTATAATGCTAAACGTTTTGTTGCTGGCTGGGATGGTGGTGTTCACAGGATAATCTAATTCTACGTGTTTTGTTGCTGGCTGGGAGAGGTGTTCCGTGGCCTTCTCTAGTAATTACTACTACTAGACACGGCCATGGTTGCCAACAGCGATACTATAATGCTAAACGTTTTGTTGCTGGCTATCCCAGCCAGCAACAAAACGTTTAGCATTATAGTATCGCTGTTGGCAACCATGGCCGTGTCTAGTAGTAGTAATTACTAGAGAAGGCCACGGAACACCTCTCCCAGCCAGCAACAAAACACGTAGAATTAGATTATCCTGTGAACACCACCATCCCAGCCAGCAACAAAACGTTTAGCATTATAGTATCGCTGTTGGCAACCATGGCCGTGTCTAGTAGTAGTAATTACTAGAGAAGGCCACGGAACACCTCTCCCAGCCAGCAACAAAACACGTAGAATTAGATTATCCTGTGAACACCACCATCCCAGCCAGCAACAAAACGTTTAGCATTATAGTATCGCTGTTGGCAACCATGGCCGTGTCTAGTAGTAGTAATTACTAGAGAAGGCCACGGAACACCTCTCCCAGCCAGCAACAAAACACGTAGAATTAGATTATCCTGTGAACACCACCATCCCAGCCAGCAACAAAACGTTTAGCATTATAGTATCGCTGTTCACAGGATAATCTAATTCTACGTGTTTTGTTGCTGGCTGGGATGGTGGTGTTCACAGGATAATCTAATTCTACGTGTTTTGTTGCTGGCTGGGGTGGTGGTGTTCACAAGATAATCTAATTCTACGTGTTTTGTTGCTGGCTGGGATGGTGGTGTTCACAGGATAATCTAATTCTAAATATTTTGTTGCTGGCTGGGAGAGGTGTTCCGTGGCCTTCTCTAGTAATCACTACTACTAGACACGGCCATGGTTGCCCACAGCGATAGTATAATGCTAAACGTGTTGTTGCTGGCTGGGATGGTGGTGTTCACAGGATAATATAATTCTAAACGTTTTGTTGCTGGCTGGGATGGTGTGTTCACAGGATAATCTAATTCTAAAGGTTTTGTTGCTTGCTGGGAGAGGTGTTCCGTGGCCTTCTCTAGTAATTACTACTACTAGACACGGCCATGGTTGTTCACAGCGATAATATAATGCTAAACGTTTTGTTGCTGGCTGGGATGGTGGTGTTCACAGGATAATCTAATTCTACGTGTTTTGTTGCTGGCTGGGATGGTGGTGTTCACAGGATAATCTAATTCTATATGTTTTGTTGATGGCTAGGAGAGGTGTTCCGTGCCTTCTCTATAGTTCGAATAAAATAACTTTGGTACTGGCGGAACGCCCTCGCTCGACTGGTCTGAAATGACAAAACTCTGAGCTTTAATTTGCTGTCAAACTTAAAATAAGTAAGCAATAATTTTCAAACTAATTGTATAGTGTCCACCAGTTTATATTCTTTAAGGAAAAATTATGCCGGAGATTTTTCTTGAGCTAAATTGCTTTTTATAGCGATATTTGTATTTAAAAACACGGATTTATGAGTGAAATTGGGCGTGAGTCGTCTTTAACCTGTCACTGTAGCAAAAATAATAATAATAAAATAATTTCTTATGGATGGATGACAGTTTGATTCATTGTGATTAGTTTGGTAAAAGTCTCATTTAATAATTCAAACAGGTTAATGAAAAATTAATTTTTTTGTAAAACCTTGCGAACTCGGAAACGAAAAACGCTAGACAAAATTTATTTGAGCAAACATTAACTGTGTTATTTATGTATAGTTAAAATAATACTGTGGTACTAATAAAACATGCGGAAAAATAATGAAGAGTTGATGAAGTAAACTCATAGTTCGTTTACATCGAGGCTGTGTCGGACGCGTAAGGTATACTCTGCTCAAGGGAAAGTGTAGACTGAATATTCAGTCCAAGCGTAAAACGAATTCCGATCGACGATATTTCCAGTTAAGAAATGTTTCTCCAGTAAGAAATAAGGTAAGTTAGTTGACTTTTGACTTTGAGGTGTGTTCGTGTTCAGTTCTTTATCGATTTGACAGTGCTTAGTATAGTTTAATCACTAGTTTGTTTTTATACAGTTATTTAGTTTTAGTGATATAACACGTTTTTATTCTAATTAGATTAGATGTGACAATAATGCTATAGGATTCAGTGTGTATATAATTATCAGTGTTTATTGCAATTATAATATTTAGGCTCTTTCAAATTTTAGGAAGTGTTCTATTAGTAGTTGACAAGAAATGTTTGCAATGGAAGAGGCAAGAGCTGAGCCAGTGACTGTACATTGTGCGTGTGGTATCACCGCCGCCTTGTTGACAATCGAGTTTTGAAAACTTATGAATCTTTCTTCCTAATTCAAGAAAATTCTATTTAATACGAGAGTACGATTTTAGTGTCACTTAAATAACACAATTAATTTAGGCTTAAAGAAATTTTATCTAGCGTTTGTCATTATCGAATTTACAAAGGTTTACAAAAAATTAATTTCTCATTAACCTGTTTGGATTATTAAATGAGACTTATACCAAACTAATCACAATGAATCAAACTGTCATCCATCTACAAGAAATTATTTTATTATTATTACTCTCGCTACAGTAACAGGTTAAAGATGACTCACGCGCAATTTCACTCATAAAACTGTGTTCTTAAACACAAATATCACAATAAAAAAACAAATTAGTTTAAGCAAAATATCCAGCATAATTTTTTCTTAAAGAATATAACATAGTGGACACTATACAAGTAGTTTGAAAATTATTGCTTACTTATTTTAAGTTTGACAACAAATTAAAGCTCAGAGTTTTGTCATTTCAGACCAGTGGTGCGTGGCCGTTCCGCCAGTACCAAAGTTATTTTATTCGGACTATAGTTCTAGTAGTCTAACTACTAGACACGGCCATGGTTGCCCACAGCGATAGTATAATGCTAAACGTTTTGTTGCTGGCTGGGATGGTGGTCTTTACAGGATAATCTAATACTACATGTTTTGTTGCTGGCTGGGATGTTGATGTTCACAGGATAATCTAATGCTAAGTTTAGCAGCGGAAAAGCCGGAAATATTACGAAAATGCGGAAAAGTGTAAAGATAGCGCATTTTCCGTTAATATAGTGATTTGGCACTCAAATTGTGTGGAATTTTTTCCTGATTATGAAAATGACAACTTCCGAATAGAACCTATATTAAGCATGTTAGCACCGGTAATGTGCCGATTTCAGTAGGTTACTTTCTGTTAGAATAGGGCTATGTTGGGTATTGATAGGTTAGGTTAGGTTAGGTTTGGAAGTTATGTTACGTTTGGTTAGGTTATGTCAGGTTTGTTTGGGTTTTTAGGCTTGTTTAGATTTTTTATGTTTATTTTAGGTTATGATAGGTATGGGTTTGTAAGGTTAGGTTAACCTAACATAACCAAAACTAACATAACTTACCCAAACCTAAGCTATCAATATCCAACTTAACCCCATATTAACAGAACGTATCCTACTGAAATCGGCACGTTACTGGCGCTAACGTGCTTAATAATGGTTCTATTGCAAAGAACTTGTCGTATCAGGACAAAATGCCGCAAAAGATAAGTAACTACATTGTTATATTTACGGAAGAAATGTTTTCTGTTTTTCCTCATTTTCGTAATTTTCCAGCTTCTCCGCTGTCAAAAAACGATCAATTCTTATTTCTTACCAATGTATCTACTATGATACATATTATGTCAGTCAAAAACTCGACAAGGCCCCTGTTCTATACAATTAGGCCTACCACAGAGATAAATCTAATGCTACACATTTTGTTGCTGGCTATGTGGGTGGTGGTCTTAACATAATCTAATGCTAAAAGTTTTGACGGTTGGTTGGGTGGGTGGATGGTTGTCATAGGCACTATCTCATGCTTATTAATATTTCATTGGCTGCATTCATAAATACATTTTTCTGAACACAATATTTCTCTTACCACTGATCAACTCCAAAGAATGACTTTCTGTTCATTATTTCTACGTTAGCTGCCTTAAAAGCACTCGTTGATTTTATATTCTCCTAACTACATGACTCGAAGGTGCGAGAGTTCAATGAGGAATGTTTACAGTAGATATCACGTTGGGGGTTTCCACATAGGATGAGATATGTACACTTGTGATAACGACGGGAAAGTATTGAGTAGATGATTGTACTTTCCAATGTGTACTTGGCCTGTTGATAATTGAATTGGTTTTATAATAATCATTAAAATGTGTACATTTCCATTACAACTTATAAAACATATTTATTGTACTGTGGCACTATCTTTTTTTTTGCACTTGTAAAAAATAAATAGGACCTTTTCCGTTAATTCACAACCATTACGGTTAGGTTAGTTTAGGTCAGGTTAAGGTAGGTTAGATTAGGTTAGGTGGCTACTAAAGTTAATGACAACCTTGTAAATCCAATGATTTTGTAAATCCCGCCGAATGCGGTCTCCGTGTGTAAGTTCTTCGAAAGCAATAAGGCCAGTGATGTCGGATTCGTAGAGGGTAAGGAATACAACAATGGACGAAACAATTATTGGGGGACAGTTTTTGGAACAATAGAATAGTTAATAAGCGGTAGTGAATAAACGGAAAGATCCAATAAATACACTTTACAAAGTCTTATATTTATTTATTGATAATATAATTACAATTTAATACAGTTTTCATTTTACGAGTTCGTAACTGTGATCAAAGGAAGTGTTCCGGTACAATACATACTGTAATATTCAGCACTTTGTACTAACTTAAAAAAGTTTTTATTCTGTGTAAGCCTAGAATAGTAAAGTAAAATGCAGTAATAACAATAAAACTTAAAAATAAAAAAAGATACTCATCCAGCTGATTGTAAAACGTTTTATTATCATACGTACAAAGCAACAATTGAATGCAATGTTTTTAAATTTTTTTTACAGATATCCTAGATTTAAGATCGTATGTCATAATCGTTGCCTCTTTATGTCATGGCTGGTTTCTAATTTAATGTTCAACCCCCTACATCAATAAGTCGAAAAATGCCGAGCAGTAAGACCGCTTAGGCCTTAAGCTACAACAAAATAACAAGGAGTAAGACCGCTTAGGTCTAAAACTACAACAAAATAACAAGGAGTAAGACCGCTTAGGTCTAAAACTACAACAAAATTACAAGGAGTAGGACCGCTTAGGTCTAGAGCTACAACACAATAACAAGGAGTAGGACCGCTTAGGTCTAGAGCTACAACAAAATTACAAGTGGTAAGACCGCTTAGGACTAGAGCTACAACAAAATGAAAAGGAGGAAGACCACTTAGGTCTAGAGCTACAACAAAATGACAAGTGGTAAGACAGCTTAGGACTAGAGCTACAGCAAAATGAAAAGAAGTAAGACCACTTAGGTCTAGAGCTACAACAAAATGACAAGGAGTAAGACCGCTTAGGTCTAGAGCTACAACAAAATGACAAGTGGTAAGACCGCTTAGGCCTAGAGCTACAACAAAATGAAAAGGATTAAGACCACTTAGGTCTAGACCTACAGAAAAATTACAAGGACTTAGTCCGCTTAAATACATTAATTGTAAGCGGACTACAACAAGCGGATTCTACAGAGCTACAACAAAATGGCAAGGAGTTAGTTCACTTAGCTCTACAGCTACAGCAAAATGACAAGGAGTAAGACCGTTTAGATGTAGAGTTACAGCAAAATGAAAAGGACAGTCCGATTAGAAGGAGAGCTACAGCAAAATGACAAGGAGTAAGGTCGCTTAGGTCTGCGGCTACAACAAAACATCGTTGGACGGTCTAAAACACTCTACTGGGTAGACCCTGACGACTGTTTGTAAACTTGACTCGTCTTTTCTGTTTACAACAGTCACGATCATTAATCAGTTTACGTTGTTTCACGGCGCTTAGTGTTTTACAGACGTAGCTTCTAATGTTCCCCGGCCGCCTGTCTGTCCTTGACCTGATTGTGTTCTGCATGTCAGATTTGTTTGTGTTCTTCTACTGCAAAATTGTTTTATCATTCCGTTATCACATAATAGTATCGACGATTGGTCGTCATACATTTTGTTAAGCTCCATCTCATGTAGAAGATGTCAGCTTTTTAATTTAGGTTTGTAAGGGTAGACAAAAAACTATAATCGCAACTCCATTTTTGGAATCCAGGAAATAGTGCCATTTTACGATAATAATGTGAAAAAAATGTATCGCACATTCAACAGTCAGTTAATGTAATAAAGCAAAATTGAGGATTTTCAATCACATTCAGATTTTGTACACTAGAAGTAATAATGTTGAAACTTTCATGATCCAAAATTACCCACCTTTTACTGACTATGACGTAGACGCAGGCCTACAACTAATTGAATGGATGGTGTTCATAATTTGTAAATATTAAACTTACATTCATTAGATGATACAACAGAAAAACGACAGTGAAAGTATTTTGTTTGAATATACTGTATATAAGCTGTAGTATTTATAAAACAGTATTTAAATATAGTGTTTGAAATTTGAATGAATGGCCAAAGCCGGCGATCAAACACGAAAAACGAGTTTGCCCACTTAGATCGAGGTCGCGAAATATGCCAAAAGATTGTCATTAAATCCGTAAAAAATAAAATTGTTAAAAAGACTTCCAAAAGTGTACTCGTGGCCTCTGACTGTCCACATAAAATGATATATGAAATAAGATTAAGGTTTACAAATTAATAATAACTCGGTTCCACGTGGAACACAAAACACGTTCGTACAAATTGTCAGCCGATAAAAAGGTATTTGTAATGCAAACATAAGCATCCAGTGGCATACTTATTTACTGGAGTATATCCGAATTACTGCTACGAAATCAGCTGATTTTGCCACAAACTCACGGCCACGATTCGCTCCTCTGCAATCCGGGTTTCGTCACAAAAAATGCTTGAAAGGGAAAGTAGTGGGGAGGTTGAATTACCGTATCAGTAATTTTTCTACCGTTGCTGGATCTAGAAAAATTTGATTATTTTCGTGCGTTTCGTCCATGACGGATTAGAAGCAGTTGCCGGTAGTAAGAAGTAGCGGGAGAGAGAGAAGGAGAGGAAGGTGATGAGAGCAAGAGCGTAAGTATAGGGCCATGGCATGATGTAAGAGAGAAAGTGTGGCAGCGCCGGGAGTCGACAGGTGCTGCTGTCTGGCGGCAACACCTCCAAACGTGTTATTGCTGAAGTCAGGCGAGGTCTGTGCTACATTTATATCGAAAGTTGTAACTCTGCGACAATCGGCAAAAATGTCTGTTTCTATTCCATTGGCACTTCTCCATGCTCGGTAGTATAGAAATGGTGGCATAATTTAAACACTTTTACATGTCAAATTTATGAAAACTATATGTACAAATGGTTTTCAATTTTTTCATTTGTGGTTTGCGGCCTTCAAAATAATTCTATGATTGACAAAGGCCATGATAATTAGGTAATTATACAATTGTTGTATGAGGGAGAAGACGAAACATGGAGTATTTCATTTGGTATTTTAATATATTGTTTAGTAATAAAATATATACAATATTTATGCAGTACAGCTTATTGTATAGGATGGTTATAAAATTAACCTTGTTTTAAGCGTTGCTACCAGATATATTTCAGAGCCATTCACGTGTTCAAGGCCGTTACGATTGTGTCAGCGGAGACATGTGTATTTATTGAGGAATGCTACAATTACGAATTATATCAAAAACTCGTATAGACACAAGGTTAATTATGCGGTTTCCACTAGCCTAAAAAAGTTAAAATTTACACTTTTAAAGTGGTTAACACTAATATAGATTGTCAGAAGAAATCATTTCATTGCGCGGAAAACTCGTTTGTTGACGGATAATCGGAAAACTCAATAAAAAACTGTATTTTTTATTTTTTTATTAAATACTTTTTTCCACTAAACGTGAATATTTAATTGGTTTTGTGAAAAAAATACGATTTTCCTTAGTAAAAACACTTTTCACAAACCTAACCTACTATAACCAAATTCAACATATCCTTTTTTAAGAAATCGACATTTGCTTTCCCTTCTGAACATCATTGGGAAAATTCTTTCATCCAAATGTTTTTGAACGTATTGCACTTACTTTGATTAAACAAATTAAAATATTAAAAATATCGATTGATGGGGAGATGTGTGGACGAGGCTTTGTATTGATAGGAAAGAAATTTGTTTAAACGATTTGGGGCAATTCCGTCCATATAAAGCATGATTCGAAAAATCTTAGTACAGTATGTTATAAAATATCTCCATCACTCAACATTTAACATTCTGTGTAGGTATAATAGGCTACTTAACTACTGATATTATTCATTAGAATGTAGACTTGGTCGCCATATTGGATTTATATCTCATAAGGGCAATGTTAAATGTGGTACATCAATTTTTACATTGTTTGAAAGGGCGGAAAAGTTACTTGTGGATCCACTCTTTTAAAATTTTGATTATTCGTTTGTATCTACATAAAAATCATAAACTGTTAAACTAAAACCAACCATTTTTTTGTTTCATTACAAATAATTTTTGTATTAAAAAGTGGATCCTCTAGTAACTTTTATGCTTTTTCAAACGATGTAGAAATTATAATTTTCTGACATAGCATTAAGTGGCCGTTTCACTCCAAGAAAATCGCCAAAAACACGGGTTTTCATTTCAACGATCAAGTCCTTAATAATGATCGTATCGTAACACTTGAAGTGTCATTTGATAGGGGAAGAACTTTTCTAATGGAATATAAGTTGGTTTTTGTAAACAATTTAGTATTTTTATAATTTTTTTATAGTTAGATATATGAAAGTTTACATGTGATGATTTTAAATTCAAAAACTCATAATATCAATTTATGGGCACTAGATTGGACCTTCAATAGTCATACAGTGTTCATTATAACTCATTATAATAATGAATGTTGTATAATTATTATCTCAAACCGTACATTTGAGATAGAAAGGCTTGTTTTAGACTGGTAACGCTAAAATCGTATGTCTACTGTATAGGGTTATAGGATTATCTACGTTGTTGGCTATCCAGTGATGACGGCGGTTTGCGAAACGGATGGACGGTTTCTTGATGGAATGCGAAATCTTAAATCAAGCGTTGTAAGACGTTTAACATTGCTAAAAAGTTAATA
>JAQJVL010000276.1:318013-513013 GCA_035578905.1 Stictocephala bisonia | reverse complement strand
GCTAGGCTGTACACCAAAAGGATAATGTGTGGCGTAGGACAGGCATTAACTACCAGCAAAAAGCCGCTGTGAGCTAGGCTGTACACCAAGAGGATAATGTGTGGCGTAGGACAGGCATTAACTACCAGCAAAAAGCCGCTGTGAGCTAGGCTGTACACCAAGAGGAGAATGTGTGGCGTAGGACAGGTATTGACTACCAGCGAAGAGCTGCTGTGATCTAGCCTGTACACCAAGTGGGGAATGCTTGGTGTAGGACAGGCATTAACTACCAGCGAAAAGCCGCTGTGAGCTAGGCTGTACACCAAGAGGAGAATGTGTGGCCTAGGACAGGTATTTACTACCAGCGAAGAGCTGCTGTGATCTAGCCTGTACACCAAGAGGATAATGTGTGTCGTAGAACAGGTATTAACTACCAGTGAAGATCTGCTGTGAGCTAGCCTGTATACCAAGTGGGGAATGTGTCGAGTAAGACAGGTATTGACTACCAGAGAATATCTGCTGTGAGCTAGCCTGTACACCAAGAGGAGAATGTGTGGCCTAGGACAGGTATTGACTACCAACGAAGAGCTGCTGTGAGCTAGCCTGTACACCAAGAGGAGAATGTGTGGCGTAGGACAGGAATTGACTATCAGCGAAGAGCTGCTGTGAGCTAGCCTGTACACCAAGAGGAGAATGTGTGGCGTAGGACAGGTATTGACTACCAGTGAAGATCTGCTGTGAGCTAGCCTGTACACCAAGAGGAGAATGTGTGGCCTAGGACAGGTATTGACTACCAGCGAAGAGCTGCTGTGAGCTAGCCTGTACACCAAGAGGACAATGTGTGGCCTAGGACAGGTATTGACTACCAGCGAAGAGCTGCTGTGAGCTAGCCTGTACACCAAGAGGAGAATGTGTGGCCTAGGACAGGTATTGACTACCAGTGAAGATCTGCTGTGAGCTAGCCTGTACACCAAGAGGAGAATGTGTGGCCTAGGACAGGTATTGACTACCAGCGAAGATCTGCTGTGAGCTAGCCTGTACACCAAGAGGAGAATGTGTGGCCTAGGACAGGTATTAACTACCAGCGAAGAGCTGCTCTGAGCTAGCCTGTACATTAAGAGGAGAATGTGTGGCGTAGGACAGGTATTGACTACCAGTGAAGATCTGCTGTGAGCTAGCCTGTACACCAAGTGGGGAACGTGTGGCGTAGGAGAGGTATTGACTACCAGCGAAGAGCTGCTGTGAGCTAGCCTGTACACCAAGAGGAGAATGTGTGGCGTAGGACAGGTATTGATTGACTACCAGCGAAGATCTGCTGTGAGCTAGCCTGTACACCAAGTGGGGAACGTGTGGCGTAGGAGAGGTATTGACTACCAGCGAAGAGCTGCTGTGAGCTAGCCTGTACACCAAGAGGAGAATGTGTGGCGTAGGACAGGTATTAACTTCCAGTGAAGATCTGCTGTGAGCTAGCCTGTACACCAAGTGGAGAATGTGTGGCGTAGGACAGGTATTAACTTCCAGTGAAGATCTGCTGTGAGCTAGCCTGTACACCAAGTGGGGAACGTGTGGCGTAGGAGAGGTATTGACTACCAGCGAAGAGCTGCTGTGAGCTAGCCTGTACACCAAGAGGAGAATGTGTGGCGTAGGACAGGTATTAACTTCCAGTGAAGAGCTGCTGTGAGCTAGCCTGTACACCAAGAGGAGAATGTGTGGCGTAGGACAGGTATTAACTTCCAGTGAAGATCTGCTGTGAGCTAGCCTGTACACCAAGTGGGGAACGTGTGGCGTAGGAGAGGTATTGACTACCAGCGAAGAGCTGCTGTGAGCTAGCCTGTACACCAAGAGGAGAATGTGTAGCGTAGGACAGGTATTAACTACCAGTGAAGATCTGCTGTGAGCTAGCCTGTACACCAAGAGGAGAATATGTGGCGTAGGACAGGTATTGACTACCAGCGAAGAGCTGCTGTGAGCTAGCCTGTACACCAAGAGGAGAATGTGTGGCGTAGGACAGGTATTGACTACCAGTGAAGATCTGCTCTGAGCTAGCCTGTACACCAAAAGGAGAATGTGTCGCGTAAGATAGGTATTAACTACCAGCGAAGATCTGCTCTGAGCTAGCCTGTACACCAAGAGAAGAATGTGTGGCGTAGGATAGGTATTAACTACCAGCGAAGATCTGCTGTGAGCTAGCCTGTACACCAAGAGGAGAATGTGTGGCGTAGGATAGGTATTAACTACCAGTGAATATCTGCTGTAAGCTAGCCTGTACACCAAGAGGAGAATGTGTGGCGTAAGATAGGTATTAACTACCAGCGAAGATCTGCTCTGAGCTAGCCTGTACACCAAGAGGAGAATGTGTGGCGTAGGATAGGTATTAACTACCAGCGAAGATCTGCTGTGAGCTAGCCTGTACACCAAGAGGAGAATGTGTGGCGTAGGATAGGTATTAACTACCAGTGAAGATCTGCTCTGAGCTAGCCTGTACACCAAAAGGAGAATGTGTCGCGTAAGATAGGTATTAACTACCAGCGAAGATCTGCTCTGAGCTAGCCTGTACACCAAGAGGAGAATGTGTGGCGTAGGATAGGTATTAACTACCAGTGAATATCTGCTGTGAGCTAGCCTGTACACCAAGAGGAGAATGTGTGGCGTAGGATAGGTATTAACTACCAGTGAATATCTGCTGTAAGCTAGCCTGTACACCAAGAGGAGAATGTGTGGCGTAGGATAGGTATTAACTACCAGTGAAGATCTGCTGTGAGCTAGCCTGTACACCAAGAGGAGAATGTGTGGCGTAGGATAGGTATTAACTACCAGCGAAGATCTGCTGTGAGCTAGCCTGTACACCAAGAGGAGAATGTGTGGCGTAGGATAGGTATTAACTACCAGCGAAGATCTGCTCTGAGCTAGCCTGTACACCAAGAGGAGAATGTGTGGCGTAGGATAGGTATTAACTACCAGCCTGTACACCAAGTGGGGAATTTTTTGTAGTAGGATAGGTATTAACTACTACTAGTAGTGAAGATCTGCTGTGAGCTAGCCTGTACACCAAAAGGAGAATGTGTCGCGTAAGATAGGTATTAACTACCAGCGAAGATCTGCTCTGAGCTAGCCTGTACACCAAGAGGAGAATGTGTGGCGTAGGATAGGTATTAACTACCAGCGAAGATCTGCTGTGAGCTAGCCTGTACACCAAGTGGAGAATGTGTGGCGTAGGATAGGTATTAACTACCAGCGAAGATCTGCTGTGAGCTAGCCTGTACACCAAGTGGAGAATGTGTGGCGTAGGATAGGTATTAACTACCAGTGAAGATATGCTCTGAGCTAGCCTGTACACCAAAAGGAGAATGTGTCGCGTAAGATAGGTATTAACTACCAGCGAAGATCTGCTCTGAGCTAGCCTGTACACCAAGAGGAGAATGTGTGGCGTAGGATAGGTATTAACTACCAGCGAAGATCTGCTGTGAGCTAGCCTGTACACCAAGAGGAGAATGTGTGGCGTAGGACAGGTATTAACTACCAGCGAAGATCTGCTGTGAGCTAGCCTGTACACCAAGAGGAGAATGTGTGGCGTAGGATAGGTATTAACTACCAGCGAAGATCTGCTGTGAGCTAGCCTGTACACCAAGTGGAGAATGTGTGGCGTAGGATAGGTATTAACTACCAGCGAAGATCTGCTGTGAGCTAGCCTGTACACCAAGAGGAGAATGTGTGGCGTAGGATAGGTATTAACTACCAGCGAAGATCTGCTGTGAGCTAGCCTGTACACCAAGAGGAGAATGTGTGGCGTAGGATAGGTATTAACTACCAGCGAAGATCTGCTGTGAGCTAGCCTGTACACCAAAAGGAGAATGTGTCGCGTAAGATAGGTATTAACTACCAGCGAAGATCTGCTCTGAGCTAGCCTGTACACCAAGAGGAGAATGTGTGGCGTAGGATAGGTATTAACTACCAGCGAAGATCTGCTGTGAGCTAGCCTGTACACCAAGAGGAGAATGTGTGGCGTAGGATAGGTATTAACTACCAGTGAATATCTGCTGTAAGCTAGCCTGTACACCAAGAGGAGAATGTGTGGCGTAGGATAGGTATTAACTACCAGCCTGTACACCAAGTGGGGAATTTTTTGTAGTAGGATAGGTATTAACTACTACTAGTAGTGAAGATCTGCTGTGAGCTAGCCTGTACACCAAGAGGAGAATGTGTGGCCTAGGACAGGTATTGACTACCAGCGAAGATCTGCTGTAAGCTAGCCTGTACACCAAGAGGAGAATGTGTGGCCTAGGACCGGTATTGACTACCAGCGAAGATCTGCTGTAAGCTTGCCTGTACACCAAGAGGAGAATGTGTGGCCTAGGACAGGTATTGACTACCAGCGAAGATCTGCTGTGAGCTAGCCTGTACACCAAGAGGAGAATGTGTGGCCTAGGACAGGTATTGACTACCAGCGAAGATCTGCTGTAAGCTAGCCTGTACACCAAGAGGAGAATGTGTGGCCTAGGACAGGTATTGACTACCAGCGAAGATCTGCTGTAAGCTAGCCTGTACACCAAGAGGAGAATGTGTGGCCTAGGACAGGTATTGACTACCAGCGAAGATCTGCTGTAAGCTAGCCTGTACACCAAGAGGAGAATGTGTGGCCTAGGACAGGTATTGACTACCAGCGAAGATCTGCTGTAAGCTAGCCTGTACACCAAGAGGAGAATGTGTGGCCTAGGACAGGTATTGACTACCAGCGAAGATCTGCTGTAAGCTAGCCTGTACACCAAGAGGAGAATGTGTGGCCTAGGACCGGTATTGACTACCAGCGAAGATCTGCTGTAAGCTAGCCTGTACACCAAGAGGAGAATGTGTGGCGTAGGATAGGTATTAACTACTACTAGTAGTGAAGATCTGCTGTGAGCTAGCCTGTACACCAAGTGGAGAATGTGTGGCGTAGGATAGGTATTAACTACCAGTGAATATCTGCTGTGAGCTAGCCTGTACACCAAGTGGGGAATTTTTTGTAGTAGGATAGGTATTAACTACTACTAGTAGTGAAGATCTGCTGTGAGCTAGCCTGTACACCAAGTTGGGAATTTTTTGTAGTAGGATAGGTATTAACTACTATTAGTAGTGAAGATCTGCTGTGAGCTAGCCTGTACACCAAGTGGGGAATTTTTTGTAGTAGGATAGGTATTAACTACTACTAGTAGTGAAGATCTGCTGTGAGCTAGCCTGTACACCAAGTGGGGAATTTTTTGTAGTAGGATAGGTATTAACTACTACTAGTAGTGAAGATCTGCTGTAAGCTAGCCTGTACACCAAGAGGAGAATGTGTGGCGTAGGATAGGTATTAACTACCAGTGAATATCTGCTGTGAGCTAGCCTGTACACCAAGAGGAGAATGTGTGGCGTAGGATAGGTATTAACTACCAGTGAATATCTGCTGTGAGCTAGCCTGTACACCAAGTGGGGAATTTTATTAGTAGGATAGGTATTAACTACTACTAGTAGTGAAGATATGCTGTGAGCTAGCCTGTACACCAAGTGGGGAATTTTTTGTAGTAGGATAGGTATAACTACTACTAGTAGTGAAGATCTGCTGTGAGCTAGCTTGCACACCAAGAGGAGAATGTGTGGCCTAGGACAGTTATTGACTACCAGCGAAGAGCTGCTGTGAGCTAGCCTGTACACCAAGTGGAGAATGTGTGGCGTAGGACAGGTATTAACTACTACTAGTAGTGAAGATCTGCTGTGAGCTAGCTTGCACACCAAGAGGAGAATGTGTGGCCTAGGACAGTTATTGACTACCAGCGAAGAGCTGCTGTGAGCTAGCCTGTACACCAAGTGGAGAATGTGTGGCGTAGGACAGGTATTGACTACCAGCGAAGAGCTGCTGTGATCTAGCCTGTACACCAAGTGGGGAATGCTTGGTGTAGGACAGGTATTAACTACTACTAGTAGTGAAGATCTGCTGTGAGCCTGGTTGTAATTATGTTTTTGTTGTAGCCGACCACCAGACGACGTCCAATGGAGAATGTTGCTCTGGGGCAACAGTCCCGTTCCATTATAACGAGTCTATAACTAATCTTCTCATTCCATGTGTGGATCTTTTCCTTTGTGTTCCATAATGCTCATCTCCCTGATTGTTAGAGGTTTGAGAACTTTTTTCTGCATGTTTAATATGAACATCTTGAGTGTTAACAGATAAATTTGAGTAAAGTTTGTTTTTTAGAAATATCAACAGATGGAAGCTCTTTAAGATGTACACACTTCACCTTGGTCAGCCAATCTGGATTTGGGGTCGAATTTGTAATTGGGCTTGAAAACGATAGACAGCGCTGTTGTTTTTTTCTTCGTCTCTACTGAGGGTGAGAGCAGTTGTCTCTATATATTTCTTTGCCCCCACCCCTCCCACTTCCACATTGACTCTCTCCAATATAGGAATACCCGCCGTAGTAGGAAAAACAACTACTATTCTTCTTATTTTCATGTCCAACTTCAAATGGAGTTTGTTCTTCCAGTCATCACTGTGGTGTAATGACCTGACTTAGGATATTTCGAGGAAAATCAACTAGCACAATGTTCAGTTTTTTTTATAACGCAGCCCTCCACAAGCCATCATGATAGGGCAACAATCAGTACGTAACTATAAATATTAGGGGATTCCTTTACATCCCTCAGACGTAAATTCTCCATAAGATAATTCACCAAATGTCATTGTTGCCTTCACTCAATCGCTACGCTTGGTCGTCAGCCTCGTTCTTTATGTTCTCTTCCAATTTGGAAAGGAAACAAACTCGTTCCAGACAAAGACTTGCAAAAAATATTATACGCCACAAGTGGCCTTGACTGGATGGTTCCGACGTTATCATGAGATGACGGCGTCAAGCAACATCGAGCGTGGCTGTTCCTTGGATGGGTTACTGATGAGGAATCTTTGTGGTTTGGAAGTCACCCCGTCGGTTCCTAGATTAAGTGCTAGATAGGGTCTCATAGCCTTAAATTTACGTAGTAAAGTACGACATCCTTTACCTTTCACTTTTTATATATGGAAACGTTTTATCGTACATGTTAAGTTTTATACGATTTCTATCGTGAATTATATTACTGCTAAAAATGCATTAAGCAATTTTATTCCCGTAATCTGTGACAAAATGTATGTCCAAGGGAGCTATATGGAAGGTCTATGGTTCTATTATCGACTCCAACCATCAGCGTGTTGACGATACCTGAGAATATAACTTAATGGACAACCCTTAGAGGGATGCTGTCCTTATCGATACATGCGAGGTCACCAGTCCAAACTTAATTGACGAAGTGACTTTTCACCATCAAGATTTATCAACAGTGATTAGCGTTTTAATTTTACCGTATATTTCATCTTATACAGGGCGTTCATAACAACCCCTTCAAGACTTAGGGATACGATTACTTACATGAAAACTGAGAAAAAACTTCTTATTAACATCTGCCCTAAAAGACTTGAGTTTTCCATCTGTCTGTCTGAATGTGTTTTTTACATAATTGATCATATCTTAATAACCCCTCAATATATTATCTTCAAACCTCGGTACATATATGAGAAATAATAAAATATAATTCAGTATAGAGTATCAAGTTACTACTCTATACAATTTCAAATTGGTGGATATAATAGCTTTCATAACTTAATATCTGAAAAAGTATAAAACAAACTACAACGAACACAAAAATGTTGTAATTTTTTAGTACCTCGTAGTGTTTTTGAACAATTTATAATATTAAGCTTTGAAAATTAAAATAGCCGCCATTTTTAAATGGTACAGAGTAGGAATTTAATACCCTATATCGATTTACAAAAATTACAAAAATATATTACAAAAATTACAACTTATCAGCTATTACTGATACGATCTTAACAATCTTTGTATCATCTTTTAGGAAGTAAAATGTTGTAATTTTTGTGAAGTTTGAAGTGTTGTTGAAAAATGTATACTTTTTAAGATATTAAACTTTGAAAATTAAAATAGCCGCCATTTTTAAATGATACAGAGTAGGAATAAGTTACTCTATGTTTATTTAGGTCTTATTAATCCTCATATATATGTACGTGGTTTGAAGATAATATCTTGAGGAGACATCAAAATATGATAAATTAAATAAAAAACATATTCAGACAGACTGACGGAAAATAAAGTGTTTTATGACATATATTTATAAGAAATTTTTTCCATATCCAAAAGTTTTAAAGGTTTTTTTCTATATGTTTCTTAAATAGATTATTTCTGATACATTATTTTTACATATTATTTATTATATGTATTATTTCTTATGTATGTTAATGATTTATGTAATGGAATGTTTAGTGGTAAAGTGACAGCCTTTGCCAATGATACAGCTTTGTGCTATGTAGTTGACTCTTGGAGAGTAATTCAGGGATTTATGAATAGCAATTTAGAAATATTGAAGTGGTGGTTTAAACCAAATAAAAAACTTTTATTAAATGCAGAAAAACATATTACATTTTAATCCGAGAGAAAAGAGTATTTGACAACAAAGTTATTAACAAGTGTTTGGCTTGTTTGTGTGAAAGTACAAAATGTGTCAGTGAATGCACATATTATTGACTAGTTAATAGAAGTGAAACCGTTAAATACCTAGGAGTAATATTAGATAATGGCCTTAATTGGAAATACCATAGAGCTCATGTCAAGAGTAATTGTGTATTCGCTCCTTTTATCTTTTACGTGATATGTGCTCTGCTGATGTCATAAGAAATGTGTACTTTTCCCTACTCTCCATTTCAAAAGTATGCAGACCCGAGTTTACAAAGACACCGTAACTAGACGAATGATGATAATTATATGTTTTTTTTAATTATTATTATCATCAAAAACACTTTATTAAAATCATTTCACTAAAATCTAAGTGTGAACCTTCCTTGCCACCCTTTCTTTATTTCAAAATACTTCCGTTAAAATACACCTTCATTTTTAAAGTGCTTAAGACATTTTTCATTCGAAGCGGAAATGACGAAACAAAGCAATTTCAATTTTATACCCGAGCTGCTTCAAAAGTTACTTTTATCAAACCCAAGGTAAAGAAAATAATCTATCGAAAAACATTTTTATTTCTAGGTCCACATATATTTAATAAATTACCAAAAGAATTAAAGCATGCAAAAAATTTCAACTTATTTCAAATTAAATTAAAACTTGATAAAGCTTCTTGATAAAGATGATATTTACGATTTACTGAAGATACTAAAATAAATTTGTTTCTATACTTATAAATCTCTTAATTTGTTCTATAGTTGTAATAAATCTGCCTCTATGTTTATAAATCTTTTAATTTGTTCTATGAGTCAGATTTGTATTTAAATTTGAAACTTTTCTCTTTATCATTTTTTTCTAATCTTAAAGTAAATTTAAGTTCCTGTTTCTCCTCTTTGTTAGTAGGCCCCTATAATGTAATGACACTGCAGTGGGCCGCTAAGTTTTACTAGCTAATTTTAGACTCTCTAGTATAATTTTTTATGATTATTTATTTTGTGCTTGTCATCTCTACTTGACACGATGACAAGTTATTCCAAGTTTGAGAATTGTTATTTTGTAATTGATTTTTTACTGTGGAATAAATATTTTCTTATTCTCTTATTCTTATTCTTAATTTACGTTGAACCATGTCTGCCTGTCAAATAATTTTCATAACTCGTTAACAATTTTTTATAAGCGATTGTTTATAAAAAGTACCGGTTTTCTCGCAATTTCTAACGAGCCATCAATTTTAAAAAATCATAAAAATGTGAATTGGCGTTTCATGTAAATGAAACTTTTACCAAACCTTTGTCAATAGTTTTCAAACGTTACCTTGAAGTTTCAAAATTTCAATTTAATTTTTTTAAGTTCTTGTAATTTTTCTGGATTAACTTTGATTCGACTGTGATAACTGGAACTCGTTTAATTTGGTAGTTTTCTCGCTGGAGTGGATCCTACCTCAGAAATCTACAACCTAATGTTGTTAATAAAAAACATATTATTAGAACTATTAGTAATACTTATAATTGTAAAAGAGGGCAAGAAGATTGGCCTTTATTTAAAGAAATATGAGATTAAAATCTATTTTTGTTTAATAAGTTCTAAAATTATTTTTTTAAAGAAGTTGTAGTTTTGCAATCAGTATAGACAGTCATCAAGTGTAACTTAAGGCAACAGCATAAATTTCAAGTACCGAAACCGACATTAACCTATTTCAAAAAGATTTTTGAGTTTTTAAGATCAAAATTATTAAACGTGCTGCCTCCTAATACTACAAATTGCAAATCACATTAAACATTTGTAAAGACGCTTCGTAATTTTCTCTTTTCATTTTAGAGTGTAGAATATATTATTAAGTTATGTGTATTATTCTGTTTTTTATCTCTTTTTTACACCAGATGTGTATGGGTACAATTATTTGTGTTTAATTTAAATTATAAAAGTAGGTAGCTGATTTGTAAATATTAAGTAGATAAGGTATTGTTGTTGTTTATAATCGTAATGCTGTTGTATCACTTAATGATATTTATTATTATTATTATTATTATTTTTTTTTTGAATCAGTGGAGTTAATCAATTTAAACTTTTGTTATTTGGGACTTGAATGAAACTTTTTTTGAATGATTATATTTTATTATAATTATCTAATGGAACCTCTAATCAGGCTTTCGTGCCTTAGAGGATTTATATTTTCCTTGGCTTAAAGCTTTTGATCTTTGCCTACAGAATAGGAGTAATTTATAGTTTTTTATTTATGTTTAATATATTATAATTTTCGTTTCGAAATTAAATCTATGCATTGTATAATTTTTACTTTTATATTTTTACTGTTATTATATCCAGAATTAATATTAATTTTATTTGAATGCTATTAAACTGTGACTTATTCATATTTTCACTATGTTTGTAAATATATGTATTTGTAAGTTAGTAGTATGTCAGTTGTAATATATGAATGTAAGTTGCTGAAGTTGGTGTATTTTTAGTTTTTATTACGTCAGTCCTGAGGATGAAAAAGGTGTTTAACTTTTTTTTAATTGGTTTTAACTGATTTTATAAAACGTAATGCTTTAAAACCTAAGGAAAATAAACAAACCTTCTTCTTAGGTTTGTAATTTCTCCTTTTACAATGTTGTACAATGAATGTTGTGTGTGTGTGTGTGTGTGTGTGTGTGTGTGTGTGTGTGTGTGTGTGTGTGTGTGTGTGTGTGTGTGTGTGCGTGCGTGCGTGCGTGCGTGCGTGCGTGCGTGCGTGCGTGCGTGCGTGCGTGCGTGCGTGCGTGCGTGCGTGCGTGCGTGCGTGCGTGCGTGCGTGCGTGTGTGTGTGTGTGTGTGTGTGTGTGTGTGTGTGTGTGTGTGTGTGTGTGTGTGTGTGTGTGTGTGTGTGTGTGTGTGTGTGTGTGTGTGTGTGTGTGTGTGTGTGTGTGTGTGTGTGTGTGTGTGTGTGTGTGTGTGTGTGTGTGTGTGTGTGTGTGTGTGTGTGTGTGTGTGTGTGTGTGTGTGTGTGTGTGTGTGTGTGTGTGTGTGTGTGTGTGTGTGTTGTAACAATTTTTAATTGTTTCATTATAATTAAATTAGAAAATTGTATTTCGAAAATGTTAAATATTGTAAGAACTGAGAGGTTTAGGAGTTTGGTTTGTTTTCTTTAAGTTTTCTCTCAGCCCCATTGGAACGAATTGTTTTAGAATAATAAGGTGAGTTTCACTTACAGTGTCCCTTTCTTCTTTACTATCATATCATTACTATCATATCATTATAACCATAGTAATGATAAATTACTATCATTGTAATGGAAAATATGTCTACATTTTTTTAACTAGACATAATGATGACGATCGTAAAAAATAAAATGTTTGATATTAAATTTCCAATTTGTCCAGTTGTATAATACATTGTGCTGTAAATTGTTAAGACAATACACTAAAACAATTGCGTTCAAATTGTAACTGAAGATGTTTGTAAATAAAGAAATATTAATGTAAGTTTAAGATTTAGTCACCACATTAACTGACGAAGTTCTCCTATTTTGAAAACATTGTGATACTATCTTAAATGGAAATATGTTTCAAGTGTAGTTTTGGCTTTGTAAATGTATTTATTTATTCTTAAGACACCGATCGTCAAGATATGGGTGAATATGAATTTCGAATGAGTGTGGATGAGTGTGGATGAGCGAAGGTAGTAAATGTTACATACTGAGGCAGACTATTCCTTAGAAAGTGTCATTAATAATATCCTAATGACAAATGAATAGCCGGTGGTCATCAGCTGACTCATTTCGAAATGTGTTACGACTCTGATTGGGATCGAACTGAGGACCTTACGAAGTGGGCTTTAACTTTAACCAATTATATTACTTTACATTCACTAATCTGGGAAGCTTGCTGATGACTGTACACCTTAAATTAAAAAATGCAGATATTTATCTTATGTTCAATTTTCTGGGCAAAGGCTGTGAATACGTATGGTGGACAAATCTTACAAATTATAGAACTATCTTTATAATTATTTTTTATTTTCATGGAAGTATATTTGTCAATCTTTGCCAGGGAATTTCAGTAAGATATATATCTTTAATATTTAAAGAAGACATATAAATTACAAATGTTGAATCAGTCAAAATTCAAAATATCTCATAATATTAGAAAAAGAGCCATTAAGAAAACGTAATCTAAATATTGTTGTTCATTTCACTTCAATTCAGAAACAGTATTTAATTCCAATCTCCTCAAATTCCGTTTATTTTAGGAAGATTTGTTGAAGGTCCCTGGTCTATACTAATGAAATCTTCCAAGAGAAAATCGAAGCTTAACAATCGTATAAAAGCCTCCTGCTGTGATAATACTTCCCAAAAAGCTATAATGTACTAACCAATTAGCCTAATCTAGTTCTTAATATTCCTCGAACGAACTCTTCCTTCCATGTTGCATCATGTTTTTGTTTTTGAGTTAATATCCAAGAATAAATCAGGACTAATAACAATATTAGTGTACAGATTGTCTGCATCTGTACAAAACAAAATAACCTGTTTGGGACAACAACCCCAACGGAATTCCCATCTTGAAAACAAATCTTTTCTGGGATGAAAATGAGCGCACTCCCTCGTTTGTTTACAGCAGTATTTAGGTTAGTCTGACATCTCTTATCCACAAGACCATTGTTAAATACAGGGATGGCAACGATATATCGATACATCGGAAATGTCGATAAATATGTTTCAATATACTAGTATCGATATTTTCTTTCGATAATATCGGCTATATGTTGGTTCGATATATCATATCAATAAATATGGAATTTTTAAAAGATGTTTAAAAGGGTTTAAATTAAAAAATTTAGTTGAAATTAACACACAAACTAATTGTAAAACCAATAACTGATTTAATAGTATTAATAACTTACTCAAGAATTTGTCAAAACTAAAATTGCTAAAATTGGTCAAGGAACAGATCATTTAATCGACTGCCATTTTAGCTATGTTTTTGCTTAAGAGTCTGCATAGGCTGTCGGCGGCTGTCAGCCATGTTAGTTTTAATTTGATAATAACAATGTTATTTTCGAACCGGACATACGATCACCCGTATCCAAAATAAACAGTTATTTTCAAACGGATTTTTTCCAAACAATTGCCTTTGATCAAGAATTAAATTGCGCGTTGGAATTGCTTTGCAAATTCCTAATTAGTTAATATATATATATATATATATTAAATATATATATTAAATATTTAGTTTGACGCTTATATATTCACCTATTTTTCAAAACTAGGAGTATGTATTCAAAATATAGTCCAGTCAATAAATGACCCAAAATGAGGTGTAGAGTGCGTGAGCAGGTAACTAAGCGATTCCTTCAGAAACTTGTTCAGGGGGCTTAGGTTGTTAACATACCAAAAGTCCTGACTCCTAGGTGATGAGCGGGGGGGAGGAGGGGGGGCTAAAGGTACGAATTTTGGGTTTTTCGCCTATATCTCGAAAACGGTGCATCGGAGAGAAATATTTTTAGATAATAAAATGGAGTTCTTAAAATTATCTAAAACTTTTATATCATATGTTTTTTTCTAATTCCTAACCCTTTTCGAGCTATACCCTCAGAAAAAGTTGAAATTTACAAAAAAAATCAATTTACGTCAAAATATTTATAAACATTGCATCATATTGTCTAAACCTATTCATAAACGAAAAGTATGAATAGGAAAGAAGTTGTAGATTTTTAAATTCCCTTTTAGAATATATATACATATGCTGATTAATGTCCAACCCGCCTAAAGTTACAGCTATTTTAAAACTTGTATAGCATTTTGCAATTTTCAGAAAATTAGTTTGTATATCATATTCTTAACCCACAACCTTTGTTCTTGTATTTTGTTTAAATTACAGATAACAATATCAGCAATTTGTTAGTCAATTAAATTTAATATTGTTAGTCAATTAATTAACTTGATGCTGTTCGAGTTGGTAAAAGGGCTATGAATTCAATAGTTGACTTGACATTTGCAGACGTAAAGTTATCGCGCAAGGATCGGGCATTGCCAATATCTTCTGTCAGCTCATTGATAAAAGTTCACGATGAAAGGGTAGTAGTTATCCAACATTGCTCTTTCAGCGGATATGTATAAGCAAACGGTCAGATGAGGATTTGATGACATATTTTGAGTATGAGTTGGCCCCATTTCCCTTAGCACTGTTCAACGAAAGTGGCATGAGAAAGACAAACAAATCAGTGCTGTACAACTTGTTTGAGCCAACCAAGAAAGATATTCTTCTGCCTCAAATGAACATTGTAGTCGATGGAGGATTTCTACTCCACAGAGTTATTTGGCCAAAAGATGCATCGGTTGTGACTATTTGTAATAGTTATATCACCTACGTCGACCACCATTATCCTGGGACTACTCGCACTGTGGTGTTTGATGGGTACGCAAACACAGCCAATAGCACTAAATCACAAGAACAAATGCGTCGTTACAGACTAAAAAGGTCAGCCAACATCAATTTGACATGGGACACACAAATACCTGTTAAACAGGAAGACTTTTTATAAAATCCTACCAACAAAACTAACTTCATCTCCTTACTGGAGATAAAGCTGCAGGAGAAAGGGATACATACTCTTCAGGCTACCGATGACGCTGACATCCTAATCGTGAAGACTGCTGTTGAACAATCCACTCACAACTCTGTGGCTGTCGTTGGTGAGGATGTAGACCTTGCTGTCCTGTTGATTGCTTCCACTCCTGCGACCCGAGATATCTTTATGCTGAAACCCGGACGAGGGAAAACCAAAACAATAGTACTGTCCACCCAAGAGATGCAGCACCGTAGATTTGAACACATCCTGTTCCTTCATTCATTTACCGGATGCGACACAACTTCTGCTACTTTCAGGAGAAGCAAGGTGGGCTTCTTTAAATTGTACTTGGAGTCAGAAATCATCCAGCAAGCAGCAATGACATTTTCTAACCCCTCCTCTACTTACGACCAGGTTGAAAAGGCTGGGGAGATGTGCTTTCTGAAGTGGTATAAGGTGCCAAAAAAACAAACCTCCCTTAACCAGTACCGCTTCCAATCGTTTACGAGGTCAGTGGCAAATATGAAGCCTGAAATCAGCTCCCTACCTCCAACAGAGAATGCAGCTAAACAGCACTCTCGGCGAACCTACCACCAAGTGCAGCAGTGGCTCGGTAATGAGCTGCCCCCTCAAGATTGGGGGTGGAAACGTGTAGGAGACACCCTGGTGGCAATTACAATGGAAAATCTACCAGCACTAGAGGTTCTTCTGAAAACTATATTTTGCCGCTGCACCAAGGATTGTGTAATTGGAAAATGTGGCTGCCGAAAAGCGATGATCACCTGTTCTGCAGTGTGCCTCCACTGTCAAGGGAAGTGCCTGAACAGTGTGCCTGTTGACGATGAGGACGATGAAGACGATGTAGAGCCCATTCAGCAAGAGCCACCCGCTACTGAGGAAGAAGATGCCATGGAAGAACAATCATTGCCTGGGCCCTCAAGTTCAAAGAGGATGAAAATTTGATTACTTTTAAAGTTGAGAGTAAAACATTAGGAATATATTGAGAACAATGGGGTTTACAATTATTATTGTAATGGTGTAACGAAACTATCTGTAGAATAAAGTGTGAAATTTGTCATCATCATTATTTTTTCTACTTAATTTAATAACTTGCTTATAAGTGGCCATATATGTTATTAGATGAACGAACAAAGGTTGTGGGTTAAGAATATGATATACAAACTAATTTTCTGAAAATTGCAAAATGCTATACAAGTTTTAAAATAGCTGTAACTTTAGGCGGGTTGGACATTAATCAGCATATGTATATATATTCTAAAAGGGAATTTAAAAATCTACAACTTCTTTCCTATTCATACTTTTCGTTTATGAATAGGTTTAGACAATATGATGCAATGTTTATGAATATTTTGACGTAAATTGATTTTTTTTTGTAAATTTCAACTTTTTCCGAGGGTATAGCTCGAAAAGGGTTAGGAATTAGAAAAAAACACATAATATAAAAGTTTTAGATAATTTTAAGAACTCCATTTTATTATCTAAAAATATTTCTCTCCGATGCACCGTTTTCGAGATATAAGCGAAAAACCCAAAATTCGTACCTTTAGCCCCCCTCCTCCCCCCCGCTCATCACCTAGGAGTCAGGACTTTTGGTATGTCAACAACCTAAGCACCCTAAACAAGTTTCTGAAGGAATCGTTTAGTTACCTGCTCACGCACTCTACACCTCATTCCTTGACTGGACTAATAGCAAAAGCAAACCAAATGCGCAATATGATAAAGTTTAAAAAGATACCTCATACACGACTTTTGGACAATAAATAACGAAAAAATATGTATTTACAAGTAAAATGTTTTTTGGGATTAAAACAAACATGGCCGACAGTCTCATCCGACTATTAATTTGAGACCATTTAACATTGGTATTATGTTCACTAGATTCATGCTGGTCGCTGCACCATTGTCAAATGCACAGGTTTCGGTAAAATTATTTACAAGCTAGATTAAAGGTTTGGCCTGTCTCTTAATCGAACAGCATATCGCCTTGAAGATGAGCGTTGTAATGTGCTCAAAACGTCTTACATTGTAACTAGTCATATGGCAACGGTATATCCGAAATATCGATTAATATTTATTGATACATCGATATGTTTTTTTGAAGAGATATCTTCGCGGAGAGAACAGCTCAACATTGAACAATTACTTGAACGTTTTAAAGAATTGTGCGTGCCTAACTTGTTTTTTTATTTTATTGAAAGATAATGTTAAAATTGTTCTAATATATGTTTAGTACAATATTTCTTTAAATTATCGTATACAGGGAGTTTCTTTTAAAACGCAATCCATGATTTGAAATAAAAATGACAAACATTTTTATATATAACACGTTTTATTATTATTAACATTTATTACTACTATTTACATGATTTTAATCACATATTTGTTTAAGTTTTAAAACAAACGATTTTGTTTTAAAATATTCTTCCACATTAAACACTCACCGGTCTTTGTTCAAAACCACGTTTCTAACCTCAATTTAACGACATTGCACGAAACCCAAATAAAGTTAACAACAATGCAACGATGTAAATCAGCTGATTGCCAAGGAAGAAGAACCAGGGTTACCAACCTATGAACTTGTATTATCTCAAACCTTCATTTTCTGTACTTGTAATTAGGGTTGCGTTTTAAAAGAAACACCCTGTACCTCAACCGAACCTTATTATGTCTACGTCTCAATTGAGAGAGCCGCTGGACTTAATCTCTTTGGAAGAATGTCGTAGCTTTTCCTTACGTGTCTTTGCATACTAATGGAGGTAAAATTGAAGGCAACCTAGACCGATTACTATTACTAACTTCAACAGCTTTTTTTCCCTAAAATCAAAATGTCCATTTGGTTAATAAACTATTAAAGATACTAGGACAGAACCTAAACGTGGCAACCCGATAGTTGAAAAATAAGATCCAGATAAAAATGTTGTTGTTACAGAGTGAGTTATTTTTACGAGAAGTGAGGTTGTTCGTGTTGGAGTAATATACAGTCATGCAGTGACGAGGCAAACAATGGCAAAACATCATTTCTAAATAAGCAACAAAAATATCTTACTGGAAGTGAAATTGTCTTATAATGATGGTGTAATTCTGGAACAAGGAGTATGGAAAATATGAAAGTGGTGTTAAAATTCTTCTTAATTCAAAGTCATTTATTTACTTTTACATAGAGTATGGTTGCATGCAATATACCTATACTAATCTCTCCAGTATTTACGGTAATTATGGAATTATGGACATCCGATTTTACGATTTAAAAAAAAATTAATTTCATTCCCACAAACACGAATACATAGAAATTTTTCAGTGGAAATACAGATTTTTACAAAAAAATTGAAAAAAATTAGCCAAAAACGAATTATTTAACATTAAAATGATCTAGTTTTCCATTTCAAATATGAATATGACTTTCATTCCCTTCTAACACAAATTAAACTGATATATTTTAACAATACAGGTTATGTTAGGTTAGGTTGCTTAGGGTATTCTTGGTAAATATTAGTTAACCTAACCCACGTTCTTTTGTTGAATATCTCATTTATCATACGTCGTATGAACAATTTGATATAATATTCATGTTTAAGAGAACAACTATAAACGATAAATATCATAGATAGTTGTTAGTGTAAACATTTTATTTTCATTTTTAAATTTTTTGTCAAAAATCAGTATTTTCGGTGAAAATGTGTGCGGATTCGTGTTGTTAACATATTGACAAATTAACATATTAACTAGATAAAAAAGTCATGGAAGTCGGATGGGGCCCCTATATTCCATATTTACATGTTAGTGTTATTACACGCACAACAGCATAATAACCTACATGTTGTAACAAATGGAATCATCTGTTATAGCAGAGAATAAGTGGAATAATTAATACAAAAAACAAAGAGAGAGAGAGAGAGAGAGAGAGAGAGAGAGAGAGAGAGAGAGAGAGAGAGAGAGAGAGAGAGAGAGAGAGAGAGAGAGAGAGAGAGAGAGAGAGAGAGAGAGAGAGAGAGAGAGAGAGAGAGAGAGAGAGAGAGAGAGAGAGAGAGAGAGAGAGAGAGAGAGAGAGAGAGAGAGAGAGAGAGAGAGAGAGAGAGAGAGAGAGAGAGAGAGAGAGAGAGAGAGAGAGAGAGAGAGAGAGAGAGAGAGAGAGAGAGAGAGAGAGAGAGAGAGAGAGAGAGAGAGAGAGAGAGAGAGAGAGAGAGAGAGAGAGAGAGAGAGAGAGAGAGAGAGAGAGAGAGAGAGAGAGAGAGAGAGAGAGAGAGAGAGAGAGAGAGAGAGAGAGAGAGAGAGAGAGAGAGAGAGAGAGAGAGAGAGAGAGAGAGTATAACAAACGAAAAGAGTAAATAATTAATCACACTAATACTTATAAGTAGATAAAAATAGTTTTCAAAGTAACACGGACTAAAGATTGTGAGTCAGATAATTTTTAATCGACAAAATTATTTATTTATTATATAGTCTACCATTACTAGTCTCATAGATGTTTTCTAAGTGAGAACGAAAAATTAAAAAAATTAAAATGTTAAGTGTTCCTCTTGATGTTGACTCAAAACTTTTTCATTTTTAGTCTGACTACTTAATTACAAAAAATGTAATTTCCAAAATTGTAATGTGTTATGAGTAAGTAATTATGAAATGTACTCAAGCAGTTTCAAGATTCAGACGGGTAGGTCACTTTTAATACTCCACTTATCAAATAGAAATAAACAAGGATCTGAATAGCCTATAATATTTAAATTGAAAATTAGTTTCCATACATCATACATTTCATACGGTTTTATTGTATTCGAAATTTCAATTAATTTTGTTTTTTTTATGAACCACTAGGCCTGCTACTATTTCCCTGACATAAAGCTGAATATTATGTCTTTTTAATTACAGTAATTAATTATATATTAAAAATATTCGTAAGTACGTTTGTTCTGATTTACGAGATTAATTTCTAAAGTACAAAGCAGAGAGCAGTACGGCCTTGCAGTTTGGGAGAAAAGTATGAAACAAATTGAACTTCTGCTTTTTTTAACTATTTATAAGATTAATCTTTAGTAAGCCTTAATTTGAATATTTAATATCATTTTGCTTAAGGAGCTAAAAATGTTGCCTTCAAAAACTAACATATTTTTTAAATAATTAACTGTTTGTGTCGAAAAGTAGAATAAGACGCTAACATAGGAAAATAAGTATTTCCACACCGAAACCTTTTTGAAGCTCCAAGAATCTTTAACGAGACGCTAAATTAAATTAAGAATCTGCGTGATGAAAAACTAATTGGAAATTAATAAAAGTTTTCGAGGCGCTTATATTTTTTCGCAGAAGAGTGCTTTAAAGGTTAATAAAAATAACTAATATATTAATAATAATTTATTTTTCCAAACCTATACAATACAGTTTTTACATTATAATATTTAAAATATTACTTCATTAATATACATAAAAGACAATTTTTAACTGATTATTTTTAATAAAGTTCAATTATAAACATATGTTATATAGATACTGTAATGTTCTTCAATATTCGTACTTAATCTAATTACTTTTCTCATAAGATACTTGAAAGTACGAGAGAAAATAAATGTCTCATTTTTATTAATTTTTTTATTAAAATATGTACCCCAAAGGCTAGGCCTGGCTGGAGGTTACAAATCTCATTAAGATAAGATTCATTATAAATATTGTATGATTGATATTATTCACTGTACATTCTGTGAGCTGTATTGCACGATTTGATAAGATGAAATAAATTATAATTACGTATAATATATGTTTCGTTGTAAACACAAGTACAGTCATTGCTTCAAGAATGCTCACGCCTATCCGGCCCACTCCGTACTAAGAATAGATGATTCTCAACTGTTCACCCACTTCGACTCCCACTCTCAACTTGCATACACGACTTATCGAGCTTTTCTATGAATCTTAAGTACCGTCCTAAGTACAGACATAACTGAACTTGTCATATCCCTCATCCCATGTATATACTCGACAATACAGAGCTTCACCGTAGAACCTGAGAGCGGGATCATGAAATTATACCTCAGAACAAATACAGGGTGTCCCAAAAGTAAAGTGCCAAACTTCGGGAAATTGTTATTTAGGTCAAAATAAAGAGGATATATGGTATATTTTTTCCAAAAACTCTTCGTTTACGACATATCGGCCATTTTGTTTTTTTCACTAAAGAATTTTTATCTCATAGTTGGCTTAAGGGTGTTTGTCCGACCGGCTCAGTCCGGCGCTGGATGGAGTTTAGTTCAACGTTTCGCCGCCACTTTCGCCACGAGTAGCAAAGTGAATGCCTTGCTGGGGGCATGGAAGAGTAAAAGCACTCTTGCTGCATGTCCGGAGCACAACCGGGAATAATTCCCTCATTTATTGTAAACTTTATAAACAACAATTTTATGTATTAATAATCTGCTTTTTCGGTAAAAGGTAACTGTTCAAATTTCCACTCGAAATTCGTACATACGTCATTTATAAAATAATAATTGGTTACACTAACAAAAATATTTGTTTAATTATTAGTTTTAATTTCCTCTATGTTGTTTAGTACCATTTGTCCGCTATATTCTCAAAATTTGAATAGAATATATCGCACGGTTTGATAATGAGTTAGGAATCAAGAAAGCCCAAATTAGCGACTTTAAGCCACATCTCCGTAAAAAATGTTTTGAAAACTTTCCCAAAACACACACTTATTTCTTACAACAAGACAAACAATTTTATTCAAAAAAGTTTCAAAAATAATTTTCGATTGAACACCCTTAACAGATCTTTATGAAACTCGCTATGCATGTTAAAATAACAAATACCTATGATAGGAAACAAATCAACGTGATCCAATTAAAAATTTCAAAATGGTGGCCATTTGTATTGTATGCTGTTTTTCCACAATTTCCGGTAAAAACATTTAAAATGACCACCATTTTGACATTTCAAATTGGATCAAGTTTATTATTATTATAATTTTTTTTTAATAGGTCTCTGTTATCTTAAGATGCATAGCGAGTTTCATAAAGATCGATTAAGGCAACTCGGAGATAAAAATTATTTTGTGAAAAAAAAACAAAATAGCGGATATTCTGGTAAACGAAGAGTTTTTGAAAAAAGTTATACATTTTCTCTTTATTTTGACCTATATAACAATTTCTCGAAGTTTAACACTTTACTTCTGGGACGCCCTGTATAGGAATCAGTAAAACTCACACTTATTTATACGTTAACCCATTTAATTCAAATGGTACGTAGGGCTGGTAGTGTGAGAGAGACGGAGAACTCCTCTCATCACATATCCCCTTCGTATTTTGAAAGTCAAGTTTGCAACTTAACTTATTAATTTGGCTTCAGTTCATAATCTACTCTTCTAAAAAATTGTGTTTGGTGAAAAAATTAGTGATGGTTTTTCTTTGAAATATGTTTTTACACATTGTACATTAATCTCGTAAACTGTATTAAAAAGAAATAAAATTATTAATATGGTTTGTAATTGAAAAAATTTGATTATATCAGCTGTTTTTATTTCATTTAATATAAACAGGTTATGTTTAAATTATGATCAATTAAACGTGGACTGCAGTTGATGAGGTATTTTATTTTCGAATTACATTAGTACGATAGATTAAACTCAATAAATTAAATTAATTTAACAGTACATTAGCAGATCTAACATATGCGGAACGAAGAAAGAGAATTAAGAATGCTGGCAGAGACTGTACATCAGGTGACTGTGCGTGGTGGGGACAGAATCTGTCACGCATGCCCTGTCCGCACGCCATTTACCGTGGGTTTTTGTATACTGTTTGGAAAGTTGCATTATCATGATACATTTTCTAACTAAAATTAATTCACAAATTCGAAAATTGATGCATCTTAGTGATTATAATAAAAACCACATAAAACAGACAAAACCAAAACAACAAAGACACGTCTAAATAGTTGCATTATTTATCTCAAGAAAACTAGTAAAATATATACAGGTACCGTATAAAATAAACCCAAAGGAGGTACCAGCGTACTTTACTATACTTCCAACCAGCATGCACAGCTGTTTGGAACCGACACCACTGCGTTGTGAATCAGGAAGTCAGAACTGTTATCAGAAAGTGGTGGTTTTTACGGTCCAAAGTTGTCCGCAAGGACGTTGAAGCAAGGGGATATCCGCTCGCCAGTTCCTTGTCGGTTGTCGCAGACGAGGATTAGAGTTGACTTAGCAGTGACGTGCAGGGGTGTCCCCTAGGTGTTTGTACAAGTATGGCCGTCGCCTGAGCAATGGCCGTTGTTGTTGAAGATGTTTGTCTCCTACCTCATTGCGGAATAGGTTTTGCAATTGGCTTACGCGTGTTGCAATAACAACTCTTTGGGCTGTCTGTTAGGGAGTGTTTAGTGGCATTCAGACAGTTTAAGCGGAGAAGTAGATTGTTAAAACTCTCAATTGCTTTTAAGCACAGAGAAAAAAGAAATATAGGTAACTTTCCTATAACTGTTAAAATTAATTATTGTAAATCTTCTACATTTGTAGTAATAAGTAATACGTTTATTCATCAGGATTCGGAGGGGAATAACGGGAGGAATTGACAATGTTGGTAACCCTGCCACGGCGAACTTGAGAACTAATTACTCGACACCCATTCAGCGCACTATTTGATGTCACATCTGTTTCTTTCTTCCATGTGTGTTTTTAAAAATGTTTTTGTTTCCTTAGATCTAACTGAAAACAACTTTTTAGATTCTGAAGGAACGTAAAAATCATACCAAAGCACAAAATATCCTTAATTTTTTTGTCATTCAAGATTGAATTCTACAGCCTTATAATGTTCGTCTTTTTGTAGATTTAAATTTAATAATGCAAGTTCGTATGTACAAGTTTATTGTACAAGTTAACTTGTACATATACAAAATCAATCCTGCAAAATAACTCGATTTAATTTTTATTTTCAAAATATATTTTAATTACTACAATATAATTAAGATGTGTTATAAATAATATATTTAAATCACAAAATTATTTCTTAACAAAAATGCCACTTATTCTAAAAAGTCTTCTAGTTTGTAGATTTTTCTATCTAATTAATGTTTGTCTAAAGTTGTTTTGATTTTTGTTATATTTGTTAATATAGTTTAATATTTTAATATCTTTTGAAATTGTTTGATTTATTTTTACTTATCTATATAAGAATAGTTAGAGCCATTTTGTCCAAACGAAGAGTTACAGTTGGAATATCAAGTAAGCTCTGGTTTCTGGCATTGTAAACGGACATTTTTCAGTTTAAATTTTTATTTATCAATATGAGTATAGCTTGCATAATTATTCAATTACACTAAATATAAGCACGTAGAAGCTAATGTAAGCTTTTTAATATCTAAAAGACGTGTGCAATTTTGCACATTGATATTATCTCTCTTTTTGGAGTAAAACCGAGTTTTTGTTCATAACTAATGCACAAAAAATAATTCTATTTGTTAAATGGGTATGTAGGTATAAGTAATATGTCATTTTATTATATGTATATCACAACATTTAGGAAGAATATTAATGATAAATATGTTAGAGCTTACTGCATACATATCTAATATGAAATATCCAAGATAAATTTGATGTTATTGAACATCACCAAATAATATTATCTCTCCAGAAAAAATGTATTTTGAAACTAAACTAAACTAAACTAAACTAAACTAAACTAAACTAAACTAAACTAAACTAAACTAAACTAAACTAAACTAAACTAAACTAAACTAAACTAAACTAAACTAAACTAAACTAAACTAAACTAAACTAAACTAAACTAAACTAAACTAAACTAAACTAAACTAAACTAAACTAAACTAAACTAAACTAAACTAAACTAAACTAAACTAAACTAAACTAAACTAAACTAAACTAAACTAAACTAAACTAAACTAAACTAAACTAAACTAAACTAAACTAAACTAAACTAAACTAAACTAAACTAAACTAAACTAAACTAAACTAAACTAAACTAAACTAAACTAAACTAAACTAAACTAAACTAAACTAAACTAAACTAAACTAAACTAAACTAAACTAAACTAAACTAAACTAAACTAAACTAAACTAAACTAAACTAAACTAAACTAAACTAAACTAAACTAAACTAAACTAAACTAAACTAAACTAAACTAAACTAAACTAAACTAAACTAAACTAAACTAAACTAAACTAAACTAAACTAAACTAAACTAAACTAAACTAAACTAAACTAAACTAAACTAAACTAAACTAAACTAAACTAAACTAAACTAAACTAAACTAAACTAAACTAAACTAAACTAAACTAAACTAAACTAAACTAAACTAAACTAAACTAAACTAAACTAAACTAAACTAAACTAAACTAAACTAAACTAAACTAAACTAAACTAAACTAAACTAAACTAAACCAAACTAAACCAAACTAAACCAAACTAAACCAAACTAAACCAAACTAAACCAAACGAAACCAAACGAAACCAAACGAAACCAAACGAAACCAAACGAAACCAAACCAAACCAAACCAAACCAAACCAAACCAAACCAAACCAAACCAAACCAAACCAAACCAAACCAAACCAAACCAAACCAAACCAAACCAAACCAAACCAAACCAAACCAAACCAAACCAAACCAAACCAAACCAAACCAAACCAAACCAAAACAAACTAAACCAAACTAAACTAAACTAAACGAAACTAAACTAAACCAAACCAAACCAATCCAAACTAAACCAAACCAAACCAAACTAAACTAATCTAAACTAAACTAAACCAAACCAAACCAAACCAAACCAAAACAACCAAACCAAAGCAAAGCAAACTAAACTATAACTAAAACCAAACCAAACCAAGCCAAGCCAAGCCAAGCCAAACCAAACCAAACCAAACCAAACCAAACCAAACCAAGCCAAGCCAAGCCAAGCCAAGCCAAACCAAACCAAACTAAACTAAACTAAACTAAACCAAAGCAAACCAAACCAAATTAACTTAAACTAAACCAGAATAAACCAAACTTAACTTAAATTAAATTAAACGAAATTAAATGAATACTGCCTTTATTAAAAGGGCGAAGTTAGAGGAGTGTAAATTCCTCTCTAACACTTAATACCATATCTAACACTTAACCCCAGTGTTATTGGTGTAAAGTGAAAGCATCTGGCTGAATTCACTATAAACAAATTAACTGGAATAGAGATGTATTAGAACAGAGAAAATGTCATACTTCTTACTCCTCTTTGAACGTACTAAGGCCGGACAGTAATGGAACAGAATAATATAATAACACACAGTAGCGGAGGTCAGCAATTATACTTGCCAACCAAGCGATGCTATCGATTCTAGCGGTGGTCTATGAATCAGCTGGTATGGTAAGCAAATAAACAATTTGATTTGAATATTTACACTTAGTTAATTGTATTGCAACTGCCATGCTATCTAGCGGAGAGATGTTGCAGCTCTGCGATACGACCACTAGGATCGCTAGCGTCTGCCAGTTGGCACTTTCCTTTCGTGACTGTGTATGGGGTATTTATAATAACACTACTGTATTAACTACAGCAATTTATTTTCCATAAACTAACAGATTTGTTTATTTAATCTAACGAGAGCGTTTTCAAAAAAATAATAAAATAAAATAAATGAATAAAATAAACAAGTAAAATAATTATCTTTATTCACCAATGGCAGATACAAAGAATCCAAATAGACTTCGTCAAATGAGTTAAATCTACAATTAAATTACTTAAAATTACAATTCATCCTTAACTCTAAAACTAAGAATAAATTTAGCTTTTTCTATTTTAACAAGAGAAAAAATATTACAAGGGTTAAAGACAATACTGGCATAGTATTCGGTCATGGCGAATCTCGGCAGATTCATAAAGTCAGAGTAATTAGAAATTACTCTAGATAAAAGAAAATATTTTATCTTATTGCTAAACCTTAAGTACGAACATTCCTCTCTCAGCTCGGCTGGTAGCATATTGAAATACTGCAGAATAGGATACTCCTCTTTCGGTAAGTGTTAGATGGTGTTTAGGAGTGCGATATAAATCACCATGTCTACGTAGAGAAAAAAACTACCATAATCACATAGATATGGCTAACGACATATACATTACTAGAACTGGAGCAGTGCTGTAATCCAGCTACTTAGGGACAAAGTGTTGCGAAGATTGAAGGTGATATCTTCTATGCTCGGTCCTCTAATACTGACACAGCATCCACTCAATGGTTGCCATCGACGTGGGCACTACTAGAGAAGTCTGGGGTGTCCATGTATATAGGATGGTAGTCAAGTTTCAGATGTTGTTTAGGGAAAAGGTTTGTCAATTAGCTGAAAATCATACCAATACTACGTGGTTCAGATTCCACGTTAAGCTGTAGGTCTCTTAGTTTCACTGGCTATTGGGCTATTAATAAATATATCTTTCTAAGGAACAGTCGACCTTAGTTAATATGAATGACTACACTCGTTCATCTACACTCATCACACTCATTCGCCTCTCATATTCGCCCATATATTGATGATTGGCGTCTTACTAATGAACAATTACAATTTTGTAGTGTTGATAGTTAAGTAAATTCAACTTACAAGAAAATGATGGTCGACTCAATTATTTAACAATAGTATTAATTAGATGATCGGATTTGAATTACAATGACAAAAGGAAACATTTTATTCATAGGAGAAATTCCACCGGAGGCTTGCATTTGATGCAGATGGGGGTCAAACATGCGGAGGGCCTTTGGCATCCGGCGATTGTCCCAGGATTTTATTCAAGGTGACCCATATTCCTACAACGTAACAACATGATCATAAAAATGTAGAAAACCCTCGCTTAATTCACATGTATGAAGTCTCTCTAAGTTCCTGCTGTTTGAACTTTAGATAAGAAAATTCCGTGCCTGTAACATGCCAATATTTCTTGGGCCTGTAATTAATTTCTTGGATAATGTAATAAAAATGACATTTCTTAGTACTCTTGAAGACCAAACTTAGGTGGCGACTCATATCTATATATTTAATTCTGAAAGCGAATCGCTCCTCATGACATTTATTTTCACTATAAAAATAATAAACAAAAACAATACTAAACATGCGTTAGCATAGAGAAAGTATTGTGATCGTCAAAAAAATATTTTTACAAGTTGGTCCAAAAATCCATTTTAGGGTCCCCTGAACAAAAAAGTAGGGTTTTCTAAAATATTTTTTATGTCTGTCCGTATGTGTATCTGTCTGTGTGTATGTGCACTTCGCTGGAGACCAAACGGATGGATCGATTTTAACTAAATTTGGTATGTAGGTGTATTTAGCCAATATCTCCAGACCTTTTTTCATTTTTTTATTTTAGTTTTTTTTAAATTTGTATGGGCAAAAACATACAAATATGGAATTTTTTCAAAAACGGCTCTAACTATTTTGATTACAATTTCAGAAAAGATGTGCATTACAATTTAAGATACTTTATAAAAACTACACGTCTCTAATTTGACTACTTTTTGGGTTTTAGCAAACATATTTGAGAATCGAACTGATTATTTTCAAATTTTTCATTTTTTAGTGTTTAATGGGTGGGGGGGAGTTTGTGCCAATTCTTTGGAACCATTTATTTAATTTCGATCAACTTGAAATTTCAAGGCAATGCAGATTTTGTATCATAGTGAAGCAATAAGAAAGGAAATTTGGGAATTCCGTTAGAAAAATGACAATTAAAAGAACTCTTTTATTTCATAAGAGCAATTCTGACGGAATAATTAACATTAAATTTTAAAAACCAAGCTAATAAACAAAAAATAATATTAAATATTAGTTATGTTGCTTGTATAAGTCTTATTACCGAGGTCGAGGGCCAAGATATCACGAGTGTATTGACTTACGGGGTTGGTACTCGAAGCATGCATTAGATTAACTTAACACTTCGAAATATAAACAGAAAACTTCTGTTACAATCTTCCACTTTCTTTTTATATTTATGTTATTTCAATTTACAATTATAGTTTTATTGTATCCCTAAGTAATACAAAACAGCATTGGAATTCAAAATATCTAAGATAAAGGTTTTTCGTAGATTTTCTTGAACAAAAATGCTTCATGGAGAAAATCTTTTCTACCAATCAGGATAAAGGATATACGTGTGGATAAACTAGTGACATTAAAAAAAATTAATGAACACATTCCTCAGATAGGATATCCCGTGTGTTTAGAAGTTGTTGTTACCTTTTTACTTTCGAAGAGTTGAAGAAATAAAACCAGATTTATCTCAAATTGAGAAAAAGATCTGGTACTGTCGACACTTTTTATTAAAACCAAGGTTAAACCATCAATAATGCATATTTCAAATAAAGTTTCTTTTTCAATTGGAATTTCCCCAAGTTTGCGTTATTTTGTACTTATATACCTTCTTCTCAGGAACTATTGCAGTTGCAGATCTAAAACGTTTTGCACACATGCGTAGCTGTATATCTCGTATGTATACTAAATATTTTAAACATATATTCATGTTCAATAGCGTCATTGGAAAAAATACTTCTCAAAAATTATTTTTATAATGTTGTAAACCTTTTTTTAAACGTCGTAAAGTAGTAGCTAAATAACAGTACAAAAAGCACTGGTCTAAATTTGTATCATGACCAGTAAATTAGAGTAGACCTAAATGTCTACTCAACGACTTATTTGCTCAAAAAGTTTAAACTTTGCTAAAATTACGTAGATCTGGCATCCTACGCTATTAATATTCTGAACATAAGTTGGTTTTTACTTCTATAACAGCACATATAAAGCATTTACTGTTAAGGTTTTTTTATAAAGCATTCTGCAAATTGCTCAGTAAAAATATTGTTACACTAAGCTCTCTTAAAATATAAAAATTGAACATAAATATAAAAATACGTTGAAGTCCAAATGAATGATAATATTTTATATAAACTATAAACAAAAATAACTACATACTAGTACTTATGACCAGTCATGGTGATTTTTAACAAATCTTTACATAATATGTTTTCCAAAAAAGGATCTCTTCAGGTAGAACGCTTCCACGACACTTCCATCCCAGCATTTTCTTTAGCAATGACAGAACATTTCAACAAAAGATTTACTTTAATGAAACAACGGCATTCACTGATGTATGATTGGTGTACACGATGGTTGCTGATAACAAAGTAGAATTTACTAAGAGTTAATTGTGAACAAGATTTAAATCCAATAGTACAACTTTCTAAAACAAATATAATTTTTTATAATGATTACCAAACTAAAAGTACCAAAGCAAAGGATAGCCGTGTGTAGTTCTTATAAGAGAGGTTTACAGCAGATTTTCATTTTCCCTGGTAAACAAATCGATAACTTAGGTATTTAAAATTTACATTATCATTTCTTTAGTTTATCATAACAATCTCAACTATAATACTGATCACTTTAATTGACTCTAACATATTAGACAAAATTTAATTTCGAAAAAAAAGAAAGAAAACTAGTGATAGTACTGAACAGACAGGAAGAGGTGATTACAAAATAAATATAAAATGTAGTTATTATGGTGATTTTTAATAAATCATAATAGTAGAGTTCAACAATACAACCAGTTCATTTTTTACAGTATGAAAATAATCAATAGAAAGTACGGTAATTGAAAAATATTGAATTACATTTTTTTTAGAAATCACAGAAAAATATTAATATTGCGTACATTGACAATCAAGAAACGGTAAATATTCTATTTTCTTTAATAATAGAATGTGTAAGATATGTCGTTATGCATGCTACTACATTAATGTATTTGCTAACAAATAAATAAATTTGTTACGCAAATAAATAATCTGTTACATTATGCCGATTTAAGCAGACCCTGGCCCGGTGCAACTGGACACTGTTCTAAAGGCTCCAAATGATCACCGGTGCAACTGGACACAGTAATTAGGACTAATCCCAGACCACCAATGCAACTGGACACTGTTACAAAGGCTCCAAATGATCGCCGGTGCAACTGGACACAGCAGTTAGGACTAATCCCTGACCACCAATGCAACTAGACACTGTTCCAAAAGAGCCTCAATGAAGGTAAGAGGTATCAATGAAATGAATACAAGAAATATATGAAAAATAAAAACGACATATTATATGTTATTTACATTTAGCAAACACTAAGAAAAATAGAAAGAAACACTGAATACGCCCCAGAATTAAATAATAAAATCAAACGCAAAATGTCATCAGAACATGAATTTTATATTTAAGGTACCCTAAATTATAAAATACGAGAAAATAAAAACAACGAAAGGCCTATGTGTACTCTAATTTATATAAAATAGAAAAAATATAATTTAAATATTGGTTTATTTTATGTGTTTGTTACTGATAGAATTACAATGACTTGGACGAGAGTGTTACTTCTCTCGTTGCTCGTTACTTCTCTCACTGCCACTTCTCTCTTTCTCCCCCTCTTATTCGCCCACAATTGCCGAATTCGTGCCTTTCTGTTCGGGTCGGGTTTATAAAACTTGCCGATATCATGCTCGCCCTTCTACCAGAGCAGGTAAAAGTTTCCGAATTCGTGTATGCACAACTAGTGATGCACTAGTTCCAAGCTTCTCAGCCTGTATAGTGAACCCTTGTCAAACTCGACCCGTGGGGTTACGACATTATAGCGCATTCAGACAATGAGCGATTTTATCGCATTTAGGTTATTTTCTCTCTGACTGGTTGACAGATTTTTGACACGCGCTACGTTGTCGTTTTCCCGGGTCCTGGACGAGATCGCACCTGGACGAGTTAGCACATAATCGGGAAATTTACTCTGATAGAGTAAGGGGAAGAACGAGTACAGTACTCTTTAGTTTTTATCAGTAATATTAACGTTGTACTGTACTCGTTCTTCCCTAAGAGTAAGCTCTATCAGAGTAAATTTCCCGCACAGACTAATGAGGAATGCCTATCTTACTTTAGAAAAGGGTCTGAGCAAAATGGATATTCCTCCTGCAGTTGAGTGTGCGTCATTGAAGGTGTTTTTACGCAGCAAGTCTGTGGTTACATAACGACCCTGAATAGCTATTATATGTAGATTGCTCAGGACAGGAATGTGTAACAATTTCCTACCTCACGGTGGGACCAGCTGACCTTGAGGCCGCAGGAGTGGCTGAGTGTAGTGCCGTTTACCTTCCTCAGCCAGTATTTTCCTGTTAATCTACCCGAAGTCTGGTGCCTAATTGTGACATTAATCGATCAATTAATAATGCTAAAAATAATCGAATTTCATATCTTGTAAATTCAAATGACAAGATTTTCAAAATAAATTGTTACGAAATTGTTCCATTCACTTTAAAGGGTTAAAGCATGTTGGATCAGATTATTAATATTTTTTTAATAATAATCTTCAATATTTATTTTGGCCCCTAACACAACATAACCTAATATAACATAAACAAACCTAACATACCAAACCAAACCTAACGTAGCCTAAAAAACCAACACAACCTAAACAAACCTAACATAACATATGTGGATTATTAAATTGGAAAAGTTATACTAACGACATTGTGATATTTCATATCATACCTATGATTTATTTTAAGATTTCAGAGTAATACAATACTAGCAAACTTTTTTTTTTATATTCTTTGAAAGGGTAGTTCATAAAGTTTAAGTTAAGTTGGTTGAACTTAATAAATTGTCATAAATAATCTCCTTGAAAATGTGTAGGCATCACTTTTACTAGTTGTATCGGCTTAAGGATAAAACCAGTTATATTTTTCTAAGGAGATTACTTTATTAAGTAAAGAACCATTGTTTTTAATGGCTTCAAAAAATGCAGTACATGACACGTATCTCTATCTCCATCTCCATCTCCATCTCCATCTCCATCTCCATCTCTATCTCTATCTCTATATCTCTTTCTCTTTCTCAATTAATATCATAGCTTAAGTCACAGAGGAGAAATAAAAAAAGGTCACTTTATTATGGCCGCTGCGAAGACTTTAGTGGTAGTTTTAGATTGATTACAACTAATATACAGTAATAATTATCACGTTTATTCAATCAATGATGATTTAGAAGAATAAGGGAAGGACTGACAAGGTGCTGGCCCTGCCATTGCGTGGTAAACTGGATAAATAACTACTCGACAAACTAATTCAACACACATTTAGTGCACTATTGGATGCAACCTCTGTTTTCTACTACCCTGTACTGCAACCTGTATAGGAATGCATAAACTCTTGGAATAGTTGAAGTTGTTTTATCTTCAAGCAATATGAGTACTGTTATATATTTATATAATAGATGGACTTCAACCTTTCTCAAACATAAGCGTCCTTAATTGTAATTGTAAGTCCTCTTCTATTTAATTGAAAAAAGGGGCCTTTTCCGTTTATTCACTACCATTACAGTATTTTGGTTTGGTTATGTTAGGTTATGTTTGGTTAGGTTAGGTTATGTTAGTTTTGGTTATATTATGTTAGGTTAAGTTAGGGTATGTTAGGTTTGTTTATGTTACGTTTGGTTTGGTTTTGGTAGTGAATAAACGGAAAAGATAAAAAAAAATATAAAGTAAATTAGTCCTAAATAGATAATTATAACAACGTAGAATTTTTGACTATGAATAGATCAGTAAATAGAAGTTATAAGGTCTATGTAGTAGGGCTAGTAACATGCTTCACTATAATGAAAAGAAGAAGATTGTTTATTCTTGAAAGTTAAAATATTACTTATTAAATTAAAAAAAATTATTTACGTGAAAGGACGATATGTTAATATTTTCCTGAATATAGACATTCTTCTTCCTATAAATGTGAAAGGTGCGACAGTTCACTGAGATTAAAATAAAAACTGTGCATTTATATAAAAACACTAGACTTCCTTCTGACATAATGTAATTTAACAGCTGTCCAACAGGTCATTGACCGTTTGACGTAATCCTCCGTGACAGCTGTTAATTAAGCATGCGTTTGTGTAACGTTATAATATAGAATTCACATACTTTGGGTACTCCGTTACTCCAAACTATAACCTTCCGCTGTCCTAGCTTAGAATGTGAGAGTTTTATATTTAGTGAATATTAGTTCATTCAAACTTAAGGGTATATTTAGGACCTTTTCCGTAAATTCACTACCACTACTCTTTCCGTTACTTCACTAACACTACTTTAATATCACAATTACGGTTATGTTACGTTAGGTTATGTTAGGTGGATACCAAAGTTGATCACAAACTGATAAATCCAATGATTGACTTCCCGCCGAATGCGCTCTCCGTGTGTAAGTTCTTGAAAAGTGATAACATAAAGCCAGCGATATCGGATTCCTAGCGGATAAGGAATACCACAGTGGGCGTAAAAATGATTGGGGAACAGTTTTTAAAGCAATAGAATATTTATCATGTGCTAGTGAATTAATGGAAAAGATCTCTTTTTTATTTATAAATTGGACAGCAATAATTTTCATTAGGAACTTGTGATTTTACACAATCGTCATATTTTTTACACACAATCACCTTCATCGTGATTGATCCATTAAATGATCGCCTTTAAAAACAACTCATGGCAGATCAGGAGTTTGGAATTTTGGGGATTGTAACTTTTTACAGAGAGAACTTAGGTTCCCTTACAAAGAAGTTTTTAATACAAAATTGAAGACAAATCAGATTAAAACAAATAATTTTCCTCTATTTTTAAAATATATTTTGCCAGAAGGTCAAATATAAGATTAACTTTGGAAAGTGGGTGAAAAATATTCTGTAAAGAAACTTTTACTATAGGGTTTAGAACTTTTTAACAAATCGAATAAAAACTATTTAGTTATATTTTATAAATAATTTTTGTTTATCTTAATGGCGCTATTATGGAATCGTAAATAAAACATACATAACGATCAAGATGGCGCGCCATTTTACATATTATTGTAGTTTTCCTCGTACGCACAATCTCACTGATTCTTAGCATAATTGTATAATATTACGAACATTTTAAAATGCTGCCAAGCCAACCTTGAGTTCACACTCTTGTCTTACAACCCGGACAGATGAAAAAACCTTGAACTGCCTTTGGATTAAGCTCTTTCATAATCTTAAGAATGAGGATTTCCTCATAATGCCTTAGAAACGGTTGGTAAGAAAATTCGCATAAAGATTGTTTCGCCAAAAAATTAATAAAAGAAGAACAAAATATTTTAGAATTTGTCTAACAAATAAATAAATTTTGAATGTGGAAATTTTCGTGAATTTTTGTCATTTATATTATGGTTTATTATAAATGTTAACCCTGGAGATGTTGGAAACTTAGGCCTATTCAAAACGAGTAAAGATTTATATATTTATTCTTAAAACACCGAACTTTACGATATGGACGAATGGAAGAATGGAAACTTTCGATCATAGATGAGCGATTACAAACTAAGACCGACTATTCCTTAGACGAGTCATTTGTTAATAGCCTGATTATAAATGAACAGCCGTTGGCGATAGCCGATACAATACTACTGTATGTGTATGGGAGGGTGGGTGGGTCAATACCATTATATGTGTGTGGGAGGGAGGGTGAGTCAATACCATTATATGTGTATGGGAGGGAGGGTGGGTCAATACTACTATATGTGTGTGGGAGGGAGGGTGAGTCAATACTACTGTATGTGTATGGGAGGGCGGGTGGGTCAATACCATTATATGTGTATGGGAGGGAGGGTGGGTCAATACTACTGTATGTGTATGGGAGGGTGGGTGGGTCAATACCACTATATGTGTGTGGGAGGGAGGGTGAGTCAATACTACTGTATGTGTATGGGAGGGCGGTTGGGTCAATACTATTGTATGTGTATGGGAGGGCGGGTGGGTCAATACTATTGTATGTGAATGGGAGGGCGGTGGGTCAATACCACTATATGTGTATGGGAGGGCGGGTGGGTCAATACTATCAAGCGTCGGGGTTGGCACGTGAAGCCTACAGGGGTGTCCCCTAGTTGCTAATAAAGGAGCAGGAGTTTATTTTGAAAGGGATGATAATCTGATCCCTTTCAAAAAATTACTCTGATTAGAATCGAACTGAGAACCCTTAGCTTATGAAGCTGCTTTATCCATCTATGTAATTTACCAATTTACCAGTTGATTTGGATATTGGCACAATTTAACGGTGCTTACATTGTGGTCCTAAATATATCTTGTAATATGTTGGTATTTACTGTATATAAAGCTAAGTGTATATATTCTTTATTTACCTCAAAAAGGGTTTTTGGATTTTGTAAATGGATAATAATAACTCTACTTAGATCTGCCTTGGTAATTAACTTTTAATTGGAATTAATTCAGAACTAATACGATTGAAAAGTGATAATAGTTGAAATGTATTTCTATGCTTTTTAGGATAATTTATTATTATTTTATACATTCAATTGAAAGATAACTTTATTTTATAAATAATTTATGAAGCGTTGTTTTGTTTATTTAAAATTTGGCTGAGATCGTTCTGAAATCTGATATAAATGCCAGGCTATGGCTTAGTTAGAAATATTAACTTTATAATTAAACGGCAGTTTACACATTTAAAGCATTAATTTGGAATCTTAACTTTATAACTAAACAGTACTTTTCAAATTTAAATACTTAATTAGAAATCATAACTTTATAACTAAAGAGTAGTTTACACATTTAAAGCCTTAGTTATGAAGCTTAACTTTGTAACTAAACAGTAGTTTACAAATTTAAAGTCAACAGTTACGCAGTACTTTGTGTTATATATTAAATATTTGAGAAAATTAAGCATGATTAGTTTTTTTGACATGACATCCGTTATTTTTTAGATTTTCAGAAAAACTCAACAAGAAATGAGCATTGCATATTTATATTATTTTATTGTCATCTATAAATAATAAAACAATTGTACAAAACGACGACAAAATAACCATAAATAGCACGTTATAATTTTCAGTATTGATTTCCATAGCTGTAACATACATCAATAAAAATGTACTTTCGATTCACTCAGTCCCACATTAAGTATTAATTGCTTATGAATTCATCCTATACTTTGTACCTAAACACTCACAAGCCCTCCTACCTGCTTATGTTGTGTCTTAATGTACATAGTTAATTTTTCCAGTTTATTTACAAACATGCTTTCTCCAGCTGACACATATAGCCAACTCACGCTCACTGCTTACACGCACGCATTTCACACACACTGATGATGTCTCGATGATGAGTATCGAAAAGTTTACCTAAATATTGGCAGAGGATGAGTCATGTGAAGACTTTTACTACAAAAAATACAAAATGTCAGTAACCAGTTAATTAGTTTTCCACCTTCCACCTTCTGGATTTGTATGAGGAGAAATGTGTTGGATATTTTCTCTAGATCTGTATTTGGAGGAATGTATTGGTTATTTTCTCTGGATTTGTATCAGAGTAAATCATAATAAACTGTTAGACACTTTCTCTGGATTTGTATCGGGAGGAAACTGTTGGATAATTTCTCTAGATTTGTATCATGAGCAAATTGATGGATATTTTCTCTATATTTATATTAGGAGCAAACTGTTGAATATTTTCTCTGGATTTTTATCAGGAGAAAACTTCGTTGTTTATTTTCTTCTAATTGAAACATAATATAAGAACGGAAAGCTATGTTGGTTTTCCCTCCAAATTCATATAATGAAGAATCTGTGTTGGTTATCCCCTTCTACCCTACATTAGAAGGGAATTTTGTTTTGTTATTTTTCTATGGACAAGAGCGATAGTGGAAAGATCAAGGAAGCGACCACCCCTATTAGACACTACTTCAAAAGTGTCCAGGATGTTTGCGGTAAATTTGTTTTCCCGCCTGTTAATTGTGTTTGCTCTTAATCTGATTTTGATTGACGCCCCTCTAGCGTCTCTCTCTAATAGGCTGGAAATGGAAGCTGTGCTCCAGTTCTGTGGTGAAAGTGTAAATAAGCCCAAATCACGTTTTTAAACATTGACTGTCTATTTCATGCCTTTGAATTTTTCGTTCTGTGGGTAACTCTAAGATTGAAATCCAAAAATTGTATAGAAATCTAAGGCCTGTATGTGATTTTAAACGTCTGCAAACCTTATTGGATGTAAATTTACGATAATTTCATGTTCAAACATGCATAACAGGCACATACCATATTTTAAATCTAAAAAAGTATAAAGTGTTTTAAAATGAGAAGATTTAAAGCTGCGTGAAAGAACTAAAATGCGAAGGAAACACGAAATCTAACCTATACAAATTAAAATTGTTAATACACTTCAATTTTTAATACAATGAACTGAAGTTTTTATTTTGAAAAATCAATTTATTTTGTTTCTTTATTGTCGTATGGAAATGTAGCCTTCAATAATTGTGTACCATCATGCCAATTAAAACACTTTAGGAAAAGAAACTTGTTCTACAACATGGCAAGATACAAAGCCTTGAACTGGCTGTTTATTATGTTCTTTCCTCATTTTTTGAGTAGTTGTCCTTATTATACATATTATGAAAAGATTCATAAATCTTTATGAAAATTTTAGGTGGTATTGTTTCCTATCGTGGTTTTTTTCTCCGATCAATTAATTAATCTAAGAACACTTATTTGAAACATTTTTAGCTATGAATATTTAAAATGCCCATTTCGTGGAATTTTCTATTTTTAAAATGCAATATTTTAAATATTAAAAAGATATAATTAAGAATTTAAGAGGATATTTATACTTAAATTCAATGTTCTTCACTGTTCTCAATTTAGAATGATCCAAATACAGCTCTCTATTATTGAAAATATTAATTTACTGTATCCAATTAACGTTTTAAATATTCCCAGATAAAAATGTCAACTACAAAACAATGGTTTTTTACCAATTCAAAATGTGCTAAGAAGTTTTGAATTTTTTCCTCCGTTACTTTAAGCAAGCCTTAATCATTTTAAATATTTGTAAAATGAAAACCATTAAGCGTTCATAAAAAGGTCGGTTGCAGGTATACGCTACCGGCATAAATCCTGACAATATATTCTTATTATTCACAAGTTTTACCATCAGATTAAGTGGTAATAAAGACTTTCTTTCTTAATCAAACTTGTCATATGTTTTTTTCTTTTATTAATTCAATACTTCAAAGCAAAGCTTTTATAGTCATTAAAAAGAACCATGTATGTATATTTATTGTAGGATTGACTTGAATGTCAACAGGAAAACCAACAAGAAAATATTATCATGTAGGCATTTTTTTAGAATCAGGATTAATTATACATTGTTAATCTAACTAAGAATCCAAAATGTAAGTAGTACTGGCTTCCTTCATAATGTAAGTAGTACTGGCTTCCTTCATAATGTAAGTAGTACTGGCTTCCTTCATAATGTAAGTAGTACTGGCTTCCTTCATAATGTAAGTAGTACTGGCTTCCTTCATAGTAAATCCATTTAATAATTTATTGTAAGATAAGAGTTGATCAACAGAATAGTAGAGGGTTCAAACAATCACTGGATGAATTTACAACACCCTCAATAAATTCCGGCATCGATCACGTAGGTGAGTTATAAACCGTAAAAGGTTTTTTTGTGCCTAAAACGAGGAAACAGGAATTTAAATTGGTTTTGGGCGGTTTAAAGACGTCACCACTAATTTATATGATGTTATTTGACGATGATCTCAGATAAAACAATAACACAACACTGATTGTTTTATTACAAAAACAACAAACAACATAATAAATGGATAAAAACTAACACTGTTTTAATATCTACAGAAAGTGCATTTTTTCTTTTAATAGAGCATATCTATTTGTTTAAGTATCACAAACACTTTGCAAGCACAGTACACTGGCAAAGACTTATCAATTACGTATTACCTCATAGTTCCCCTTATTATAACTAAGATAAAAAAAAAATTGTTCCTATTTACTACGATAAAGTGCCAGCAGTGGGCTCCTCTAAGACCCCGAAGATGAAGCCACGTACAAATCCATGCTGTAGAAACAATAGGAAATAAGACTTCTTTAAAAGTTGTTTAGATTTTGTAAGAAAATTTTCCTTTTTCGAGGAAGGTGGGAGATGATTATAAATTTTCAAACACATAGAAATTTAAGACATTTCAATAAAACTTTTTCTGTGGATGAGATTCTGGAACACTTGGAGAATTTATGAAGAAATGAGAGAGGGAATGGTTATTTTTAAAGAATTTCTCTTGGCTAGTGCATATGACTTATAGATGATTTTGAAATATGAAGAATTTGCTAATCATTGAAGTGTTTTTGGCAGAGATCACAAAAGGTGCAGAAATTACCATTCTCTTTTGCACAGATCAATCTTAATATTCTCTTTTGCATACAAAACACTTTTTCACAAGCAAATGAGTTCCTCCAAAAAATATGGTTATATGGATGGCTAATTTGAATGGGCCATAAAATGAGGAATGACATAAAAAGAGGAAAAAAGGCTTTTCTAAGTTTTGTCGATAACTGATTGATTTGTTAAAGCCAAGTTAAAATTGAGGCAATTCCAATAAATGTTGTAATTGGTACCACAGAAAATAAGGAAACAGAGGTCGCATCCAATCGTGCACTGATTGTGTGTTGAGTAATTATTTTTCCATTTTATCGTGTGATGACAGGGCCAGCAAATTGTCAGTCCCTCCTTTATTTCCCCAAATTCTCATGAATAAACGCAGTAATAATTACTAAAAATGTATAAATATGTACATAGGTTTTAATCTATTTATAACTTCCACCGAGGCGTTTGGGGCTGTCATAAGAAAACGACATAGTTCCTTTTTCTCTGTGTTGATACAATATTGAAAATTATTGGTACGTACGCAGGACCACTATAAGCAAAATTTCTGTCGTTAATATGGAAGTTGTTATGTTTAATTTGGGCCATAAAACCCCACCCAAAGATGAGGAGAGGCAGCGGGGGTGAAGTTTGGTTCAATTACATGGTCCCCAGACCAGGCTAGCAGTAGAGATGACAGAACTTCGTCCGGACGGCAGGCTGAGGTTTCAACGCCCCACTCAAGGACCCTGGACTGAAAGGCCAAACCACAGCACATTAAAAAAATACAGCCGAAACAAAAATAATACACCTAACAAACTAATAAATATAAATGTGCATGAAACTGCAAAACAAAATAGGAAAAGGCAAATGAGAACATGATTGGAGCAAACAAGACAATAAAAAGATTTATCTTAGATTACAAAGATTTTGTTACAAAATTAGATTTAAACTAAGTTACATAATTAACAAATTACAAAAGAATTACGTACATGGATGAGAAAATGACAAACTGAAAATCTAGGCTATTGGCACAGAAAAGCAATATGCTACAAATGAAAATCAAATTAAACAGGTAGAATAGGTTATTGTCAAAGAAAATAAATATAGGAAAATGGTAACTCCAACTGCAAAAGGCTCAATAAAAATTATATATAAATAACATTGAACATAAAACAAAATATAATAAAGAAATGAATGATAAAAAATAACATTGAGCACATGGCTCGAACCTAGGTTGACAATCATCTAGAGTATCTAGACAAAGGACACAAACAATTAACAACATACTGAAAATAACAAATAAGCCTGAATATCATTATTTAAACAAAATATTTTCACCAAAAGGGTGATTAGGTATTTGAAATAACAAAATTGAACACTTACGTTTGAGAGCATTTAGCCGGACACCGTTAAAGCTACGGTAGGCTGAAGAAGACAGGTCAAAACGACAGGCCAACCTTACAGACCGAGAGCTGGAATCACAGAACGAGAGTCCGAGCCAACGGCTACGACAGTAAACAAATCGACAGCGTAAGAGCGATCTCAGGCAGCCTGGCAAACCACAACGACAAGTAACCACAAATGTACCGATCAAAAGACCCGGTACATTTGCCAGGGCAGGACCTGATTTATTTGTTTTATTACCCTTTGATAATGCCTCCAGCAAGATCAACCTTTTGGTGATGTCCCTTGGTTCATCACCCCTGCAGGATCAAGCGGCATCACCAAAAGGTAATAAAACAAAGAAAAGAAAAGCATTACCTGTTACGTGTCAACAAATTGTTTAAATTCAGTAGTATTGTTTTTTTTCTAATTAAACAGCTAATAATATTAATTAAAAACATGAATAACGATACAAGTGAGGAAACTGTGAACTGCATGTGAATCTTTTATGTCGTGGCCAATGGCAATCCAAAACAAGCTTGAATATCTAAATAGAACCCTACATTTTACCTACCAGATTTCACGCCCCTATGTAGGCCTACCTTACCTTGTTTTTCCCAGAGAAATTTTCCATGAATTAATAGCAGATGTGCCACTTAATATTATACATTCAATGGAGCTCCAGCTTATATTGGTTTAGGCGTTAGAGACAACGTAAATGTTACGTTTGAGCAGAGGTGGATGGGACGTGGTGGACCTGAACATTGGCCTGCCAGATCTCGTGACCTTAAACCATAGAGTTTATTCGGTGGGGGTACTTGAAAGAACTGGTACACGTGGAGAACAACAGAAACAACAGTGGAGAGTGAAGTGGGCTTGGTTAGCAGAATTATAGAAACTGCAGCAAGAATTCAGGAGAATGTATATTTTTTGAACGAGTTCATCGATCTGTAGTATAACGTTGGAAACTCTGCAATCTTGTTGTAGACCGTCACTTCGAGCAACATTTATAAAGTTTTTTGTAAAAGTATTTGCTATTCTATTTTATAAATAATTCATTGTTAATAAACAGCTGACTCATTGTTAACATGAAGTGGATATAAAACAGACGTTTAATGATGCGCAACGTCTCATATTTGCTGTTAAACTATGTTTTAGGTGTGTATTGTTGTATTATGAAAATTACATTGATTTAAAACAATTTTTCACACCTGGGTTATTTATCATATTAACCCATTTCAATTTTGGTAAATAAAATGTTATTTGGTTTGTCTCTTGATTGTGCATTTTTTACTTAAATTTTAACTTTTTTATAGCTATAATGAAATTTGACATTAAACATTTTAAAAGGCCGCCATTTTGACATTTATTTAGTTAAAGTAATGACATTTTACTTACTTGTTTTACCTATTTAGCTACACACGTATACTAAATTTGAAGTTTATATCTTAAAAAGTTCTCGATATATAAAATAATGTGTAAAAAACACATACAGTCAGACATACATTAAACTAGTCACCGTAGACCCATGTTTATAATATTGTGAAATATGTTTGTCTTGACCTAAGGAACAATTTTTCATGAAAAATTCCAGACAGTTCCGGGACACCCCACATATAGATGTCAATAGTATAATAAAGAGTTTAACCAAATTAAAGTTTTTATATCAGTATCACTGTTTTTATTAATTAATTATGTTTAAATCATTTAGTTTTAACTCATATTATTTTTTGGTAATTTCAATTAAAGCATGAAACTCGACTTTTAGATCAACAGAAAAGGTACCAGCAACATAATAAAAATTAAATAAGACCCTTCCCATTGATTTTATTTTCTGTTGGAGGATTTTAAGTATAGTAACATAATTAAATGCTCTTTTAGGTTATTTTTTACTATTTCTGTTTTTAATGTTGTAAAATTTATTATATTTATGTTTCAGATTTTACTTTCTGAGTCTGCCCATTTGGCGTACGTTGATTGGCCGTGTCATACACCAGCAAGAGTTCTTGACCTAGTAAAATTCTGTACAGAAATTCAAATGATGAATTTAAAAACAGACTGTATATAAAAGTACATTCAGAATGCAAACTGCTTGTTTAGACTTCTCAGTTTAACTATATTAAGGGAGATAATTACAGGCAATGTTCATGATACAATCTGTCCGCTGCAATGTTAGGACATGATTCAAAACACGTTCACAAGATGGCCAGATAAACAAGTAGCAATCTAAATTATGGGTAGTCTATTACGTTTTATTGTTATTGGCATACCCTTTGGACAATAATAACAACAATCAGATAATGTCGAGTGAAGGTGTGAAGGTTACTTATTAGTAAAATAATATTATCATAAACAAGGCTTTATGTCCATTCTGGTGTGACTCTCGAGCAGACCGGACCAGCTCCGACATTGAATACGCTGTAAATACATTGAGCGGTCTTTGTACAAAGGAACATCGTCCATGTATCTAACTGATGGTGATTGAATGATAAAGGACCCACTTGTCGATGGTGCACAGGCAGACATTATGGTGAGCTATAATATCATCGCCGGCATTAGTGGGCAGTGCTGTAACCCAGCTACTTGGGGGACAAAGTGTTGTGGGAATTGTAGGCGATACGTCTTCCACTCAATGGTTGCCTTCAGCGTGGATACTATTAGAGAAGTCTGTGGTGTCCGTGTTGGGTGGTAGTCAGGGTCGAGATGTTGTGTAGGAGAGAGAACAGAGTATCAAGCTAGTCAATAAACTGAAAATCAGACCATTAATACTTGGTTCGGATTCCACGCAAAGTTGTGTCCTTTAGTTGCACTGACAATGGGGCTATTAATAAATGGCCGTGTCTGAGTAAAAGTCAGACTCAGTTAGTAACCAGAGTACACATGTTATCCACACTCATCATACAATCATATAATCATTCATATTTGCCTTAAAAAACGCAGTTGTCGGTGTCTCATATATGAAAATAATCTGGGACTTAAATACTACTAGTCCTTAATAAGGCTCTAAATGTAATGAAAATATAGAAGTCATACAACACTGGCGAGAGAAGTTGAAACTACGTCCAGTTTTTTTTTTTTTTTTTTTTTCTGAAGGAATATTACTCGGGGGCACCCGAGGTGCGACATGGACTACCTGAGGGTCATAATTGGACGCTCGAGGTGCGACATGCAGCGAAAGAGAACCCAAAACAAACACTCGTGGTGCGACATGGCGCTTCGGCTAGCAGTGTGGCCGTGTTGGTTAGGTTAGGTTAGGTCAAAATATTGAAATGGTGTGATTATCCTAGTAACGTAGGTCCTATTTTGTATATATTTATTTATGGACACAGAGAGAGAGAGCGCGTCTACAACCCCGCAACCCTTCGCCGGGCTACCTGAGGTGGCATGTCGCTCCTCGAGTGCCAGTTTTATGGCCCTTTGGGTCGCTGGGATTAACACAGGTAGTCCATGTCGCACCTCGAGTGCCACCGATTACTCCGCCGGGCAGATCACAATGTAGTTCCTGAATAATTTTCTGTATAGTAGATTTCGTAATACTTACAACCAGAAACTTTAAAATCAAAATAAAGAAGAATTCAAAAATTTTAAAAAGCGATTCTAGTAAAAAAATTCTTTGTCTTTAAATAGATATTTCATTTATAATTTTACGACAGTAAATAAAGACAGTAGGGCCTATCGGACCGCGAAACGCAGTTTTTACGCGTCTCAGCGCGGGGTTTAGAGTCCTCTTAAAAAGATAAAGATGCCTGACACTTAAAGAATCGTGATTTCGTTTTCAGATAACCAAACGTATGAAAAAATCTATAATTTCGATAGCTGGACCAATGACCTCAGCCCATCTGTACATAACTAGAGTCTTTCGATAAGTAACGATGAATAGATTATTTGTAGATTACAAAGACCAACTTGTCCCTTAGGGAATGCTACTGAATACATCTATGTCTATTCATTGGTTATTATAAGATTTTGAACTATCTGAATTCATGTTATAACATGGCAAATTACTTGTCTATCGCATTCTAAGGAAAACAGTGCCTTAGATAATAGTCTCTTATTTCATATATTATAAAGGAAATAATTACAAGGTAATTACAATAATTCTCAGGTTATGCTAAAATTATTCTATTATGAACCGCCAACACACAACTTTTGTAGGACAGAGGACCAGAGTGTAGGACAAGTGTGGATGACTTGTATAGTCTGGTAACTAACTGAGTTCAACCTAAGAATCTGCAGAGGCTGTCGGCCATGTTGGTTTTAATCCCATAAGAAGAATGTTACTTGCGAATCCATATATTTTCGTTATATACTGACCAAAATTTGTGTATGAGGTATCATTATACACGTTATCATATTGGGCAATGGGTTTGCTTTTAATATTTTGAATATATAGGCCTCGTTTTAAAAAATATGTGAAAATAAAAACTTAAAACTAAATATTGATATATTTGTTTCTATAAAACTAATGAGGAATTTACAAAGCAATTCCAACGCACAATTAATTTAATGCTTGATCAAATGCAATTTGTTCGGAAAACATCCGTTTGAAAACAACTGTTTAGTTTGGATACGCGTGATCGTATATCCGGTTTGACAATAACATTGTTCTTATGGGATTAAAACCAACATGGCCGTCAGCCTCTGCAGACTCTCTGAGCTCAGAAAGGCAATTAGCCAATAGCCGGTGCAACTAAGAGGTCTACGTGGAATCTAAACTACGAGTACTTTTCAGCTAACGGACACGCCTGACACTCAATTATCACCCCTACACAAGAACCGGACGCTGACTACCTCCCAACATGGACACCCCACATCTCTCATGTTGATGGTAACCATGGAGCGGACGCCATCTCGGTATTTAGAGGACCAAGCATTGAACCTATCGCCTACACTCTTCAAAACGCTTAGTCTCCCAAGTACCTGAGTTACAGAACTGCGCCACTAATACTTATAGTAATTATTATCAATATTACATGCGAATAATTCTTCTTTACCTTGTTCAGGTCACTCAAAAGCAAACCAATTATCAACACTGGGTGTATTCACGTTTAGTGTTAGATAAACAAATAAACAAATTACTTTACAACTTGAGAAACCAGTATAGAAGGCCACTGAAACTAAATAAAGCATTAACAATGTTTACTTGGCCCTCATGCTGCTAGTTCCGTTTCCGGGCCCGTCAAAAACACAAGAACGTTTCTACGAAATTGGTTTGACGTCATCACCGTTAGATTCTAACGTCATGATGAATCGGCCAAATCTTGGGACTGCTACTTAGAGGTGTGGTTGGGGGACGGGTGGAGGGTCAACACACTGACGTCAAAGGATGATTTGGTAATTACACCTTGTATTCGTGAAATTTAGGTACATTTTTAATGTAGTACTGCAAGACTAATGATATTGGTCTAAGTACTTGATTTTACATATTTGGTTCCTAAAGAGAGGTTTTATTGTTAATCTATTAAAAAACATAACACTAATACATACTGTAAAATTGTAATAGGTGTAACGTTTTATAGGCTACATTTTAAGAGAACACTCAAGAACAGATAAGAGTGCATACTAGAGAAACGATTTATGACTGGTTGTATATTGTAGCCGTACACGACCGGTGAGACTTTACACGACCGGTGTGTCGTACTAGACTGGTGTGGCCGTACATGGCAGCCGTGGCTGTACACAACTGGTGTGGCCTTACAGGACTGGTGTGGACGTACTCGACTGGTGTGATCGTACACGACTGGTGTACGTACATGACCAGTGTGGTCGTTCACGACTGAAGTGACGTACTCGATCGGGGTGGTCGAACACGACTGGCGTGACGTACACGACCGTTATGGCCGAACACGACGGTGTGGCAGTACACGACTGGTGTCGCCGTAGACGATCGGCGTCGACGTTTACGACGTTTTGGCCGGTGTACGACTGGCGTGGGTGTAAATGATGATGTAGGCGTATACGACCGACCGGTGTAGTCGTATATTTTGGCTATAAAGGATCGAACCGACATAGATGGTGACTTTGGAGAAGAGCGTGTACAGTTCAAATAGTGTTTTGCAGGTATATTTGATGAAGAAAGAGAACCTCACTATAAGCCTCTGAGGAATCTACTTTTTGAGTATCTGCAATTGATTTGTGAAAAACAGTTGACAACATTATTTCCAAATATGGACACAGCTTTGCACATTCTTCTATGCATGATGACATCTAAAGCATCTGGAGAAAGATCATTTAGTGTGTTGTAAAGAATCAAAAACTAATTGAGGAACCCGACTTCTGACAAAGATTCTACTTTTGCTAGTTTTGATGCAAATGTTGAGCTTTTTCAAGCCTTAGACTCTTAATGATTTTCTTAAAGATTTTGCAGCCAAAAAAGTTAGAAATGTGAGTGTTTAGAGTTTAGATACGAGATTATTATGAGTATGGAGTGGACTAAGTGTCGATGTTAATCACTAATCCAACTTTATACAAATTAAGAATATGAATTTTTCAGTTTAAGAGAATAATGTGAGAATTGAACAATCTAGTAGTTTATTTGTTGTATTCTTTTAACTACTATAGCTGGTAGTTAGTTAAATTGCAGCCTCATAAGCTAAAGGTTCCAGGTTCGATCACAATCAGAGTCATAACAAAGTTTGAAAGGGATCAGCTGATAATCACCGGCTGTTTATTTGTCATTGGGCTATTAATTAATGACAATTTCCAAGAAATAGTCGATCTTAGTTTGTAACAATGATTAAATTCTGTCAAATACACTCATCACACTCATTCGAAATTCATATTCGCCCATATCTTGACGATCGGCGTCTTACGAAAATATGATTAAATGAAAATAAAAGATTTCAGTTCATATATTTTGTTTTTACTTATGTCTTTTCAACTCTGATTTTTAGAGTTTTTTGTTGTTGTCTGTAGCCTACTTTGCCCTTTAAATGATGTTATTTATTTTAACAACTAACTGCAACACATTAGTATAATATAAAATAATTTTAGCAGTATTGATAATTTTAACAACTTTGCAAACTGCAAAGTTGTTTTTTAATTTTAACAAAAAAACTTTTTTTAACAGTATGTAAAAAAAAACTAGCAAACTGCTGTTTGCTATTTTTTTTAACTATATATTTTCTATAAATATAAAATTTTTTAGTTGGAGCTTGTTGTATTTTTAGGGTTTTAACCAAATTTGCAAACAAAGATTATTTAATAAGTGAAAACAACACTTAAATATATTTATTATTTAAATAAAACAATATTAGCATTCCTAATCATTTATGTTTTGCTTTGTGTGTTGAACTAATCTAAAAAAGTAAAATTAAAATAAAAGTTATGTATTAATTTGAAATTTGCTTTATTATTTTATTCCGTAATCGTAAAGTTAAAGGATACAATATAATTGCTAGCATCCATAAATGTTTTTCAATTGGTGTTTTCGTGTCTATCTTTAAAATATCTTAACTACTCACTTGTTGCAACGTAAGATTGAAATAAGGTACATTTTAATTACTATATAGTATTAGAGCGTGGCAAAGAAAAGAAATAACTGTTCAGTCCCAAACAGAACTGAGAGAACCCGGATTTTAAAGAAATAATAATATTACTACCATGCAACGTTCTTCTGCTTTGTGAGGTTACATTAATTAATTTTTGTTTTTATAATTCAATAAAAATTTATTAAATTAAAATTATTACTCTTAAATCTCAGGTCGTTTTAGTGGGTAAATTGGTGGAGCTGTATAATACAATAAATCAAGACTGGTTTTACAAGTTACTTTATTAACATTATTCTTTTTTAAATTTACTTTACTTTATTAAATAATGTGACAATAAAAATTGGAATTTAATTAATTTTGTTTACAAAGTATTTTTTGTGAACTATGATTTGAGGCTTAAACTTATTGCTAGAACTTATCTGAATGTCCTATTTTGTTATAGGTGAAAGTCAGCATGTATCTCGTTTCCTGCTGATCCCTCGCTAATTAAATAGTTTAACACTGCCCAAACGTTATTTATTTTTTCAAAACTTTTCTTTAAAGAACAAAACTACATTATATTTTCAACGAGTTTACTTGTTAATTTGAATTCTACACACACGGTTTCATATGTTCCACGGATGGGAACATCCCGTTCGTCTTCCTTCAGTTACTTATTCTTGGCAAATGGGGCGAGGGATACCTCTAAACCGTTGAGCTTGGGTCCCCCTCTCCTGCTCTCCCATCCGTTACAACCAGTGGTTTTGGGTTCTAGAGTCCAAAATTCGTCTGCACCACGCGGTCGCCAGCTGTCATGTGCTGCGCTCTTTCATCATTTACTTAACTAACCGTATTATTTTGGTTCGTATATTGCGTTGTCAACTGGTGCCTCCCCTCCTTGTTTACTAAATGGAATCGCCTACTGAGAATTCAGAGTAACAATAGACATGCTCCACCCTTCCTGGCGACGATGAAAAGAATGTTGTTTATGTTTCTGAACGTCTGCTTGGGACAAATACTTCTGCTCGCTTTTCTATCTTCCTTGGTTATTAATTTACACTGGGTTCTGAATATAATTTGGATGTTCGTCGATTTATTTTAATTAATTATATTCCTTTTCTCAATAAAACAATTTATTATTTATTTTATTTAATTAATTTACTCGTCAATTTGGTGGACCTGTTACAACCATTACACTAAGTATTTTCCCTGCTACTAAAAATATTCAAGGTAATAACAAAATGCATTTTTACTATTTTGACATTAATGGAACAATAACAAACTAAAAAATAAAATTAAAATATTTAATGTATTGGTCACACACCCTGAATTATTAGGCTTATACAAAGCAAATAATCTAAGTGAGACTGCACCGTGGAGTAAATCTAAGTGAGACTGCACCGTGGAGTAAATCTAAGTGAGACTGCACCGTGGAGTAAATCAAGCATATTTGTCCAGCACCGTGAACAGTGAATCAGTTCTCAGTCACCAGCCGCTCAGTGAGAGGTTAAACCTTGTTTAATAATAAAAAAGTTAACTTGCTCACAATCACTACAAGGAAGCAGGGCCGCCCAGAGGGGGGGGCAAAAGGGGCAGATTGCCCCGGGGCCACACAGACTTAGTTTACAGGGGGGCCACATTTCATGCAACAAAAAAGAAAATACTTAATAATCTACTAGATAAGAAACGATTCAGGCCCGTATCAAAATATCAAAAGTGATATTAGGCCAGATAAGTCTTCCAGTTTTAGTTTTAAAACGTTAAAACTAAACCATTTGTTTTATAGCAACCAGGGAGCCTTTTGGAGCAAGTTACACTGGTCTTTGAAGTTTGTCAGCGGTCGACATAGTGGTGTGACAGCAGCATACGCTCTGGTTGGTGTGTGACTGCAACTGTACCCCTCGCCAGTTGTCTTGTTTGCGAACAAGTGTTAAGTCATGCAGCTTGTGAACACACCAAAATATACATTCCAGTTTGCGAACATATAAATATACTTGAGTGGTGTGGACAGTGGGCCACCTCTATGAGATGTCCTGTTTTCGTACACTATTTATATAAAATATGTCAAAAGACACACTAACTTTACATTTGTATTACTCAAAACTCCGTTTTTGGACGTGTTTAATACAAGGTGGACAAGAACGTTTCTGTATGTTTTATTTTTTAACTTTAATTTCAAAAGAATATACTACTTCAAACAAAATTGTTATACTTGTCCTAAATTCAACTCTATCTTGGCTTTTAGTGGTAGGAAAATCAATCGCTTGGTCACGTTATTATCCTTACAAAACCATTAGTTATGATATATTACTATTATAAACTTAAGATAATACAGCAATTGCGAATTGACTTGTATTTGTAGTGGTTTGTTGATTAAGCTTTTATCCTTATTTTGTATTTTTCACAAATTCTGTTTATGTAGATAAATAATCTTGATTTAGTGTTTCGAAAATCCCTTGACTCATCGTAGCAAAATAATATATCTATATAATGTGAAAACGAGTGATCAGTAACCTGCGGTCTAAAGTACGCAAATTAATAAATTGTAATAAAAAAAGTGGAAGCCTAAGAACACACAATTAAATAAGCAAACAAAATTAAAGTAAAAAGGTTGAAAAGTCTTTATGAGAAAAGGTTCTTACAAACTTGGTTTCAAAGCTGATAGTAGGCGGCGGCACTCCGTTCGAACGTGGTAACGGTGCACTCTTTCCTCTTTGCAGTAATTTAGTGCAATTTTTCAATATATGCACTAAATTTAAGAAATAGTAGTCGTATTTCAGTAGCAACTGTGTTTTGCACCCAAAAACCCGCAGGCAAAATGTTGTAACAACGTGGCTGGAAGAGTTCAATTAATTGTCATGAAGGTAGATCGGGGACATCGTCAATCATAAGTCTGTTTGTTTACTGTCGTCCAGTAAAGAAATATTTTGTTATTGTTGTATTTTATAGAGTGATATTTCTGTAATTTAATGTGTTCTTTTGGATTTCCTAGTAAACTACTATAATTATCAATTAATTTAATTTGCTATGATTCATATTCCATTTCCATATTTTGAGAGAACAAAAAGCTAAAGTTTAGGCCCAATAATTTATGGTAACGTTTTATTGAAATCAATAAAAATAGACTATAAATGTTTCAATATAGTATTGTAATATACTGCAAAGTAAATTATATATTTTTACAGTATAAAAAGAATAAATTAACGATGAAACCACTAAATTACAGTAGATTTCTATAGGTAATTAAATCTGGTAAATATGCATACAACATCACCGCTCGCTTACCGGATGTGCAACAATATGTGTGTATGATGCATCACATTCAACTTGCCCTACGCTATCGTGGGAGGAATTGCGTGGCATAATCTTGTCTAAAAATTATAATGTTGTTACGTTCTGTACTATCCGGATTCACCTTCCATCATATTCAACCGGTTAACCAGAGTTTACTGTACATGCAATTTTTTTACTTTCTCTCTACTTTAATGTTTCCTTTGACATTTTAAATTTACTAGTTATTATGACATGGATGTTCGTAAAGATATTTTACCAAAATATTATGACATAGGTCTTAATGAAAAGAGGAGCTCTTAAGTACACCGTTAATAGATAAAACATCTTCATCATTGTTAAGATTTGTACAACTCCTTTTGAATAATATTTATTTTGTGACATTTAACTTGTTGTAACTCTTTTATTGTCTGGTTTAATTTACCCTGAAACTGTAACAGGAACAGGGGTGTATTCTCAACATACTCAGTTGAGTAGCTCTTGATTAAAAACCATTTATGCCCACGTACGGGTTGTTCCCAAACAAATAGCATAGGGGACAACCTAACTGATTAATGTTGTCATTCATTAACATAACAAAATCTACGACCAATCAAAATAGTTTTCATAATTTTTTACTGTCACTGACGAACGAGTAAGCCATTTATATTTTTGACAATCATTGATACAGTATTTATTTATTGTTTGTTGCGTGATAAGTGAAATTAACTAAGATCGAACCATTGTACGTATATTGTTGAGCGGGAGGGTCAATACCACTGTCACTGTACGGACGTGTACACTGTGATGTGCATCAATTATATAGTATCCAATTTGACAGACATAAATTTTACTGTGTTTTATGCTGAGAAAATTGAGTTGGTACAAAATGCCTTTTATGGCTGTGATATAAAAATTTAATAGTTTTAAAGTTTAGCACAAAGACTAACTAAAATCACGATTATAAACTAGACGTTTTAATGTCCAACATCAATAAGCTACGAAGCCAGTGGTCTACAACCTGTTTTGAAAACAATAACATAACCTCAACTCTCAGTTGACTGGTTTTAAAGCACTAGATGTTCGCGCTCGCCAAATTATTTTACTTCCTAAACATTCGGCCACTCTCAGTCTAAACTTGCTCTTTAGCTAGCGAAGCCAAGTGACCTATACAAATTTATTGGCCCCTCCCTCCCTCACCCACAGTTAATATCATTGGTGAGGATGGCTCCTCAACTGGCAATCGAAGAGCTGCTGCGCCCAACCATGCAACTGACTGTGGCATTGCTTGGTTCGTTATTATTTATTTAATATTAAAGAATAGCAGTTTTGTTATAAGAGATTGATGTTATTGTATCGGTAATACTTAAGGAAATGTTTAAAAAGTATATGATAATTAGATAAAAACTTAACGGAGGTTCGCAGATAGCCCTGAGAAAACGTCCATGAACAAGAATCTTAATTACAATAGTAATCTAACGAAAGAGATGGTAAGAATATTGTAGAATGTGCTAAAAGTAAAATATCAATTATAGTATATTTGACAATCAGAGTAATTAAATTTATTTTGAATTGAAGGAAGGGGCCACATGGTAAACTTTGCCCCGGGGCCACCAAACGTCTCTGGGCGGCCCTGCAAGGAAGTTCGATCTAAGGGACGAGGGCCACTCGCGTTAATATGGCCTAGGGCCGCAAGTATCCTAAATCCGGCACTGGTCAGATAATGACTGTTGAGAGTCTACTAAAACACACACAATTAATTGCTGAAGTTACACACTTACAAGACCTTTCTCAGTTAACATTCAAGACGACATCTAATACATTGTTTATTCTTGTCTGAGCGGACATCTAGTTCGCACACTACTCAACTCATCACCTTCATTACATCAATTACCTCGCGCTGATGCAATCCAACTGAAAAACTACATAACTATTACCGGGAAACTACATCACATATGTTGGCTCATGACAACAGGTGTAGTTCATCAACTGCATCCATTATCGTTTTCCGTGACTTACGTAACTTTCATTCAAGAAAAACAATTAATTATACAATGGTATTCAAAAAATGTTTCAGAGACGTATAAGAATATAACCTAACTATAGCATGTAGTCATGCATTGGTAGGTCCACTTAAAGAGTTATATAATTTAATTCCCTAGAAAATGTTTAGAGGGCCGTCAATGTGAAAAACTCCATAATGTGAAGGGTAGTTCAATCCTACAGTACGTAGTAATTCGATATGTAGTTCACTCCTACTTTACGTAGTAACGTGATGTGTAGTTCACTCCTACGTGACGTAGTAATATGTCGTGCAATTCACTCCTACAGTACGTAGTAATGTGATGTCCTTTTCATTCCTAGAGTACGTAGTAATGTAATGTGCTGTTCACTCCTACAGTACGTAGTAATGTGAGGTGCTGTTCACTCCTACAGTTCGTAGTAATGTAATGTGCTATTCACTCCTACAGTACGTAGTAATGTGATGTCCTGTTCACTCCTAGAGTACGCAGTAATGTAATGTGCTATTCACTCCCACAGTACGTAGTAATGTAATGTGCTGTTCACTCCTACAGTACGTAGTAATGTAATGTGCTATTCACTCCCGCAGTACGTAGTAATGTGATGTCCTGTTCACTCCTACATTACGTAGTAATGTAATGTTCTGTTCACTCCTACAATACGTAGTAATGTGATGTTCTGTTCACTCCTGCAGTATTTAGTAATGTGATGTCATGTTCACTCCTTCAGTACGTACTAATGTAATGTGCTGTTCACTCCTACATTACATAGTAATGTCATGTCCTGTTCACTCCTAGCGTATGTAGTACTGTAATGTCCCGTTCACTCCTAAAGTACGTAGTAATGTGATGTGCTATTAACTCCTAGAGTATGTAGTAATGTGTTGTCCTGTTCACTCCTAGAGTACGTAGTAATGTGGTGTCCTGTTCACTCCTGGAGTACGTAGTAATGTAATGTGCTGCCACTCCTACATTACGTAGTAATGCGATGTCCTGTTTACTCCTAGAGTACGTAGTAATGTGGTGTCCTGTTTACTCCTAGAGTACGTAGTAATGTAATGTGCTGCTCACTCCTACATTACGTAGTAATGTGATGTCCTGTTCACTCCTACAGTACGTAGTAATGTGCTGTCCTGTTCACTCCTGGAGTACGTAGTAATGTGATGTCCTGTTCACTCCTGGAGTACGTAGTAATGTAATGTGCTGCTCACTCCTACATTACGTAGTAATGTGATGTTCTGTTCACTCCTACATTACGTAGTAATGTGGTGTCCTGTTCACTCCTGGAGTACGTAGTAATGTGATGTCCTGTTCACTCCTGGAGTACGTAGTAATGTAATGTGCTGCTCACTCCTACATTACGTAGTAATGTGATGTCCTGTTCACTCCTGGAGTACGTAGTAATGTAATGTGCTGCTCACTCCTACATTACGTAGTAATGTGATGTCCTGTTCACTCCTGGAGTACGTAGTAATGTAATGTGCTGCTCACTCCTACATTACGTAGTAATGTGATGTGCTGTTCACTCCTACATTACGTAGTAATGTGATGTCCTGTTCACTCCTGGAGTACGTAGTAATGTGGTGTGCTGCTCAATCCTACATTACGTAGTAATGTGATGTCCTGTTCACTCCTGGAGTACGTAGTAATGTAATGTGCTGCTCACTCCTACATTACGTAGTAATGTGGTGTCCTGTTCACTCCTGGAGTACGTAGTAATGTAATGTGCTGTTCACTCCTACAGTACGTAGTAATGTGATGTCATGTTCACTCCTTCAGTACGTACTAATGTAATGTGCTGTTCACTCCTACATTACGTAGTAATGTGATGTCATGTTCCCTCCTTCAGTACGTACTAATGTAATGTGCTGTTCACTCCTACATTACGTACTAATGTAATGTGCTGTTCACTCCTACATTACGTAGTAATGTAATGTGCTGTTCACTCCTACATTACGTACTAATGTAATGTGCTGTTCACTCCTACATTACGTACTAATGTAATGTGCTGTTTACTCCTACATTACGTAGTAATGTAATGTGCTGTTCACTCCTAGAGTATCTAGTACTGTGATGTCATGTTCACTCCTTCAGTACGTAGTAATGTAATGTGCTGTTCACTCCTACAGTACGTAGTAATATGATGTCCCGTTCACTCCTAAAGTACGTAGTAATGTGATGTGCTATTAACTCCTAGAGTATGTAGTAATGTGATGTCCCGTTCACTCCTACAGTACGTAGTAATGTGGTGTCCTGTTCACTCCTGGAGTACGTAGTAATGTAATGTGCTGCTCACTCCTACATTACGTAGTAATGTGATATCCTGTTCACTCCTACAGTACGTAGTAATGTGCTGTCCTGTTCACTCCTGCAGTACACGCTGTAGCATAGTGCTGTAATCCAGCATGTTTAGTCACTTTACTTTATAGTGCGTGAACTTTATTCAACCAGTGAACTATCGACAGTTAGTTCAGTTTGAGATTCTAACTTTGGACCTCCGCAGTCTGAAGCCTCCTCAACTACACTAACTACCATGACTTTCTATCACAAAGTATATCCTACTCATTTAGTTTGTTTTGACGACGTTTTATAAATACGGTAACATAAAAAAAATAAAATTAGAGCAATCCTAATATTTTACATGTCAGTAACTATTTACAAAAATTAAAATGTTTATTGTCTTGCTGCATGTTTCAAACTACTTGAAAATTTAATTTTGGAAAAATAATAGCCAAAATATCTGCCAAAAATTATGTAGATAATACAGAAAAAATAAATAGTACCGTAATAGATATGTACAGACATACGAGTAAATTTATATTTTTATTTTATATGTTAGAACTGTACAGATAAGCTTACATTTTCACACTAAATGTAAATGTAAATTATTACGAATTATTATAATTAATCAATATGTTTATATGAATATACAAATGAATTTGTAATATATTATTTTACAAATATATCATATGGACAAGGAGTACACAATAACCCATAATTTGTTATATTATTTGTTAATATAAATATATTATTATTTTATAATAATTATACATATTATAATGGATGATATCTGACTGGTCTATATACAAAATGAAAAAGTCGCAAATGAATATAATTGAATACAATAAACATTTAAGGTGTGTTTCCCTCGGAGTTTTTATACAAGCCGCCATTAAGAATTAACGTTTTATTTCTTTTATTATACAGTACTACCATAATATTATTAACAGTAAAAAATTATTGACAATTTCCTCTGTACATATAATCAATAGAATAAATAAAACTATCATAATTATTATTAATCTACCAGGCGACATCCCTGCACGCTTCGCGTGCCAACCCCGTCGCTTGCTGCACTCATGACCCCTCGGCCAGCTACTTTGACCATATTATAGGTAAACTGTATCACGTAAAATCATAATATTAAATTTATTTACAGTGTTTCACTCACATTACTTGCGTTGCTACCCATTTATTGGTATAAACAGCAAATTATATTAGTTAGTCACTACATTTATTTTCGTTTAATATCTGAAAATTATATAAATAAATAAATTAACTGTTATAGGTTACCAATGAAACCTCCAAGTCCAGTTGAGTGAAGAACCTTCCCCCGTTAAAAATTATTAAACATACTAGCGTACCCGTCGCGCGTTGCTGCAATTTCAGAGGAAGACATCTTAAGATTACATCCAATCTATTTTACATTGTTTTATTAAAAAAACAGTATCTAACTAAACATACAAAAATCGTTTCGCTTTCAAACATTTAACAATGTAATAGAAGCGTCCATATTAAATGGCAGATTCAAGGGAGAAGATTAACATGTCGTGTAAGTTAGTTTATTTACAAGAAATCAAAACATAAAAATATAAACAGTTTAAAAAATTAACACATGGTTTAATTTAATTTTGACATATTTAAAACCCACAGCTGATATTCTTTTTATATTTGACTTATTATACCTTCATGCCTCCTGCTATTTGATTAACATTGAAACTTTAGAAGTAAAAGGGACGGAGCCTTGAGGGATTAAAAAAACGGGAATAGGACAGAAACCTTCCCTGGGGTATATAGAACAACTTCCCCAAGTTTCATGGCGATCGGATGGACGGTTTGGTAGCGCATAAAGGACAGACAAGCAGACAAACATACATTGGATTTTATAGATATAGATTAATCTTCCTCAATATTACAAACAACATTGTTTACATTCTAACAGCTGTTAGAATGGTATTGATATCATTGTTTACATACCAACAGCTGTTGCTTTTCGGTTCATTTAAATCTCTCTCCATGTGATTCTTACGGCCAAGAAACGTACTTTGAGGGCTTCCCGTGCCCTTCCGGGAGAAAATATTAAAAAAATGAAGACATTATTAAATTTTTTAATATTTTTAAAATTAACTAAAAAAATGTCCAACCAACACATTGATAACATCTGCTAACGCGCTTCAAGACTTCAGGGTTTGCTGTATAGAACATCAAGATCAGGCTTATCAGCGGCATCCTTGGTGTTTCTCTACAAGGCTCTTATTCAACAGCTCTTTGAATATGCCTCTGTTGTATGGACGCCTCATCAGCTCTACCTGTCAACCCACTTACAGGAAATTCAAAGGAGATTTGTTTTACAACTGTACTTCAAAACAGGCCAACTACTTCAGCCTGATCTTCTAGTGCAGATGTTCAACTTTCACCCTCTTCAACTTTGTTGACACGTTGTTGACTTGGTATTTCTATTCAAACTCATTAGAGGAACTGTCGATTGCCCAGAATTATTGGTAAAAGTCAACCTGAGGATTTCAGTCAGAACAAGATCACAGGATATATTTGCCCATCAACACCACACAACAAACTGCCTCAAAAATGCCCCAATGAGTAGATTACATGAGATGGGTAATCTTGTCACCTGCAATGTGGACTTTTTCCACGATTCCTTTAGAATTCTAGAAAAAACTATTCACACTTCAACCTCGTCTAACTTTGACAATAAATCAATCCATTCTTTTCCTTCTAAATCTTCTCCGTCTTCTTTACCCGACCACACAAATAATTGGTTCCCCTGATCCCCATTTCTACTCCACCTTCTCTATACACCTGTAATGCAACCACTGTATCAAGTTAATTATCTTTAGATATCTGCATGTTTTGTATTGATTATTGAATGTTATATCTATTAATTTATACTATATTATATGTATTAATCTGATATATAATGTATCTATTGCACTCGTATGTTTATTGTAAGATATTGTTTTTATGTGTATCCACACAATTGTAAATGACACTGTCGTTGGAAATAAAAAAATAAAAAAATAAGTATTGTAGTCTACAACTACGAACATGGCAAACTTTTTGATCCTGATCTGTTTAAATTGGTCAATAAGTAATGGAGGAGTTGCGTTGACAAAAAACGGCTTCACGTATTTTATATAACGATTGGTGGACCTTGGAACAAACGTTTATCTCCAACAGATAATCACAGAAAATCCCCATAAAAAGTTGGATTTATGGAATTCAAAAGAGGTTTATAAACATTCTAACTTCCTTTACTGTATTCATAGTTTGAGTTTGATGTTTTCTCATGAAATATATAAATTCAATATGCCAATATTTGATAGAAAATTCTACATTTACCGAAATTCCAAGTGACCTTGGCATTTTTACTGTGTGCTCTAAGATAATTTGATAACAAATTATAATTTCAAGGTGTCTATAATTTTATTCATAGTCAAACGATCAGAATAAATATAAGGTCAGAGTAAATCAAATAATTAACACGGTTTTTTTATAATGTTACTAAAATGTGTGATATTATCGTTTGGGTATTTTGGTATTTTATTTTTCTTCCTTTTATACAAAATTGATTTGTTTAAATAATTATCAAAATCAATAAGACTTGCAATAATACAAAGAAAATCGAAAAATAATAAAAATTAAATTAACCCTACTTCTGCCATTCAATGATTAGTCATTTATTTAGACACTCCTTTTTCGTCACTAAATTAAAATAAAACTAAAAAAGATAGCAGCATGATTTAGGTACCACTGGAAACTTCATATGTTATTCTCTATGGAGCGTTCCTGCGCGTAGACAAACATTTTCTATTTCCATTTCGCTGGCAACCAGCGGTTTTGCACCACGTCATTGTTTACATTGCAAGTACATGAAAGCTCCCTTACCTTATCGTTATTATTACCTTATATAAAGTGTAAATGCATTTTTAAACATGTTCAATAACATTTATTTGTATTTATGTATTTTAGAATTTTCAATTATAGGTTTCATTATAAAAAAAACTATTAAACATAATATACATAGTTATATATAATACTGATATATATATGTAATTATTGTTGGCCATATCCATAGCTGACAATCCTTTAAACAATATGATGTGAATTATTACAGCCATATTGTACTCTTTTATTTTTATGGATTTTTATTCATTATCTAGCACAAACTGCAAAATGACGCATCTGTGCGTGCTCCAATGTTTTCAGTTATGTTATAATAGTAGTCCACAAACTAGTAAAACTTTTGGCTATCTCATATTTTGAATGTTATCTTTCAAAGTAGGTTACCCCCTAAAAAGCTTCTACAAATTTTACAAAGTCGTTTTTTATGTTTATATAATCAACAAATAACAAATGTTTTGGCCGCAATATTGTTCTAAACTCTTTTATGAAGAAAATTGTATATAACAAGATTGATTTATCTGTAGACAAATATATTGTATGATTTAAAAAATCCTTACAAAACAGCCGGCTGATATCCAGTTGCACCGGCGGTCAAAGGAATTTCCACGGGTCAAAACATTCCTCCGTCCGAAAAGTGTCCAGATGCACCGGTGGTCAAAATCTACCCACCTCACTTATCCCCGCTGCAAATTCCTTCGACCGCCGGAGCCGGTGCAATTGGAAGGCCTCTTCCTTCCCCACCCCACTACATTTCTTCAAACATAGTTTATAAGTGTTTAACAATTTCGCAATGGAATATTCTATCAAACACTTGCCGATGTTTCGTGGCACATACTAATGGTAGACCATAGCAGGTTCTAACTAATAAATATGGTAACTATGTATTTAATGTTTAATTTTGTGTTTATCCGTGGCAACACTAACATCTAACCTAACCTAACCTAACCTAACCTAACCTAACCTAACCTAACCTAACCTAACCTAACCTAACCTAACCTAACCTAACCTAACCGACTCATGACTCATGTCATAACAAAGGGTGTGGAATTTGGCACGGTCAGCTTGGGGTTACTGTACTAGGAATCCGGCCTGGTTGGACTTTCCCGGCTCATGTCATAAACAAGGGCCTCTGGTGCAATTGGAACACCCCCCAAAAGGGGCTCCGGTGCAACTGGACACATCAGTTTGGGGCCGATCCCTGACCCCGGTGCAATTGGAAATCTCCCAAACAGCCAAAAAGCCTCTGCCAAATGTAGTAAATATAGCCACTAATGGAAATTAGCAAGATAAGACTGTATGCATAAATTCTTTAAATTCTTCAATTTATTTTCTATGTGACTTGTTCTGTTCACATGACAAACCGCTGAATATAGAGCGAGGTCGAAGTCGGCGGATACTCTTTATCAATAACATACATTCAATGTAAACAGGTATATGTACACAAACTATACACGAGATACAACTGGCCCCTTTACTTTTTGTAATTGCAGTGTAATTGTTTACCGTAATTAATATTTTGTTGTTGTTGTAAACTTTCATTGTTCAATTTATGGTGATTTTGTATTGTATTTTACTGTATTAGTAACTAGCTTATCAATTAGCTAATTTAAATTTTGATTGGAGTCTATTATTCCGTTAGCGTTTAAATTGCCGTTTTTCATTTTCAAGGAAACTAAAAATACAATTACAGTAAAAATACGCTGCAATTTTTATTTTTAGTTAAAAAAAGTTTTGTACAGATTGTAAGGGGAAAGATTGGATCTCTTTTGAGAGAAAGAGAGAGCTGAAATTCGAATGTCCTCTGCCATAGCCACTTGGCTAATATAATAAAAAGACTTTTGCAAAAGATTAGTATATTTAAACCATTAACAATTCCCCCCCCCTTAAGATGCCCATCGTCAAAATATGGGGTGGATCTCGAATGAGTTTGATGAGCGTAGACGAGCGAATGTAGTCATTGTTACAAACTAAGGCCGTCTTTACATTAGAAAGTATCATTAATTAATAGCCCAATGACAAATGAACAGCCTTGGTTATCAGTTGATCCTTCTCAAAATGTGTTATGACTCTGATTGGGATCGAACTGAGGACATTCAGTTTATGGAACTAGGCTACTAGTACGTGTGTTCAACCTTCACTCAAGTAACTCCAGGCCTCTTGCTAGTCGAGTGTGGTTATGGGTTCAAATTCCGGGTAATTATGCACTTTCTTGCCACCTCTGAAAATACGATTTCATGTTAAAAAAGTGGTGAAAAATGAGTTTATATCTCTTGAGGAGTTTCATTTCATCCGCGGAAAACTCATTTTTTACCGAAAAATCGAAAAACTAGTTTTTTATCTAATAATGAAAAACCAACTTTTTTAAAAATCGTTATTTTTCGACAATTTTTTTTCCATTTCTCGTGTTTTTTATGCTGAACACAAATATATAACTGGTTTTGTATTTTTTCAGCTCGAAAAATGCACTTTTTACGACAAAACCAAACATAACTTAACTTATCCTAATTGTCTATTTTCTCAACAAAAATTCGTAATTTGCGTTAAATTCGAGCGTTTGGACTCCGTGAAGGCCTGCCGGCCGTCACTCCGGCGGGAATATAGGTGAATTCGGTTTTTGTGATAAATAGTTGTTGTATATAATGATCACGTAATGGTCGCTAATCGCGATCTGCCGCGATAGTAGTTTTTCTGTTATTCTCGAGAAATATTTGTAATAGACCAAAATAGTTTTCAAATTTGTATTCAGCGCAAAAAAACACATCAAAATTAAAAAAGATGATTAAAATACCATTTAAATTAAGGGAAATATGACAAAAATACTAAAAGTTGTGACATTGGTTTTTTCGAATTTTTCGGTAAAATACGTTATTTCCGCGGAATGAAAAGCATATCTCGTGAAAATACAGCCAATTCTAGACCCATTTCAAGCAAAATGTTCCAAACTTGTTTGGTGGCAAGAAAGTGCATAATTACCGAATTCCGTGAGTTCCCTTCAAAATTCACTAAGGGGGTTTTGGAACTTAACATTAAAAAGTTTGTAGACAGTTACAATTTCCACTGTCTACAAAAATATGCCAAAAGCATTGTCGCCTAAATTTGATAGTTGTTGTTTTAGGTGTGTGTGTTTTTTTATTATTTTTTTATTGCTATGTATGTATTACGACTGTATATAACAACTTCTGTAGAAATTAAATATATTTGGAAGAAAAAAACGAGTTGTTCATTTTTAAAATACATTTTTATATCGTAGTTCACCAGTGGATGATAATGTACAAAATATCACATGATACTGTACAAAATATCACATGATACTGTACAAAATATCACATGATAATGTTAATTATTCTTCTAAAAAAAGGTCACTTCGTTGTTCTAGTGATTACTAACTAATCACACATCTTAGGTGTAAAAATTTAGCGATATTTTTAAGATCTTACTAATGAAAACTAATTTTACTAATTTTATCATTGCACCCGTAATGAATTTTACAGTCTTTAACTATCTGCGTATTTGTCGATCTATCGAATAACTGTACTCGTACACCGACTATACCATCACATATGAATGAAAAACGATCGTCTTAACGAATTCATACAATCCCAGAATACAATAAAGGAATTTTGAAACCATTCTATAATAATAATTTCAAGATATATGACGGAAAACTACTTTTAGAGTGAATCGCGATTAGTGGCCATAGGCGTGATGAACTACTCAAGCCAAAAGGCGAATTTACACATTTTCACCGGAGGGTAGACACCTGAATGTAACGCAAACCTTGTGAAGGATATTCTAAGTTATGTTGTATTAGGTTAGGTTCGTGAACAGTCTTTTTATGAAAAAAATTAGTAGTTTTACCACAAAACCAGTTATATGTTCGCGTTCAGTGTAAAAAATACATAAAAATAAAGTTTCTAATATTTTACTTTCTCCCATATGCGTCAGCATAGAGAAAGTACTGTGATCATCTAAATTATTATTTTTTTAACAAGTAGGTCTAAAAAATCCATTTTTGTGTCCCCTGGACCCAAAAAGTGTTTTTTTTTTCGAAAAAAAAACATGTTTATGTCTGTCAGTATGTGTGTCTGTGTATATGTGCAGTTCGCTGGAGACCAAACGGATGGATACATTTTTATGAAATTTGGTACGTAGGTGTATTTAACCAATATCTCCAGAATATTTTTCACTTTTTTAAAATTTTCGTTTTTTTCATTTTTATGGGCAAAAAACATACAAAAATAGAATTTTCTAAAAACGGCTCTACCGATTTAAATTAAATTTTCAGGAAATATGTGAATTACAACTTAAAATATTTTAGTAAAAGCCGCATGACTCTAACTTGACTAGTTTTTTGAGTTATGGAGAAAACATATTTTTGGGAGTCAAACTGGTAATTTTCAAAGATTGATTTTTTTAGTGTTTAATATGGGGGAAAGTTTGTGCCAATTCTTAGAAACCATTTATTTTGTTTGTAAAAAAAAAAGCTTCAGTTATTTATTTATTCACAAAAAGGTTTCCTATTCTGAAATCATCTCCTTGATAAATATAACTCATTTTCTACCACTTAAAACAGCAAATTTTCATAGTTAAATTCCCATATTTCACAACAGTGCAGTTGTAAGTGTTGTATTTCTGAACCGATATTGCTGACCTAGGATGAGGACTCGGCAGAGGAGAATGACCGTGATCCAGATGTGGACCAATGGAACGTGGTGTGGTAGTCAGGCGATCTGTCTGTCATTGGTCCAGGCAGCACATCGTACGATGCAAGCCTCAATTTCGCTTCCGCTGCGCCTGGCCGCGGTTCGCCACGCCCGACCTCGCTCGTCAGCTGATCAGCATTACATACGGGTAGCTTCAATACATCAGCTTCCAGTCAACTATGAGGGTTAACTAATTTATTAGGGTTTCCCGTGTTCACAATGGTGTTTCAACACTCACAACTAACACAGCCCGTATCTCTTTCTTCAGTACCAATATAGCCAAGTTAGGTAGGCTACTTCTTATAACTAACTGAAATTACAACAAAAACAATTCTGTATTATATATTGTTTTAATGTTATAATCCTTGGCACTGTTGATGGATAGCTTAAAAGTGTGTAAATTGATAGGTGAGAGATTGGAACTCCTTTGATAGAAAGGGAGAGCCAATCTCTTAAAATTCCAATGGAACTCCTCTGCCCTCTGGGCATTTAGTAATATAATAAAACTCAAACTTCTTTATTTATTAACAGTATTTACATGTTGTATAATAGCGTCAAAAGGCAAAAAACCTTATATGTCTACTACTATAGTATACCAACACCTACTTTGAGGCGGAAAACGCAGTCGACCGCGCTAATAGCCCACCTTTCGAAGCCATTGTCACCCGTAAGCTGGGTCGGGAGGCCGGCGGGCAGCCAATTAGTCACACGTATTGCTCCGAGTACCGATACGATTTTTTTCCAGATTCAATTTTATGGAAATATAAGTCATGTTACGTTATTCATCGCGGCCTGCTGTTAATCGTGATATAAAATTTGACGCAAATCGGTGAAAATAGAGTGGTTAAAATGCACTTACTTAATGTGTTTGAAACAGTAATAAGGATTTAATTTAATAATACTACATAAATAAAACTAGAATCATGTATTTACAAAAGAAAAAAAAAACATTACACAGTCATAAACAAACGAACCAAGAAAATTTACAATTAAAAAATATCGCTTAATGGAATTAATAACTGATCAGTATTGTAATATTGTTAAATTAAACCTATTTAAACTGTATTTACAAAATAAAAAAAACATTGCACAGCCATTAACAAACTAGCTAAGATCAAAATACACAACAGAGTTGATGTATTTATATTGGTCTTAAGAACGAAATACAAGGAAAACGTAATGTGTCATTTTAAAATTCACAAACATTAATAATATCTAACAATTTTAGAATAAAGGAAGACAATAATTAGACTCCATAGAAGTATTTTACATCTATTTACATTACCAAAAAGGTCCAATAAACATAATTAATAACAAAATAACAAAAATAAAATGAATGAATAACATTTTTAAACATTTAAACAAAGCAAAGCAAATTATGTACACTGACAGATAATAATAAGCAGCCGAATAAAGTAAACCATTTAACTGCCATATTAGAAATAAAATATTGAGTCATTTTAGGCGATTTAAATTTTGTTTACACGCTCGGGCAATCCTAAACTATCCTAAACGTACCCTTATTTACGTCAGAGCTTTATTTGTATAGCCCTAATATAGATATAAACTAGTTACAAAATTCAATGTTAAAAATAAAAAAAAATTGGTGTTAACGATTAAAGTTAATTACTTTAACAGCTGAATAATAACTAAATGCATGTATTTAGAAACAAAAAGTTTGTATTTCAAAGTCAAATCTATTGTTGATGCTTATTTTTCTTTGTAACGGTAAATCCTTAATATTTATTTATGAAATTAAAGAATAACAGCTTACTTCATAGAGGAAAAGCCAACTCGTCATTCGACTCGCCATCACTGACTTCGTCACTGCTCCAGGATTCTTCCTCGGTGTCATCACTGTTTCCAGCGTCCATCACAACAATCCTGTCCTGCACTTCGTCGCTTATTCCATCAAGATCCCACATATATGCCTCAATTTTCTTCACATGTTCGACACACTTTTTCCAGTTCTCGGCAGTGACGTTGTTTATCGCCTTATGTAGATCCTCTTCAACTGAAGACATATTGTAGTCAGTATTGGTCATGGCAACAGCATTTTTGACTTGGGCCCATACCAACTCTATCGGGTTTATGTTATAAGGTGGGAGACGGAGTACCGTGTGACCATGTTCTTCGGCGATTTTGTCGACTTTATACGTCTTGGCTTCCATTTTAAAATGCGCTGGGATACGGTCGAGTAGTTCTGCCTTGACATCTTTTTGATTTTATTCCACGCCGTTCTCTGTCAGCCACTGTTGAATCTTGAGTTTGTTCCAGCTCATGTTCGGAAGTTTTTTTAATATCTCACTATGATAAGACGCGTTATCCATTACAATTACGCTATCTGGTGGAAGTAAGTGCATGATTCCGGAAAACCACTCTTCAAAGGCAGCCGCATTCATTTAGTCGTGATGCGTCGCATTGCTCATCTTCGCTGTCTTTTTTGCCCTAAAAATCCATCGAGCGTCGTTTGTTTCTGATGGATCGTTTGGGTCATTCAAAAACCCCGTCTCACTGCCTATGTGCACAACAATATGGCGTCCACCTCTCCCAGGAAGATTGTGCAGGCCAGTTGTTTCTGCATTAATGAACGCTTGCTTTGCCGATTTTATGTTTATGACTGTGTAATGTTTTTTTTTTTCTTTTGTAAATACATGATTCTAGTTTTATTTATGTAGTATTATTAAATTAAATCCTTATTACTGTTTCAAACACATTAAGTAAGTGCATTTTAACCACTCAATTTTCACCGATTTGCGTCAAATTTATATCACGATTAACAGCAGGCCGTGATGAATAACGTAACATGACTTATATTTCCATAAAATTGAATCTGGAAAAAATCGTATCGGTACTCGGAGCAATACGTGTGACTAATTTGCTGCCCGCCGGCCTCCCGACCCAGCTTACGGGTGACAATGGCTTCGAAAGGTGGGCTATTAGCGCGGTCGACTGCGTTTTCCGCCTCAAAGTAGGTGTTGGTATACTATAAATAGATTTTCCATTTCTCGGAAAACTCACCTAACACGAATTAAAGCGAAACAAGAGGGAGTAGTTTAGTGTCCTTGCAACCCTGCGCCGATGCTCAGACAGTACTGACGCTGTCTACATATACCTGCTACAAATAAAAAAAAAAACGCTTCTAGCACAGCTATATAGCCGGGCTACAATTTTTCTCTGATGTTTACCGCCAACCAACGGATAGCTTATTTTCTGCTATATAGCTCTGAATATTTGCAATATAGCCGAACTATATAGGTGGTTCTTTAGGTTAATTTAAATGAATTTGTAGCTGAACTATGTAGCTCTCTCACTATAAGTGTAAACCACCCTTAATACCACCGAGGGACCTACAAACTACGAACTACTTCACGCTGTAAGAGCAGTGTAGCAACAGGAGTTTCTTCACTACCAGCACGGAAAGTCGAGGATCACGCTTAGACTTGAGGCACTCAGGTAGATTATTAAAAAGTCTTACACCATTAAATAGAATTACTAAAAAATCTCAATAACGGCGTGCTATTCCTGGGAGTTAGCACGTAAACCATATTTATGGATGGATTCTGTAGAATTGAAATGAGTGAAATTGTTGTGAACAAATTTGGTTATGTGCAAAATATGGATTGACGGAAATGATAATTTCTTGTGATCCAGAAAAATACTTTAACAGGAAGAGCGATTAGATTTTTTAAAATAAAACGAATTACATTTTTGGAAGTACGTATAAAAACTAGTTCCGTATTTACACTCTGACGTCCCCAAATTTCCAAATTTCCACAGCATACGATAAATATGGATATATAAGATAAGGAAGAGAACCGGACCCTCTTGTAAATGACTTACAAAAGCTTGGTCAATCTCAAACAGTAGCAACACCGTATTTCATCCTATACTCAAGTAACCCCAGATTATAACCTAGTAATGAGCACGTAAATAATTATAATTTTTTAAATAGAGTAAATTATGTTATTTTACAGTGAACTAAGTACTTGGTTTAAAGTGGTTAAAAAGAAACCCATTTAAAATTACACCACTGATTCTATGTAATCAACGTGAACAGCTGTCCTAGTGAAACGTTAGTAATTTGTTGTAAGTAAACGTTCACATACAATTGAATATCTGATCATTTAATATCAACATATGTATTTTTTAAATATTTTGTACATTTTTTGTAATTTATGAAACTTAATGTGTGAAGCTTTAAGGTTGTTTAAAAAAAGGTGGAATCAGTTTTTTAATATAATACATTGTAAAAATTCCACGAACTTAGAAGTTCCCACTCGACCGCCTCCTTGAAAAGCTATTTATAACGGCCTGGATTGCAAATTTAACCGAGACGCTAACCCGAAAAGTTTTGGTGCCAAGTTTGAAATTCTAGATGTGGATTTTCACAAATCTTGGTGACATGATTTGCGTATTATAAAGTGCTTATCTCTCTGTCTTGTACGACCGGCTGATTACACTTAGCCACTTGCGTGATACCACTTGGGTGAGTGCCACTTGCGTGATACCACTTGGGTGAGTGCCACTTGCGTGATACCACTTGGATGAAGTACACATGAGTAAGAGCCACTTAATACTGAAGCAGTTGAAGACAGTTCTGAAAGTAACTGATTTGAATTCTGCAGTGGAGCCAAATATATTATAAATACACTAAAACATAAATATAACGCCTTTAATTATATTTATACATTATACATAAAACATACGTTTTAGTCAGGCATAAAATACGATTTTCTTACAAAAGTGATAAAATAGCATTCCGTTTCCCAAACCGCCAAGCCACCACTGGACAGCCCTTAAGTGGCAATGCAGTTTTACCGTCAACGGAAGAAAATTTTCTTTTCAATTTCAACTGCAAACTTTGTTGAAACAAAAAAGATTTGTTGAAACACAAATTTGTTGAAACAAAATAGTTCGTGTTTATTATTATAATGCGTTAAGATGAACAGTTTATTATTAGTAACTGTCCAAACTAGTGGACCATAAGTTGATATTATGAGTTTTAAATATAAAATAGTTAATAACAACAAGTAAACGTTGACATATCTAAGTGTAAAAAGCTTTAAAAATGCTCAATTGTTAACAAAAATCATCTTATGGTCTTCTAGAACAGTTCCACGCCTATCAAATGTAATTTCAACTGTTGCAATTCGATCATTATTGTGGACCACCTGCTCGAAACAGAAACCTTTTTTTAGCGTTTTTCGTGGAGCAAAACGGTCCCATTAATAAACCTAGTTTTCCAATTGAATGTTGGTTTGTTTACTTTTTCGGTATTAAAAAACTGCTACCCTACTGCTGGCGCAGAAATGACGTGCACCCGAGTTTGAAAGTTGTTTTCTAAGGAACTAAGAGACCTACGAAAAATCTAATTAATTACACCATTGTTGTCCAGTTTTACGTTATAACACCACGTTCAGTTTTACGTTGTAACATATGCATTTTAAAAATGTATTACAAGTTTTAATATTTTTTATTCTAGTTGGAATATAAAAAGAGTGCCGAAATTTTAGCTAGTTTTCACTGTACATCAAATTTACATCATTACTATTCAAAAACTCGTTAATTTATCGCATTTTAATTTTAATACCTGATTGATAGGAATGTTTTCTATAATTTTTACTAATTTTAGAATTTTAAAATTTTGTGAAAAAAGTTTTTATCAATTTTCTGAAACTTTGTTTTCTTGGCTTCAAGAGGTCTTAAAATTAATTACTTGGTCTAGTTGTAATCCTTATGACATGTATAGTTGCAATACATTACTTTCATATGTGTAAATAAATACGCAGGTTTTATGTTGATTTAAATCAATATAAATTTATAATTTAAAGTAATTTTAAATTAATTTAAATCGACTTAAAATCACTACATGTACTTACATATATGAAAGTAATGTATCGTAAATATACATGTTATAAGGATTACAACTAGACCAAGTAATTAATTCTACGATCCCTAGATTAATTAATTGTTGAACCTTTTCTAGCATAAAAATATTATGCTAAAAAAAGGTAATACACATATATTAAAAAAACCCTTCATTGTTCGCACTATTCCAATTATGAAAGCGACAAATCAAAGTAACTAAGAACGTAGGAATGGTCAACAAGAAATAACGAAATAGTAAAAAGTCTACTATTTATGCTGTAGACCTGAAAACACTGGTGATAGAGCATCCTCAAGGACGGTTACTACATTTAGCGAAGGACATTACATCACAGCGCGTATTTTCTTCTAGATAGTTTCAGGCCGATCTCTTTTCTCCAGACTCCAGTCATTGTCTGCTTGGTGTTGTTTTCCTTCCAGAGTATGTCTCAACTGACTAAACTTTCTTTCCTGAGGAAAATTGTAGTATGATGCTTTCGCTCACATACACAATATTCCTTTGAAAAATGTCGTAATACGAATTATAAATACTAACATTGACGATAAAAAAAAATACAAGGTTTATTTAACAGCTGTACATATCCTTTATGGGAACGATTTCACTTTTACATACAAAAATATATGGGTTTTTCTTACAATACATGAAGTGTCATTTAATAGGTTAAAGAATGGTTCAAGGGTACAATAAGATAATTTTTTCAGTACTATTTTTTTAATTGTTTACAGTTAACTATGATAAACATAAATTGTAATAATTATAGATTAACAAACTCATAATATCAACTTACGTGCACTAGATTGAACGTTTACTAATCATTAAGTGTTCACCGCAACTCATAATATCAACTTACGTGCACTAGATTGAACGTTTACTAATCATTAAGTGTTCACCGTAACTCATAATATCAACTTACGTGCACTAGATTGAACGTTTACTAACCATTAAGTATTCACTGTAACTCATAATATCAACTTACGTGCACTAGATTGAACGTTTACTAACCATTAAGTATTCACTGTAACTCATAATATCAACTTACGTGCACTAGATTGAACGTTTACTAACCATTAACCTGTTGACGAGTGCGCACGGCATTTTCCGTGCCCTAATGCCAACTGTTTAGGAGTATACGTTTGGCCGGTAATTGACCTTTAGGGAGTAGGAAAAAAAATTGTTCAAATAATTTTATACTTATTTATTACATTAGAAATAGTAAAAAAAAACATGTTACAGACTGTCAAAAATTTTTAATTACATTTTAAAACTTCTTCAGAACCTAAGACATCGCCCTCACTAATGTCCCTACCCAGTTCACCTCTAATGTCATCTCTAATTTCAAAAAACTCCATTGTATGTAGTATTTGCACACACTTATACAACACTATTTACAACACTAATACATACTAAAAACAATATTTTTATAAATAATCGTTATAAGATACAAGAGTGCAAACTAATGTGAAGTGACTGCACGTAACCTACAACCTACGAGAGGAAAGCGCGGTAAAACGAAGTTAAGGTAAATGACGTAAGAGACCGCTACTAAACGGCTTTGTACAAAATCAATATTAGAACAACCGAAATAGTACAAAAAGACACCACTATATAATATACAATGCCATAAATAATGTTTGTTCACAGTAATGGTAATAAACGGCAAATGCCGTGGTTACTCGTATGGGACCAAACGGCATATGCCGTGCTCACTCATTTATATAACTTTAGCATACTCGTCAACAGGTTAAGTGTTTACTGTAACTCATAATATCAACTTACGTGCACTAGATTGAACGTTTACTAACCATTAAGTATTCACTGTAACTCATAATATCAACTTACGTGCACTAGATTGAACGTTTGCTAACCATTAAGTATTAACTGTAACTCATAATATCAACTTACGTGCACTAGATTGAACGTTTACTAACCATTAAGTATTCACTGTAACTCATAATATCAACTTACGTGCACTAGATTGAACGTTTACTAATCATTAAGTGTTCACTATAACTCATAATATCAACTTACGTGCACTAGATTGAACGTTCACTAATCACTAAGTGTTCACTGTAACTCATAATATCAACTTACGTGCACTAGATTGAACATTTACTAATCATTTAAGTGTTCACTGTAACTCATATTATCAACTTAAATGCACTAGATTGAACGTTTACTAACCATTAAGTGTTCACTGTAACTCATAATATCCTTACGTGCACTAGATTGACCGTTTACTAATCATTAAGTGTTCACTATGATTAGTGATAACTCATAATATCAACTTACGTGCACTAGATTGAACGTTTACTAATCATTTAAGGTCAAAATATTAGTGTATCATACAAGACTTCTGTTAAACTTAATAAACATTTAAACATCCAAAAACACAACAAGAACAAAAATACAGGCATTTATAAGATAAACTGTTCTGATTGTTCAAAGTTTTACATAGGTTGTTCTTTTAAAAAACGTTTCTATGCACATCTTCCTAAAACATCAACAAGTCAGAAATCAAAAGTTGCTGAACATTTAATTTCCAATGGGCATAATATTGACAGTTTAGAAAACAATTTAGAAGTTTTATATAAATGCGATAAATCACATTTTATGACTACAATATAAAAACTCCATACCTACAATGCTTTCAAAGCTGATCTAAGTAATATTTTGATTAATATTTAAATTAAAATGCAAGTCTAACAAAATTATGCCGTGAAATAAATGTAAAATCAACACGTGAACTAGATTGAACGTTTACTAATCATTAAAGTGTTCACTGTAACTCATAATATCAACTTACGTGCACTAGATTGAACGTTTACTAATCATTAAGTGTTCACTGTAACTCATAATATCAACTTACGTGCACTAGATTGAACGTTTACTAATCATTAAGTGTTCACTATAACTCATAATATCAACTTACGTGCACTAGATTGAACGTTTACTAATTATTAAGTGTTCACTGTAACTCATAATATCAACTTACGTGCACTAGATTGAACGTTTACTAATTATTAAGTGTTCACTGTAACTCATAATATCAACTTACAGTACGTGCACTAGATTGAACGTTTACTAGTCATTAAGTGTTCACTGTAACTCATAATATCAAATTACGTGCACTAGATTGAACGTTTACTAATTATTAAGTGTTCACCGCAACTCATAATATCAACTTACGTGCACTAGATTGAACGTTTACTAATTATTAAGTGTTCACCGCAACTCATAATATCAACTTAAGTGCACTAAATTGAACGTTTACTAATTATTAAGTGTTCACTGTAACTCATAATATCAACTTACAGTACGTGCACTAGATTGAACGTTTACTAGTCATTAAGTGTTCACTGTAACTCATAATATCAACTTACGTGCACTAGATTGAACGTTTACTAATCATTAAGTGTTCACCGCAACTCATAATATCAACTTACGTGCTCTAAATTGAACGTTTACTAATTATTAAGTGTTCACTGTAACTCATAATATCAACTTACGTGAACTAGATTGAACGTTTACTAATTATTAAGTGTTCACTGTAACTCATTATAATAATGAATACGAACCGTCCAGTTGAAATAGAACAGCATGTTTTAGCCCGCTGGCGGTAAGATTGTATGTCTACTACGAGCAGTCAACGTCCCAGCGGTGGCTTGGCAGATTGGTAAGCGGCCACTTAATTTGCCTAAATTACGGTAAAAAATACACATTTATAACAGAATTAACTCATATACTTACATATAGCGGTGTTTTTGTTTGATTATTTTATTAATTTTCGTTTGTACAATTGTATTTGATACAGCCTCACAAACTTTTGCCACAGTAGTGGCAATTTTACCCTCAGCTCGCCAAAATATGCTTCTCTATATCAACTGTATGTTCGTGTTTATTACTATAATGAGTTATAGTGAGAACTGTATGATTCATAAAGTCCCATTCTAGAGGACCATAAGTTGATATTAGGAGTGTTTGTATGTAAAAACATCAATAATGAAATTAAGGGTTTCACATATTTAGCAATGAAAAAAGTATAAAAAGTCTAATTTTGTTACAAAGACAAAATAAAATAATAGTGCGCCGTTATAATTGCGTACTACAAACGGTAAATAATAGTGCGCCGTTATAATTGCGTACTACAAACGTTAAATAATAGTGCGCCGTTATAATTGCGTACTACAAACGTTAAATAATAGTGCGCCGTTATAATTGCGTACTACAAACGTTAAATAATAGTGCGCCGTTATAATTGCGTACTACAAACGTTAAATAATAGTGCGCCGTTATAATTGCGTAGTACAAACGTTAAATAATTGTGCGCCGTTATAATTACGTACTACAAATGTTAAATAATAGTGCGCCGTTATAATTGCGTACTACAAACGTTAAATAATAGTGCGCCGTTATAATTGCGAACTACAAACGTTAAATACAGTAAATAACATTTCCTTTGTGTTGTTTTCTGACGGGTCTACTGAGTCAAGAACCTTGTACAAGGCTCTGTGTAACTGACACCAACTACTTCGTTTATGTGGCATTAGGTTCTTTTTTCACGTAAACGTTCGTTTCATATGAAATCCGAATTACGAGAACCCATCGTACTTCTACATGAAGTTTGATACGAGTAGATCAACAACTTACGGTTAGTTGATGGAAATCATTATGTCATCGCTGAATTATCTGGAGCGTATACTGTCTCAAGAGGAAGTACTATTTTGGTGTGAAAAAGCAAGCAGCGTTTATTATATAAAGTAAACAGCTGATACAGTTATTTTCATTGAGTAAAATTACCACTTCAGGTTCTAAAATTCTTAATTCTTAACCTAGGTATAAAGAACATTTCTTTTTCTAATCAGTTATCCAAATTGAGGTAAAAAATATTCATACCATCTGGATTGTAGGTTGTTTATAAAAGATCTTTTAAAGGCACATTTTATGTAATATGGCTGACAGTATAAGATTATATGTTTCAAAATGTCGGCTGTCTAAAAATGTCAAAGTCAAATATAAAAAACTACAAATTTTAACAAAAAAATGTTATGTACAATATTTGTAGACTACGTTATGCTAAATTCAGTGATATGCCAATTTAAAAGATCGGTTGATAAATAAAAGAGAAAACTTTTTTGAACTGAAAGCATTATAATCTGAATACTCTTTAATAGATAACGATGATTTCAGCCACACTAAATAACGATGCTTTCAGCCACACTAAATAACGATGCTTTCAGCCAGACTAAATAACGATGCTTTCAGCCACACTAAATAACGATGATTTCAGCCATACTAAATAACGATGCTTTCAGCCACACTAAATAACGATGCTTTCAGCCAGACTAAATAACGATGCTTTCAGCCACACTAAATAACGATGCTTTCAGCCACACTAAATAACGATGCTTTCAGCTACACTAAATAAGTTTCTCTGTTATTTATCATCAGATCTTTTAAATTGACATATCGTCGAATTTGGCATAACGTGGTGTAAAAAATATTGTGTCTTAACAGTTTTGGTTAAAATTTTTAGATTTTTGTATACCTAACTTTGACATTTTTATACAGCCGCCATTTTGAAACTGATAATCTTAGACTGTCAGCCCTTTTACATCAAATTTGGATTTAAAGAGATCAACTTTCATAGGAAAATTCAATATTGTTTGTCAAACTGTTTTCGAGATATTCAGAAAAAAAAAAAAAAAAAAACACGTATATAGAAACACAGACAGAAAACGAATCGAGATAGGACACATTATATGCAGAGCCGGATTTCCCAATAGGCCCTAAGGGCGCCAAAATGCTAAATTCGGCCCTGGTTATATAACATTATTTGCTTGTATTGATGCGACAAACAATACTCTAAAATATGCGACAGACGAAGCTGGACACCCCTGTATATACAGTTCTACTGTCAGCGGGGTAAAATAAGCGGTTACATTTCAAGTGTGTTCATTAATATAATGACTTCACTATAAGCAGAGATAAAGTAAGTATATTATGTTTGGTCTGTGTTACAATATCTAGTAGTGTGCTTTGGGTGGGTCGGAGGGCCTATCCAGTAGTGTGCTTTAGGTGGGTGGAAGTCTTACTGAGTCATGTCCCATGGGTGGGTTCCTTACTGAGATATTGTAGTGTTCCATAGGTGGGTGGAAGGCTTACTGAGTCATGTCCCATGGGTGGGTTCCTTACTGAGATATTGTAGTGTTCCATAGGTGGGTGGGAGGGCTTATCTATCAGTGTACCTTGGGTGGGTGGGTGGGCTTATCTAGTAGTGTTCCTTGGGTGGGTAGGAGGGCCTATCCTGTAATGTGCTTTAGGTGGGTGGGAGGGCTTACTGAGTCATGTGCCACGGGTGGGTTCCTTACTGAGATATTGTAGTGTTCCATAGGTGGGTGGAAGTCTTACTGAGTCATGTCCCATGGGTGGGTTCCTTACTGAGATATTGTAGTGTTCCATAGGTGGGTGGAAGGCTTACTGAGTTATGTCCCATGGGTGGGTTCCTTACTGAGATATTGTAGTGTTCCATAGGTGGGTGGGAGGGCTTATCTATCAGTGTACCTTGGGTGGGTGGGTGGGCTTATCTAGTAGTGTTCCTTGGGTGGGTAGGAGGGCCTATCCTGTAATGTGCTTTAGGTGGGTGGGAGGGCTTACTGAGTCATGTGCCACGGGTGGGTTCCTTACTGAGATATTGTAGTGTTCCATAGGTGGGTGGAAGTCTTACTGAGTCATGTCCCATGGGTGGGTTCCTTACTGAGATATTGTAGTGTTCCATAGGTGGGTGGAAGGCTTACTGAGTCATGTCCCATGGGTGGGTTCCTTACTGAGATATTGTAGTGTTCCATAGGTAGGTGGGAGGGCTTATCTATCAGTGTACCTTGGGTGGGTGGGTGGGCCTATCTAGTAGTGTTCCTTGGGTGGGTAGGAGGGCCTATCCTGTAATGTGCTTTAGGTGGGTGGGAGGGCTTACTGAGTCATGTGCCACGGGTGGGTTCCTTACTGAGATATAGTAGTGTTCCTTTGGTGGGTAGGAGGTCTTATCTATAGTTCGAATAAAATAACTTTGGTACTGGCGGAACGGCCTCGCGCCACTGGTCTGAAATGACAAAACTCTGAGCTTTAATTTGCTGTCAAATGTAAAATAAGTAAGCAATAATTTTCAAACTAATTGAATAGTGTACACCATTTTATATTCTTTAAGGAAAAATTATGCTGGAGATTTTTCTAGAGCTAATTTGCTTTTTAAAGATATTTGTATTTAAAAACACGTTTTTATGAGTGAAATTACGCGTGAGTCGTCTTTAACCTGTTACTGTTGCGAGAAAAATAATAATGAAATAATGTCTTGTGGATGGATGACAGTTTGGTGATTAATTTGGTATAAGTCTCATTTAATAATTCAAACAGGTTAGTGAGAAATTAATTTTTTTGTAAACCTTTGCAAACTCGGTAATAACAAACGCTAGACAAAATCTGTTTAAACCTAAATTAATTGTGTTATTTAAGTGACACTTAAATCTTACTCTCGTATTAAATAGAATTTTCTTGAACTAGGAAGAAAGATTCAGGAGTTTTCAAAACTAGATTGTCAACAAGGCGGCGGTGATACCACACGCACAATGTACAGTCACTGGCTCAGCTCTGGCCTCTTCCATTGCAAACAAATCTTGTCAATTACCAATAGAACATTACCTAAAATTTGAAAGAGCCTAAATATTAGAATTGCAATAAATACTGATAATTATATATACACTGAATCCTATAGCAATATTGTCATATCTAAATAAAAAAATTTTAATATCACTAAAACTAAATAACTGTTATCAAAATAAACTAGTGGTTATACTATAGTAAGCACTGTTAAATCGATAAAGAAATGAACACGAACACACCTCAAAGTCAAAAGTCAACTAACTTACCTTATTTATTACTGGAGAAACATTTCTTATCTGAAAATATCGTCGATCGGAATTCGTTTTACGCTTGGGCTGAATATTCAGTCTACACTTTCCCTTGAGCAGAGTATACCTTACGCGTCCGACACAGCCTCGATGTAAACGAACTATGAGTTTACTTCATCAACTCTTAATTATTTTTCCACATGTTTTATTAGTACCACAGTATTATTTTAGTAATACATAAATAACACAGTTAATGTTTGCGCAATGAAATTTTGTCTAGCGTTTTTCGTTTCAGAGTTTCCAAGGGTTTACAAAAAAATTAATTTCTCATTAACCTGTTAAAATTACTAAATGAGACTTATACCAAACTAATCACAATAAATCAAACTGTCATCCATCCACAAGACATTATTTTATTATTATTATTCTCTCAACAGTGACAGGTTAAAGACGACTCACGCACAATTTCACTCATAAAAACGTGTTTTTAAATACAAATATCACTTTAAAAAGCAAATTAGCTCTAGAAAAATCTCCAGCATAATTTTTCCTTAAAGAATATAAAATGGTGTACACTATACAATTAGTTTGAAAATTATTGCTTACTTATTTTACATTTGACAGCAAGTTAAAGCTCAGAGTTTTGTCATTTCAGACCAGTGGCGTGAGGCCGTTCCGCCAGTACCAAAGTTATTTTATTCGAACTATAGTAGTGTTCCTTGGGTGGGTAGGAGGGCCTATCCTGTAGTGTGCTTTAGGTGGGTGGGAGGGCTTACTGAGTCATGTGCCACGGGTGGGTTCCTTACTGAGATATAGTAGTGTTCCTTTGGTGGGTAGGAGGTCTTATCTAGTAGTGTTCCTTGGGTGGGTAGGAGGGCCTATCCTGTAGTGTGCTTTAGGTGGGTGGGAGGGCTTACTGAGTCATGTGCCAAGGGTGGGTTCCTTACTGAGATATAGTAGTGTTCCTTACATTCTTACATATGAGACGCCGACACAACGTTGTGCGTATTTTAAGGCGAATATGAATGGTTTTTTATGAGTGTAGGATGAGTGTGGATGAGTGTAGTCTGGTTACTAACTGAGTTCAACTGTTCCTAAGAAAGGGCAATTTATTAATATCCCAACAGCCAGGGCAATAAGGGACCTACAGCTTTACGTAGAATCCGAACCACGTAGTGCTGGTCTGATTTTCAGCTTTGGTGGGTAGGAGGTCTTATCTAGTAATGTTCCTTGTGTGGGTTCCTACAATGAACATTACTATATGATTATTAAGGGCCATTCTAGTGGATAATAAATTGGTATTACTTTGTATGTACATAATTTAAAATCACCAAGAATAACATTTAAAGATTCACATATTTAACTATAAACATCAATAAAAAATACTAATATTTTTTACAAAAATCTTACCATCCGCAATAACATTTCTTTACCTATCAAATTTATTTATTTCTTTACCTATGGCGAGCCGGTGGCCGAGTGGTCTAAGGCGTCAGGACTCTGAGCTTGGATTAGAGATAGCTCCGATTCGAATCCGGCCTAGATTGGAAATATTTACCACTAATATTCACCTTCTACTGTACTGGTTCTCCCCTTACTCTGTCTGAATAAGTTCCTCGCACAGATCAATGGTCTATGAGGAATTGGCAGAGTAAGGTTAAGAAGAACAAAAAATGACACGAAATGTTTTAACTAGAGCATTATTTCCGAGTGAATTCTTAGTATAAAAACCCACATTTTTGGCATTTTCCGTAAAGCCTTTTGCTTTCCTGTTGAACTGCCTGAACGAGTCAAGATTTTATTTAATAGCCTACAGAACGTAGGACCAAGTATCTCATTCAAAATTGTAAACTAACGTAATCTCTTATTGACAAACAACCTTCCAAACCCACATTTGGTATCTGTTATGTTATAATGATATACAGTGTGTCCAGCTTCGACTGTCATATATTTTAGAGGATTGTTTGTCAGGTCAATACAAGCAATAATGCCGTATAACACGTGTTCTATTTCGATTCGTTTTCTGTCTCAAAACTTGAATATGTCAAAGACCGTTTGCCATACAATAATGTTAATACTGATATACAATGTTCGTATAAAGTTTATTTTAAAAAGCCACATTTCATGTAACAAGGCAGAATCTCTGACATTATCAGCTTAGAAATGGCGGCTGTCTAAAGATTTCAAAGACAAACATAAAAAGATATAAAATCTATACAAAAATTTTAAGATACATTATTTGTAGACTACATTATGCTAAGTTCAATGGTATGACAATTTAAAAAATCGAATGATAAATAAAAGAGAAAACTTATTTTTTTGTTTTTGAAAGCACTGTTATCTGGGTAAAAAGTACTCAGATAACAATAGTTTCAGTCACAAAAATTAGGTTCTCTCTATTATTTATCTACCGATCTTTTAAACTGGCATACCGTTGAACTTAGCATAGTGTAATCTACAAATATTGTATCTTTTTTTGTGTACAAACATTTTTGGGTACATTTTGTAGTTTATATATATGTATTTGACTTTGAAATCTCCAGACAGCCACCATTTTTAAAATTATAATTTTAGACATTCAGCTTTTTACACGAAACGTGGCTTTCAAGACCAAACTTTCATAAGAAAATTTATTATTGTATGTAAAATGGTTTTTGAAATATTCAAAGTTTAAAAAAACACACATACAGACACAAAGTTATAAAACGAATTGAAATAGGACACATGTTTTACGGTATTATTTTCTTGTACTAACCTGACAAACAACCCTCTAAAATATGCGACAGTCGAAGCTGAACACCCTGTATTCAGTAATCATAAAGAATCACAAATATTAGGGTTCTTTTTTTTTTGATCCCGAGTGTTATGTCGTGTGAAGGACGAAGGCCGTCCGGGTGCTCGTGTAGTTTACTATGACGTACGTAGGCTGTCGGACGGTCAAACCTCCCGGATGTCGCCAAGTAATTCCCGGGGTTCCCACTGTTTCATGTCGTAAAGCCCTGACGTTCATTTGTATTCCAAGGTTCCGTCACAAAGGGCATAGGTCGTTATCATATTATATTATTAACAATAATAAGAAAAAACTCTAAGGGGTGGTTTCGCTTAACGAAGAACTTCAAGATCATGGGTTCTACTTTGATCCGTAGTAATGATCGATTCGTTTCATTTGACAGGTGAATTCACTATTATCCTTCATTATAGTTTTCAAATACGTACAATAGATATTCCATCTAATAGGAATAATTGTGCCTCTAATTTTGTTAGTTAGCGAGGCCCGCAACCACAGCTGGTTTAAACTGCATCACATTTACATGGGACTACACTAGCGGTCCACAATGGACCACAAAAACAGCTGATATTTGAAACTCAAATATTAACACTGTATGGGAAATCTATTTGTGTATAAAATCAATGCTATCATGCACAAGTTCTAATAAAAAAAATGTGTTCACTAATTACACCATTAAAAAGATAAGATTCTGCAGCAAAAATAAAGACCAAATGTTGAAATTCTTTTGTTTTTGTAATTTTTACGACTTAGGCTTCTTTTAATTAGTAACCCTATCTAAAGAATAGTCGGCCTTAGTTTGTAACAATGACTACATTCGCTCATCTACACTCATCACACTCATTCGAAATCCATATTCGCCCATATCTTGACGATCGGCGTTTTATCAATAAATAAAAATAAATAAATAAAAAAGAACAGCCTTTTTTGTTCGCTGACGGTAAGATTGTATTACGTACGCTATCTCTGATGCATGTCAAGTTTCTAAACTCTCTCATAGACCATCTAAAAAATTAACAGAACCCAAACAAAGTCAATTTTTTACTAAAAAGCTTCCAATACTGTTAACGAATTTCCTTGCCTTGACATGAGCGCACTTGGTGGCATTGAATGTAGCTCAGGCGTGCGGTGTTGCCAAGTGTGTTGCGTTTTGCGTACAATAATAACTTAATGAGGTAGAATTCCGTGAAGAAGCATTTATAAGTGGTTCAAACAGTAATGCAATAGTATAATATATAAATAATACAATAAAAACCATCTATTGAAAATAGGATACAAAATGTAAAGTACAGTACACAATAATTATGTGTTTACTCACAATCAAATTCACAATATCAAACAAGTAATTTAATGAAACGTGGCAATAATAAAAGGCTTCCTGCTGGTTACGGCTGGCTTACATCGTCACGCCATTGGTCCGTTGCATTCCAAACTCCTCGTGGTTCCAGCATTTGCTGTAAGATCGCTCTGAAGTTAAGTCGGACAATTCAGTAAATAAACAATAGTATGGTAAAGGCACCAGTGAATAACCGTTTAAGCTTGAGTTTCTACTTGAGTCTTATTGAGTAGAATCATCGAAAAACAGTATTTTACGCTACAGTGTAAGGAAAAGTTTAAACCATAGATAATTAACTCTACCCAGTTAGCTCATCTCCATGGTAAAGAGTGTTAGCAAATTTCTCGTAGTGTGTCAATTGTCCTCTTTAAAGCACGTCGAGCGGCTGTCAACTGGGCGGCGTTGCCAGATTGAACTCAACAAACTACAGTCTGTATACGGTAGGGTGGCGCACGGACCCGCCAGCTACCTGTGTCGGTCCTTTCCTCCCCCCGGCGCTCGCGGCTGTTTCCTTAATGAGTCACCAACTAGCCCCTCTAATAGAATTATTAACTTTTTTTACTTTCTCATAATATATCAATTTTAATAGAACATTTGTAAAGTACTAACAAAACTAAGAAAAGTGATATAAAACACGATGTGCTTTGATTATAAATAATGGTCGAAAGTTATTTTTTAGCCGGAATACTGTATGATTTGTTAAATGTTTTACATTTCTCATACAACGTTATCATGATACGATATTATTTTAAGAGTACTTTGAAATAAGGTACGGTACTCTTGCCTTCTCCCATAGTCGTGCAGTGTGCAGATATGGGACATGGAACAACAAGACTGGTTAGGACATTGAACTTGTTGATGACTAACCGTAGTCTAATATGTGCGCTAATATTTTTCCGCGAAGGGGTTGGTGATTCACCACTCTTAGCAGTAATGGTTGTCCAGGGTGCCAGGGTAGTTTTCAGTTAGATGTGGATACTTCCCGGGATAACTTGTAACGAATACATTACACATAGTTGGTTTATTTATTATTTTTTTAATTGTTTAAATAGTTTAATTTTTTTCCAAGTGATATTTTTTTGTTTAGTGAATGTTTTAATTTTTTGTGCACGATTATGCCGCCATCAAGTGAAAAACGTGGGTTTACTTATAACTCTCAAGCCAGAACTATAATTGCATCGGTGTTACATTACTTTGAGCGGGAACGTGACAACAAATGTCCATTATTAGATGTGAAAAAAGTATCTGAAAGAGTGGTCGCCGCATGTAACATTTCACGAAGAACATTGGTGCGGATCAAGTCGCAACTAAAACAAGCAGTGGAAAATGAAGGAAACTCTAGTGTCAACCCTCAAAGTTTTGAAGAAACGGATCAATCACCAATACCTGAATCAGCTGTAAGTAATAAATCCAGGCAAAATACTCCTAGACCTACCATCCCTAAGCTTACTACCCCAAGAAGAAGAAAACCATACAAGTCAATAGTTACACAGCTAGACGATTTTGAGAAAACTGCAATTAGAAACCACGTTTTTAGCTACTACAGACGCCGAGAAGTCCCTACCCTCCGAAAGTTAAAAGTAAGTTTACGAACAGCGGGTTTGTTTGATGGTTGTATACGAACACTGGCAAAAATTTTGAAAACTATCGGATTTAAATGGAAAAAGTTAGACAATAGAAAAGTTCTCATGGAGAAACCCTCAGTTGCTCTTGCTAGGTGCCGATATTTGCGAAAAATTCGGGAAATTGACTATAAAAAAGTTATTTTTCTGGATGAAACATGGATCAACGCCAACACTTCGAAAGACTCAGGATGGACAAATGACAGTGTAAAGTGTTCTGTAAATGCCCCTTTAGGAAAAGGAAAACGTTTAATAATTTGCCATGCAGGAGGCTTTAACGGCTGGATCAAGTCGCCACCTCTGATATTCCAGTCAAAAAAAACGGTCGAATATCACGAGGAAATGAATTCCGAAGTCTTTGAGGGTTGGTTTTTTGAGGTTCTCCTGAAGTCTATTCCAGCTGGTTCGACAATAGTAATGGACAACGCACCTTACCACTCTCAAGTAGCCAACAAAGCGCCAACATCTGGCTCACGAAAGTGTGAAATGGAGGAATGGCTGAAAACTCGCGGCATTTCATATTCACCAGACATGCGGAAGCCAGAACTATACAGTCTTGTAAAGCTGCATAAGGAACAAAGAAAATCTTACGTAATAGATAAAGAAGCCTGTAAGCGTGGGTTTAAAGTAATCAGACTGCCACCGTACCATTGTAATTACAATCCAATTGAGCTGGTTTGGTCAACTTTGAAGCGGTATGTAGCAGCAAGGAATACTACATTTAAATTGAACGATGTTCAGGATTTGTTTATGGAAGCTGTAAACTCCTTCACCTCAGAAGATTGGCGCAAATGCGTTGAACACGTCAAGAAAGAAGTCGAGGCAGACTGGACAAACGAAGGACTTGATGACGTCAGTGTCCAAGAACTAGTCATTAATCTGGCCCCTGGTGAATCGGATGACAGTGACTGGGATACCAGCGATGACGATGACGATCTGGGAGTGTCACCTCTAGAGTAATCAGGTAAAATAAAAAATAAAATCTATTTACCTAGAAAATTTTATTGGACGTAATATATATGATTACAAAAAGGGCATAAAAATATGATAATAGTATACAGTAAAACAAAATAATTATCTTCAAATTTACAGAGACTTTAAACGTTTTTTTTTTTTAATATAAGTAGAGTATAATAAGATATTACTACTTCTTTATTAGTCATGACAATAAGGTTGCGATGATTGATGAATAGCGGGTACTGTAACATTTCAATGTATGCTTTAAAACATTTTAATGTCATTAGAACTAGTAATAAAATATAACGAATGGTAAAAAATTAACTGCAATCTTAAAATATTGTATATTGGTTTTAGCGCGATTTTGTTTTATTTCAGTGTCACACGGAAACAACATGGAAGATAAATGGAAAATGCTCAACTTCTGGACACTAAATACTTTGGCTTGAAGAAGATTACTGGGAGTAATATAAAATAATGTTGATTTATTAATCAAATAAACTGTAAAGTATGTAGTGTTGCCTATTTAATGATATTTTGGCTGATTAAATAGTATGCGATAACATAGTTTTAAATTATTCTACCTTTTTTCAAAGAACTCTTAAAATAATATTGTATCAAGATTAGGGAATTATGAGAAATATAAAACATTTAACAAATCATACAGTATTCCGGCTAAAAAATAACTTTCGACCATTTCGTTATTTATAATCAAAGCACATCGTGTTTTATATCACTTTTCTTAGTTTTGTTAGTACTTTACAAATATTCTATTAAAATTGAGATATTATGAGAAAGTAAAAAAAGTTAATAATTCTATTAGAGGGGCTAGTTGGTGACTCATTATGGAAACAGCCGCGAGCGCCGGGGGGAGGAAAGGACAGACACAGGTAGCTGGCGGGTCCGTGCGCCACCCTACCGTATACAGACTGTAACCATACTAAAAACTAATATTACAACAATAAATATCAGCTGATAAAAATTGGTATTTGTTTTTAACTCAACAAACTAACCATACTAAAAACTAATATTACAACAATAAATATCAGCTGATAAAAATAATTAATATTTGTTCAATGCAGCAACGTCGCATCCTGAAGTCACTGACGTGTTGTGTGTTGCCTACAAATTCCTTAAACAGCGTGTAGGCCTATGCTTTTCCCGTATACTGTGATCCATCTGGGTAGAGTTAGTTATCTGTGGTTTAAACGTTTTCCAATATTCTCCTGCACTTCTTAAATATAAAACTTTAGAGTATTGAAAAATACAATTTATCGTACATGAATCATTGCATCAGTGAATGAACGACTGTTGATTAATTATTGTTGATTAATATTTCGATCTTAAAATAAGTAGAATTTTAGACCTTAACAAGTTTACTGTTAATTAATTATGATATATTGCAGTTTCAATCAATAATAAAAGAACAATGAAAAATACATCTGTCTTTGTTTGTATGATATGCTATAGTGAGTGGGGAAGCTGAAGATGAGACGGGTGAAGATGTTTGACACTTTCTTTTTGAACCAGTGACAGGTTTAAGCACTTTTAAGACGGTTTGTGATAGACTAGGCAACAAGAAAAGCTTAATGTGATGTTATTTATACGAAACTGTCATTCACTGGGGCACCCACCCTAGCTCTCGTCTCTCGACTGTTATTTAGTGGGCACATTCCTTGCGAGCCAGTAATTTTGTTGGCAACTCGGGAGAGACTTTAGATGATTGACAAAATGAATTGTACAACTCCCACCTAAATGCTATTATGAAGGAGAGATGTGAAATTCGTGTATTATTATTGCTACTATTGTTATTACTATGTTATTATTTTTCATATTATTAACTTTAGTAAATTTTAATTCTGAAACTTTAGCTTTTGTTTGGTAATCAATACTATATATCTTGACGATTGCTGTTTGATATTCCACTATTGTCAAGAACCCAGAAACCATCTTCCACACTACTGTCGGCGCAGACATTATGTGCAACCGAGTTTAAAGGTTTTTTCTAAGGAACTATGAGGTATATTAAAAATCTAATAACACCATTGTTTTCATTGTTCAATTGTACGATATAGCATATGGATTTCAAAATTATATTACGAGTTTGAATATTTGTTATCCTAGTTGAACAAAAAGGTACTGACATTTTAATTAGTTTTCACTTTACAGTACGTCAAATTCACATCATTGTTACTAAAAAAAACTCGTTAATACATTGCATTTATCTATACCTATAAAAGGCAAAGCCCTCACTGACTGACTCACTCACTCACTCATCACTAATTCTCCAACTTCCCATGTAGGTAGAGAGCTGAAATTTTGTACACTGTTTCTTTAGAACTTAAATAGGACAACTAAAGTATTTTCATCTTGATAAAGTACTCCTAAGGGGTATAAAGCACCCTTAAAAGATTGGTCCATAAGGATAACATTGGGTTGATTTTAGTAAATAAATAACAGCTGTTTTGTAAATAAATAAACATGTCTATTTTGAATGTTTGACATTATACTATTTAATATTTGACTATGAGTTTAATCTTCAGCTGTTAAACAAAAATAAATTAGATGAACACTCTTGAAATAGGCTAAATAGGTGGCAAAGCAATTAGTGTGAGTGAGATACTGTACCGAAATGTAATATTGTAATTTTACGTTATATAGTTAATATACCGATTTTTGTATTGAATAGTTACATGCCGAGGCCGAAGGCCGAGGTGTATCGAGCGCAGCGAGCATTGGGGTTGTTTACTATAAAAACACAAAGACGTTTAAATGAAGTAAATTCATCTTGTATTTTAATAAATGATTGATAGGAATGTTTTCTATGAGTTTAATCAGTTTTGGAATTTTAACTTTTCGAGAAAAAAGTTCTTATCAATTATCTGAAACTTTGCTTTCTTAGCATCAAGAGGTTACAGTTAATATTAATTACTTGGTATTGTTGTAATCCTTGTAACATGTTTAGTTATAGTACATAACTTTCATATGTGTAATTAAATGCAGTGATTTTAAATCGATTCAAAATTAATTAAAAATAACTTTAATTTTATACATTTATATCGATTTAAATAATTATTGAATCACTGCATTTACTTACACGTGATTCTATAATTATTTAAAGATTCATGCTATAGAATCATGACTGCTAGAATCATAGACATGCATTTGAAGTGACACTGTATTAGAAATATGCTATAAGTTGAAATTCTAAAATTGATAAAACTCATAGAATACAGTTCTATCAATCAAGTATAAAAAAATAAATGCGATACATTGACGAGTTTTTTAGTAACAACGATGTAAATTTGACGTACAGTGAAAACTAGTTATAATTCCGGTACTTTTTTTGTTCTAATTAGGATAAAAAATATTCAAACTTGTAATATAATTGTAAAATGCTTATGTCATAACGTTGATAATAGTTGAACTAAAAAACAATGATGTGATTAGATTTGTCGTAGGCCTCTTAGTTCCTTATAAAACAACCTCCAAACTCGTGTGCACGTAATTTCTGCGCCGACAGTAGTGTAGTTAGGGTGAATAATTGAGTTCGGCAAATGTATTGAAGGTAAATTTGATGTGTTTTGTAAACTTCGTGAGGTGAGCGCCGACCTTTATTCAATGTTTATTTGTATTGATTGTGTCAATATACATTGTGAAGACCTAGTTTGCTTACTATCAGCTGTTTCTCAGACAGATACGAAGCGAGGGAAAACGTTTCGTCTGAAAACATTACAAAGTTGTTACTTAGTGAATGTTTTGTATTTGTACATAGCAAATAAATATTCATTTTAAAACATTTTTTTAGGTAACAAAATCAAATATATATATTTGAAAAATATATATTGAGAAATGACAATAAAGTTAAAACATGTTGCATTTAATCAATTTTAATAAAAAAATGTTAAAGGGTACTCAGTTTTTAATTCTATTACATTTAAAAAAAATATATATAGTATATATGTACTTAAAAAATAGAAAGAATCAGTGGGTGGGGTTGCTGAACTTTATACATAAGTTTATTTTTTTATTCCGCTATTTTTAATCCGTATTAGAAGGCTGTGTGATCAGCCAAGTTTGAGATTGTAAGGGTTTACAATAGTTATAAGAACACTTAATTTATCAAAGTAAAGATTCCAAGAATCACGCATAATATAGAAAACTATCTTTAAAAAAGTTAGTTGAACTTTCAATTTTCTAAGCGTAATAGATTTTTTTAAAAACGTTTAAAGTGGAACCTTGTAAAAAGGTACTGCAAAATAAAGTTCTTTTGACTTAAAACCTGAATAAAAAATTGTAATTTATATGGTTAGATGCAAAATTAAATGAGCTAAAATGTTTGTACGATTTGTAGAAAATGAATCCACATTTGATTATTATGTTCTAAAAGTTCTAACTAAAGTACATTACTTTTTTAAACTGACAGTTGTTATTGATATAATCATAATATGTTCAATGTACTGTATATTGAAAACTGCCTTTTGAATAGATTTCAAATTGCATAAAGCCTATCTTAGATTCCTCAATTGCCAATTCTGAGTCTGAAGAGCCAATTCTGAGAAACTAAAACAACGTTATTTTAACTTCATAAGTTTTTTTTCAGAGTGATGCATTTTGCTTTACACATAAGGATGACTTAAATAAATTTAATCATATTAAAAAATAAAATGTTTAAATATTCCTGATACTGTAGCAAAAATAATCTGGATTGCACAGTAAAAATATTATCATTTAAAACAACGTGACTAGTTAAAAATGTGTTTTACTAAATTCAAATAAAACAAATCCTTGTCGGGTCTTGTGCCTGTTGGCTTTAGTGGGCATACATTTTCTTACTTATTTTTCTAATCAGCCTCTGTGTTTTTATGTATTGAGTTGTTTATTTGATCCAAACTCATGTTTTTAAATTCTTACCTTTATATACTACAGTTTTTCTTTTTGAAACTAACAAGAAAAACTTATAAAACTATTTCTTCTAAAACGAACAGACGTTGGTTTTTACTCCTTACCATATTTATGGATTCGTTTATTATCATTACTTTAAGTGAAGTTAATCTTTATAAAAAAGTAGTATTTTTAAGGAAAATTATATTTTGTTTTCATATTAAAACGCTCAAGTGCTATAAGCGTGAAATTAGATCGTTGTTTATTGTTATTTAATAACCATTCATATAGTAAAATTATTAATAGAATTAATAATTATTTATTAATAATAAATATAATTATTAATTAATAACATTTTAAACGTAATATTATTACATTTATTCAAACACACTCAGTGTAGGAATCCATTATCAGATTGCTAACAATAGTGCATTGCATTATTTCCGGTTTGTTACTTATAATTTCCGGGAAAAAACTGAATACTGTCATGGGAAGCGTAATGAGCCAATTCAAGGTAGTTTTCAGTAAATTATTGTTCTTATCCCCTTATTTATTTCTTAACAATACCATTGGCTATAGAAACAAGAAGGCTGTACACTGGAATGGGTTTTGAAGCCAGTGTGCCTGTTCTGTGAAATTAGTTCTTATTCTGTCGTCACAGGTAGCGCCAGCTGTACCTCTTTCTGTCTCTCTCCAGAACACGCTGACGTGAATAATAGCTAAGCTAATAGAATGACAAACAGGCGTCCAACGCTCATTCGAGACTTTTCACCGTTAGATAGAAGTATAGGCACGCGTTTACACAATGCACTGCTTTAGTCCGTCTGTTTGTTTCTTTAATTATAAAATAACTATACTGAATAATATAAATGTGTCTTTAAAAAGTTGGACCTTTCCCGTTAATTCACTAACACAACTTTGGTTAGGTTATGTTAGGTTTGTTTAGGTTGTGTTAGGTTCGGTTATGTTATGTTAGGTTTGGTTAGTTTATGTTAGGTTTGGTTAGGTTATGTTAGGTTTAGTTTGGCTATGTTAGGTTAACCTAAGTTATGGTTAGGTTAGGTTAGGTTAGGTTATGTTAGGTTTAGTTTGGTTATGTTAGGTTAACCTAAGTTATGGTTATGGTAGTGAATTAACGGAAAAGATCCAAAAAGTTTATCTATTAAATTTGTGCTAGTCTATTTTAAGATATCGACAGCCAGCTGATGTGGCTGGAAACCAACCCTACAACCAGATTCAGCACCCTAATTGAAATAACAATAAACTCAATAACTTAACTTCTTTTATTGGTAAAACTGTTGGAGTTTCTCAACGTTTCAAATGTTTTAAAGAACAAAAACAACGTTTCGACAGGTATAACATTCAAGTCTTTTTCAGGTGTTACTTACTACCTCAACCTACATTTTTTTAAATAGTTTTTTCTTTTAAATTAATCCATAGTAATTTTTTAAAGCCCTTAACAGTTTTATATTGTTAAGACGCCATTCGTTAAGATATGGACGAATATGGATTTCGAATCAATGTGACGAGTGTGGATGAGCGAATGTAGTCATTGTTACAAACTAAGGCTGACTAATCCTCAGAAAGCGCCATTAATTAATTTCACAATGACAAATTACTGAACAGCCGGCTGTTATCAGCTGATTGATATATTCCAAAAATGTTTATGACTCTGATTAGTATTAAACTGAGAACCTTTAGCTTATGAAGCTGGGCTTTAATCAACTACGCTATCGACCATATTCTATAACTACAAGCGTATAGATTATTTGACTGTTAAAGTCACGTCTTCCTATAAATTACTGCACGAAACACAATTATGATAAAATATACAACTTAATGCAATATTCAAAAAACAAAGCGTTAAAATGTTGTCAATCAATGCACAGGGCAGAAACGTTGTCTTTGTTTCTTAAAACACTTAAGAACACTTGAAGCGTTGGAAATATTCAACAATTTTACCGATCACGAACAATCCAATACCAACAAATAACTGTCAAACATCCTTCAACATCTTTGCTAACAATACCACCGTATGTGTATGAGTGGGTGGGTGAGTCATACCACCTTACGTGTATGAGTGGGAGGGTGAGTCAATAAAAACGAGTCGAAAACCTCTCTACAAGTTGAACCTAAACTTCAACTCATGCTTACACAAAAAAGTAAATTACTGTCGACGCATAAATTATGTGTACCCGAGTTTGAAGGTTTTTTCTAAGAAACTGAGAGGCCTATGAAAACTACAATCATACCGTCATTTGCCTTGTTTCCTTGTGCGTTATGACATGAAATTTAAATTTGTATTATAAGATCTAACAATTTTTATATTAGTTGGAACAAAAAAGTACCGGAATGTTAACTAGTTTTCACTGTACATCAAATTTACACCGTTATAACTCATAACCCCGTTCATGTAGCGCATTTATATTTTGATACACGTAGTTGATAGGAATGTTTCCTATAAGTTTTATAAATTTTAGAATTTTATGTTTTCATTAAAAAAGTTCTTATTAATTACATGAAACGTTGTTTTCTTGACATCTACAGTTTATTATTTGGTCTTGTCGTATTACTTATTACATACATGGTTATGATACATCGTTTTTATTTCTGTAAGTATATACACAAATAATTTTAAATCGAATTAAATCAATATAAAATAATCTTAAACCGATAAGTTTTAATTGATTTTAATCAATATAAAATCAATACATCTACTTATCTTAGTAATTTATAATTATTATAAATAATTGAACATAAATGTTTTCAAACATACGAAAAACCAACTTGAACGAATTTCTTTATGCCTCACTACGTTGTATTTTCTATTACACGACTTACACGAGACACAATTATTATATTTTCATTATTACAGTTTTATATTTATTAATATTAAAGTGAGTTAATTAAAATAACATGTACAATTAACTGTAATCAACTCATAATATTCTTTGTTACATCCATATCCATTGTAGTCTGGTGAGTCTCACGCCATTTCCCTTGTACATTAGTTACATGGTAAACATTGTTAATTAAATATACATCCGCGTTATAAATTAATTCTTATGTAATTAAAATTACTTTTTGCAGGTTTGTTAGAAAATGTGAAAATTGTTTTACACAGCCAAACAATAAATTATTTTAATATTTGTACTGTAGAAAATAAGCATTATTACAACTTTTTAACTTATACTGTATATTTAGCTCACTAATTTCTTCTTCATTAATTCGTTTTAGTTTGATATTATATTGATGTATATTAAATATTAACTTTGTAACACTTATGAGTTAAATTTGATTAGTATTATCATTTTTTAAGGCGAAAAACTACTTTTGTGAACTAAACCCACTTTGTTGTAAATAGACATGAGTTTGTTATGCTAAAAATTCCTAACCAATTGTTTTTATTCCAAACCTAACCTATAAACCAAGTTTCATATAAACTTATATTACCTGCTATTAATGGATAAACATGTTTTCCAGCTTATCAGACTAACGTAACTAAAAATTAAATTTCTTCTTCTTTGTTTGCTTTAGATCAAGCTTACTAAGTCAACATTATCTTCATAACATTCGGAAGCAACATCAGGTATTCAAGATCCATGATTAATGTTTTACTTGGCGTTGATACAATAGACAGTACTGCCAACTACGGATGTATATACTGTCCATGTATTGTAGTGTAGCAGTGGTGTAAACGTGAATTTAAATTCATATAATAGTGAACTGGATAAATTTAAGGGAAAGTTAGTCGGCAGAGACATAACTCACAACATTCACTATGAATCAGCAGTTTTTAAAGCTGGAGGAAAACAAGATGGTAATAATGGGTTTGAGATATGTCCATCAGTGGCACTAGTTCTACCCACTTTCCATATCATGTAACATTTTGGCCCACACAACGTTAAGTTCATTATTTAATTTATCACTCTGAAATTTCAAAATTGGGCGATGACTCGCTCAGGCCATTATTGAAATTATAAGGAAAATCTGCCCAGAACTCGGGAGTTAGTCCGGTAGACACAAGAATATTTTGGTAAGAGGTAGGCCCTAACTAAAAACAAGTTTAGCTGCTATATTAGTATTAAAATATTATATGAACTAGAAAAACAAATTATTTTGTCTTATTAAAGTCATAAAGATAATTTACACAAAGCAATCATGTTACTCTCCACAGTAACTTCTCATTTTAGCGTTTCTGTAAGTTTTTTAAATTCCTTAAGAGAGTTCTAAACCATTTTCAGAGTAGTATAGACTATATCTGTATTTGGATACCGTTAGCACTGCTAAAATATCGAATTTATAGAAATTGCCAATATTTTGGCACATTCAATGGGGCTATGCCTCTTTGGAACATCTTGCAAGAATACTACGTAATGAGTTCTTCTTTCTGATACTGAACTGATTTCACATTCATATTTCAGGAAGGGTTTCGATCAGTTTGTGTATCAACTTGTTCAATTCAAGATATTCTAGTTACACATACGTTTCACTCTTCTTTTTCACATTACAACATTTGAGGTGGTAGTGATATTCAATGCCAGGGATTTTACGGATTCTGACTGTATATAGCTGCACTGGTATTTCGTCATCCAATGTTTTCTATTTACAAGTATATACCCTATATTTTGTATCCTTTATCCTTGGATATCCAGAAGTACCCACATGGCTGCAGCTGGAATATCTCTCACTTCACTTATATTTTGAGGCAAGAAAGATACGAACTCTTCGGCACTACACTCACATTGGTCTTCCATTGACCCTATATTGACCCTATATCATTGTGAATTAAATTACAATAGTATATAAGCAACAAGACACTCTAGAAGTATCACGAATATTTTGGAAAGTAACTAAGATCAATATTATAAACAGCTTATTCCAAGTTAGCTTGACGCTTTTATCTTATACCTCGGTAATTGGACTCCAACTATCACGACTTGAACGTCCAAGAAAGCTGATGGTATTGCAATGTATATAATTTGCATTATGAAGCATAATAGCGTCTTCAGGGTCTGTGTTTACATCCGTCATTCTATACCATCTTTTTAAAGAAGCCTTCAGCATGAGTCCTATTTTGTACGACAAACACAGTAAACAAAATATTTCTGAGAATACCTTGATTCTGTTATCAAATGGCACTTAAGCTTGGTGAATAAGATAAAGAAAGCTCTTTTTAGCAGAAATTAAAAAGTTCTAATTCAAAAGAGTCACTTTTAAACAAAACTTAGTTGCGCACCTCACAATGAATTTTGATAAACAGATCATATGTTTTTTTTTTTTTTTTTTTTTTTTAACTAAAAAAGGATAAGCTTTTTTTGAACGAGTTTTTGAGTTGTACATTAAGTATTTAGAGATGAGAGATAGTGATTGTTCGACGTCAATTGTTGCACGTGTTTTTGGCGATTAATCTCCAGTTGGTATGTTGTTTTCCTTGAAAGGGAATCGTAGCCATTACGAATGGTGTAATGGGCTATATTATTGTTATCTTGTGTTTAATGTTGTTATGTGGTTAATTATCCATGTTTATTTAAAACTGTGTAGTCTATGATACCTTAGAGACCTTATAATTATTTCAAACTGCTTTAGGAATAAGCGAGAGATTTCCTCCTGGAAATGGCTGAGTTTGACTTACAATTTTTTATTCGTTCCCAAAACAAGTGCCGATGACATCTTAGTGGGTTTAGGTTAGGGAATTCATCCTATCAACCCAATCGGTAAGAGTGATTATTTTTGGCGCTCAATTTGTGGTGCATTTAACCAGAGTAAATTTTAAAAGTGATGCCACACAGTTGTGGGAGTGATGCCACACAGTTGTGGGAGTGATGCCACACAGTTGTGGGAGTGATGCCACACAGTTGTGGGAGTGATGCCACACAGTTGTGGGAGTGATGCCACACAGTTGTGGGAGTGATGCCACACAGTTGTGGGAGTGATGCCACACAGTTGTGGGAGTGATGCCACACAGTTGTGGGAGTGATGGCACACAGTTGTGGGAGTGATGGCACACAGTTGTGGGAGTGATGGCACACAGTTGTGGGAGTGATGGCACACAGTTGTGGGAGTGATGGCACACAGTTGTGGGAGTGATGGCACACAGTTGTGGGAGTGATGGCACACAGTTGTGGGAGTGATGGCACACAGTTGTGGGAGTGATGGCACACAGTTGTGGGAGTGATGGCACACAGTTGTGGGAGTGATGGCACACAGTTGTGGGAGTGATGCCACACAGTTGTGGGAGTGATGGCACACAGTTGTGGGAGTGATGCCACACAGTTGTGGGAGTGATGCCACACAGTTGTGGGAGTGATGCCACACAGTTGTGGGAGTGATGCCACACAGTTGTGGGAGTGATGCCACACAGTTGTGGGAGTGATCCAAGGTAGGATGAGAGTAGGATGATTTCCTGCAATACAATTTTTTTTAAATCAATTTGAAGTCTTTTTAAGGTGTTTTCCTGCTTTCATAAAAAATTTTAATTTGTTTACAAAACGACCACGTAAAGCACGTCTTTTAATGTTTACTAATGGTTCAGAGTTGTTATTTTGCACACTTTAGCAACTTACTACCACTACTTACTGGCCAATCAGTTGGAGTCTCAGTCGACCGATTCGCCTTTCACTAAATAATAGGTTTTGTTGAAGTGAATTATAGCTCCCAGTTCCATTCGCCTTTCATTAGACTGTCAAGTGCCTATTCACTGCAGAAACTGATAATTTTCAAAATGTATACACAATATCCTATTATATCCTGTCTAACTGTTTCACTCACCAGTCTGTTAAGTGTGTTCACTTTAGTGTCACTTCAACTTTGGACTTCAGCAATCTTTAATTAAAGTACATCTATTAAATCTTCCGACTTGACTTCAGAGCGCTCCTACAGCAAAATCGGGAACTACGAGGAAACGCTATGACCAATGACGTGACAGTATTAACCAGCCGTAATGATAGCAATGCCTTAACGCCTTGCGTGGTTGTCACATTGTTAGTTCGTTATCTGCACCTTTCTGATAACTTACTTGCTTGAATATGTGAAATTGTGTGCAAGTAAACATTTTACTATCGCGATTTTTCTTATTGTTTATATTGTTCCATACATTTTTGTTTTTTAGTGTTTATATATCGATATAGGGTTCGAGTCAAAATGTGCTCTTGGCAACACCGCACGTCAGAGCTTCACTCAAGCGCCACTAATCGCGCTCATGTCAAGTCGGGAGATTCGTTAAATCGAGTATAATGTGGAAATATATGCCATCCAGAAAAATTACAGCTTTTTCACAAACACCTTCATATAAACTATTATAGTTAAGATTAGCTCATGTCTAGTTAATTTATGCCATACAAAACTTTGAATGATTGGGATTACACTATCAAATCCTTGCATTTACCAAATATCATCATCATCAGCTTCATCAGCTTTCTCTCTTCCAGCAGAACGTTGCATTGTCCATTTTTCACTGTCCACTGCTACTTTCTTAATCATATTATATTTTCTGCCACCCTGTTTTTCATTCAGTGTCTGAACGATTCTTCTACCCCTCCTCTTTTTTCCTTCCACAAATCCTTCCAAGCGAACTTCAGTATTTTCCCCTTCCAGTTTCTCTTTCTTTTCTTCATGATCTGTATAATTTGCCATTCCTCTCAACTCTTCTCAATAACTCTTCATTTCTCACTTTGTCTGTCCATTTGATTCCTTCCGTTCTTTTTCATGTCCACATTTAAATTGCCTCTGCCCTCTCCATATCTGCCTTTCTCCACGACCATGTTCCTACTCCTGTAGTAAAACACCGTACAAAATCTTGAAGTATCAATCTCTTTCTGAGTTCCAAATCAAGTTTGCATGCAAGTTATCAAAAACAAATTATTTGTATAGTTTACTGAATGGGATATAATAATATATTGTTTTTGAAATTTGTTAATGATGGAGTATCAGATGAGGGAGACAAAGGTAGTTGGACATTTGCCATCATTACGTGAAAATTACCAATCACGACATTTTGATTTGGTAAAACACAAACCTTTTTCAAGTGCTAAAAACTAAATTACATCTACACAAACATGTTATAAAACTAAGTTCTTAAACTAATCTGCTTTAATAATTATCTACATTTTAACCTAGATCATAGAATGGGGTACAACGAAATGAACTTCTACTAAATATAAAAATGTTAACAGGGTTAAATTAATTAGGCGAAGCCCAGGTCACGATACTAACGAGAAAAATGTTAAAACACAATTAAATTAATATTCAAATCAGACCGAAATAAGATTACATCAACTAATCATAAATAAAATAAATATATGGTACCTGAAAAACAATATTAATTTAAAATAACATTAAACATGCACAAAAAAATTATATATATGACTCGTAAGGACTGAGACTACTATCCAATCTAATTAACTATTACAATTAATTATATTTTAACCTGAAAATACAACAATTGTAATAGTATAACAATTTTACAAGTACAACAAATTTATTCCTAATAAATTGTTGTATTTTCAGGTTAAAATATAATTGTAATACTTAATTAGATTGGATAGTAGTCTCAGTCCTTCCGAGTCACATATATCATTTTTTGTGCATGTTTAATGTTATTTTAAATTAATATTGTTTTTCAGGTACCATTTATTTATTTTATTTATGATTAGTTGATGTATCTTATTTCAGTCTGATTTGAATTTTAATTTAATTGTGTTTTAACATTTTTTTCGTTAGTATTGTGACCTGGGCTGCGCCTAATTAATTTAACCCTGTTAACATTTTTATATTTAGTAGAAGTTCATTTTTTTGTACCCCATTCTATGATCTAGGTTAAAATGTAGATAATTATTAAAGTAGATTAGTTTAAGAATGTAGTTTTATGACATGTTTGTGTAGATGTAATTTAGTGGGTAATCAGTGACTTAGGCCTGGGGTGCGTGTGGGAGCTGAGGTCGCGGGGCGGACTTCGGACTCTAGTTGGACGGGAAGATCGGACGGCATATAAAAGTTTCTTCCATTGGAAGGCAGACATCACGTTACCCCTCTTTTCGGAAGAGCTACGTTACACCTCCTATCGGAAGACTCGTGTAACAATTACTTATTACGTATAAGAAGAGACGATCGGACGGGAAGCATATAGCCAACCATTACACACAGGAAAACAATAGTCCTGTTACAATTATTCGTTACACATAGGAAGGGACGAACGGACGAGATAGATATAGCCTAACCTAACCTAACCTAGTAACACAATATTACACAACCAATTAACTCTTCCGTACGATTACAATATATCGGGAGGGTTCATTGGAAGCGATATATAAACCTGCACACACATAAGGAAAGTCCAGATTTTATTATATAAAGGTTATTGTGATAACCCAAGGAGAGATAACCAACGGATATATATTAGAGAACTTATAACAACACAATCAGTTATGTCAATTCACGAATATTGTTTAGTACACATAACATCTGTTTGTGTGTGTTATTGTGATTTTGAAGAAAACGCCGAGTGCCAGCATAAGGATACGTGCAAGACCGTTTCGGAAAGGAAATACGTGAAGAAGCTACAAGAAGAAGCTACGGCCGATTGTGAATTTGATTACGAATACATCGAGAACCCAACCAGAGATGACAACCTTCCGATGGAGTGGACAAGGGACAAGAGAGACTTGGCCGAAGGTGTGGATGAGAGGGAGGGAAACACAAATCCCTCCAAAAAGATACTGTCTACAAATGATAAAGGTGAGTGGTCAAGATCAAATAACACAAGACCAGATAGACATAATAAGGGACGGGATAAACGTAATACACCAAACGACAAACGCACCAGAACCTCTCAACAAGTTAGACAGCCACTTCATAATAGCACAGCCGGAACAGAACATACAGACGATTTACATCTACCTGACAAACACAAGTTCAAGGAAGACCAGACCAGAGATATTCAGCAAAACAATAACGACACTATCGGAGAACTACAGGCCGAACCATCTAACAATACAGACAGGGAACCAACAACAAGAAACGAGGACATACATAACGGAATGCCTAACAGATGTTATTCAAGTGCTTCTAGCACGGGAGGAGGAAATAACACAAACACGGATACTGATAGAACCACCATGGCAACAGGAAGCAGAAATCATTTACGAACATGTGAGGAACAGAGTGGAAGAGGAACAGATAGAACAGATGGACATAACGACGACACCACAAGCAATACGAAGACCACCAATAACACAGCGACCTACACCTTCATCCTCCATACCAAATATATCAGAAACACCAGTTGGAAGAACCCAGACAAGAGGGCCCCGTCCTTTTTCAACTTTGACCACGGGGACCACTTCCACATCATCTTCTCGACCACAAGCAACAACGTTGCAAGAACAATTACCTGCATCCTTAAGTACTTTGCTGCAACAGGGGGAGGGAATGCTGAAGGCCATTCGAGCCTTCAACAGATCAGAAGTATCCATCGGTTCACTGCATATTGCATCCGTTTTGGTATCCGAACTTTCCATAAAATTGGAAATATCCAAAGAGAACTCGCAACAATAATGGAGAATTTAAAGTTAACAAACCAAAATGAAACAGACGGAGAAACATATCCAGAATGTAAGCAATATATAGATCAGAAAAAGAATTAGCTAAATCAGACTTCCCTAATTGCAGAAACCATGTTATTGATATTGTTCAAAGTCAAATAGTAGAGAAACATATTACAAGTTACGAAGACTATCTCAGAAAAATATATAACGAAACGAAAATACAACTGTCAAACAAACCGGGAACCAAATTAAAGGTATTATTCAAAATCTTATTAAATATGAAAATATATCTAGAAAAAATCTGTTGAAAGATACATCTTATTTCGAAATAATAAATGAAAGAAAGGAAGAAGAATTCAATATTGAACGTAGACTATCTAGACAATATATTAAGAGTAAACAAAATAGACATACCACAGTTCTTCACTGATTTCATATTAATACAAAGCAGGTTTTTCCAAAAGATAAATTGTTTCGTATTGAAAGGAGTGACTAATACAGGCAAAAAAATGCTGACACAGATACTGTTGAATCCGTTATTGGGTCGTAACCTGAAAATACAACAATTGTAATAGTATAACAATTTTACAAGTACAACAAATTTATTCCTAATAATTGTTGTATTTTCAGATTAAAATGTAATTGTAATAGTTAATTAGATTGGATAGTAGTCTCAGTCCTTCCGAGTCACATATATCATTTTTTGTGCATGTTTAATGTTATTTTAAATTAATATTGTTTTTCAGGTACCATATATTTATTTTATTTATGATTAGTTGATGTAATCTTATTTCAGTCTGATTTGAATTTTAATTTAATTGTGTTTTAACATTTTTTTCGTTAGTATCGTGACCTGGGCTGCGCCTAATTAATTTAACCCTGTTAACATTTTTATATTTAGTAGCAGTTCATTTTGTTGTACCCCATTCTATGATCTAGGTTAAAATGTAGATAGTTATTAAAGTAGATTAGTTTAAGAACGTAGTTTTATGACATGTTTGTGTAGATATAATTTAGTTTTTAGCACTTGAAAAAGGTTTTGGTTTTACCAAATCGAAACGTCGTGATTGGTAATTTTCACGTAATGATGGCAAATGTCCAACTACCTTTGTCTCCCTCATCATAATATATGTAGGTCAGCCTATTCTTTTTTCACTTTGCACTTCCTCAAGGAATAATAATTGGAACATAAGAAATGGTCAGTTCATTGACTACTAAGTTTATTTTTTAACTAATCCAAAAATATCTTATACCGTTTGGATATTGAGAGTAGTAGAAAAAAACTTGTAGAAACAAACTGGTTTGGAACAAGATCTTGAAGTAACCAAATAGGTAAAATAATGTGTAGAGTAGAGGAGACAGTTAACAAAAACCTACGGATCGCTAATGGTGAGGTCGCTTTAACTGGAAATAATTCCACAGACAAAGCAAAACGGAATTTACGTTTGTTTTATTAACTTCTTTCAAGAACGTTCTAACCAGGAGATTAGCTTTTTATATTCCTTTGATTTTTAAATTAATTTTATTTGAAAGTCAGACTTGTCAATTTGAAACAAAGCGTCCGTTGTGATCGCGTCGGTAACGACATTGCGTAACGCTGACCTCTCGCCAAGGTATTGGTGATTGAGCAATGTCCGCTACTCTGGAATGCTAATTACCGCGTAATGTCGGTCAAGTGTCGGCTGATGACCTTGACAAGTCACTGATCAAGGGGAGGGGAGGGGTAAACAAACAATGACTTCCAGGTTCCAGTAAGTTTGGGCTAAGTTCATGTTGTTATTTTGTGACTTTATGTGTTTCGACCTGATGTAGCACAGGTCTCAATCAGGTGACTCGACTAAAGTTTTATCCATACTTAGCTTATGATATGAAATGCGTCAATAAATGTTAATATATTAAATGCTTTTTTTCAGCCACGTAGAAAAAACACAGAGAAAAAGAAACAGAAGTCACTTTTGTATGACCACAACGAACGCTTCAGTGTCATTTAAAAATACATTAAAACTCTTGTACATTTTAATAAATCTAAAATAATAATTACTAGATTTATCCTTCAAGATTTGGGGGATTAACGGAGAAACTGACAAAGTGCTGACCCTGCCATCCGCGTGAAACACTGAGATTTAAAAACAACACTAACTCGACACACATTTAGCAACATCTGTTTCTTTCTTATTTGTGGGAAAAACATACAAAATGTAATGATACCAAAAGAACATCTTTAGGATCATCAGAAATATTCAGATCTTTCATTCAGTTCCATTAAAAGTTAAAAAAGAGAAAAGAAACAAATTTGTTTTATTTTCTTTCTTATCCTTAAAGTTAAGAATGTTGAAGAAGGTAAACACATTATTTGACTTTTTTATACTCACCCTTTTTGTTTCTTTTTACTGTTTAAAGATCAGAATAAAGAAGAAGATACAAATGAATTTGATTTGATTCGTTTCATTAAAAACTATTTGCTCTCTTTTTTTCTTGCTTGTCAATAAAGTGCGGAGTGAAGCGGAAGGTACAAAGTAGGAATGATTTAGCCCGTTTTCTTTCCTTTCTTATCCCTGAAGTTCAAAATGACGACGTTCAGAAGGAGACGATAAAAATAGCAGTGATTTGACTTGTTTTATACTCACCCATAAAGATTTTTATGTTCAGAAAAAATAACACTATTGATTTGATCGTTTTATAATCACCAACATATCCTTTCCTCATATCTCCTTCTTTTCGTTTAAGATCAAGAAAACAACAAAAGTATTAACATAATTCAATTTTTGTACTTGGAAATAAACTTCTTTATCGTTGTATACTTCCTTGCGATGTATCGTTTCTAAACTGAGGCCATTACTTTGAATTAAGTCTTTCATAGAAGAGAGCACATAGTATTTAGCGTCACAGCAAAAAATTTAAATAGTAATTCGATTTCCCACCATTGTATGCAAACCCATCTATTACCTCAGACCGCAAATGTTAATTATTTATGCTGTCCATCATTCATTTACGTCCATATTCGTCTCTCAGAACCTTTGTAAATTTCATATTGAAAAATAGTTATTGAAACGAAAACAATTGGTTAACAATAGATTATTTTTAGATATCTAGTTGATTTACCAATATTAAGTGAAGATTAATAAAGCAATTTTAAATAGTTACATGTTTGTTGATTATCCTATAATCATAGTACTCTTTTATCTTGTAATTACATATCAGATTATTTTTAATTGTAAATTCAATCACTCGAAATTTAAACTTCAGTTACACGTGGAGTACAATCGTCTGGCTGCAGATGTTTAATTCCGTAGCAGAAGAATGTTGACTATTTTGCAGGAACAGTTGGGAGTTATTATATGTAATTCATCTCAACCCAACAACTGTCAAGGAACCGAACTGCTGCGGGATGAAGTAACATCCTAGTCTGAAGTAACGTCCTTATCTTAACTCGCTTTCATCACTTCCCAACTTTCTTCTGTCGGAGAGATAAATATCGTTTTGTTTGCGTTTTATATAACATGAAATTATATACATTTTATTCTACCTTTGAAAAATATGTATTTTTGCTTACATTAATGACACTGTTCCGGAATCATTATTTCAGACTGTAATGAAAGTAACCATAGAGAAAGAAAATTAACTAATCGATGGAAAACTGAAAGGAAATTTCTATTCATCTTAGTAATAATAATAATCTTTATTTTCTCAAATGTACATACAACTTTCAATAAATCATGTACATTGAGATTAGATTACAATACAAATAAAGAAAATTGCCTATTTCAATTTTTGTATTTTATGCAGCAAGTTTACAGCACATAAAAGGAGTAAAAGTTATTTTCATTTGTCAGGCTGACAAAAAAAGACTATCAGTTACTAAACATAAAGTAAAATTAAAGAAGAATAAGTCATGAAAATTTAAAAATAATATATACAATATTTTCCTAACGCTTTTTTGCTGTTTATAATAATAGAGAAAATATTTTTCTTCGAAACGTGTTCTCACTAAGTAATGGTGTTGATCATACATAAAGGCCTTGTTTATATATTATTTAGGAATAGATATCTCATGTAATAGGATTATTTGTGCTAGCATTGATTTTATACACAAATAGATTTCCCATCCAATGTTAAATTTTGAGTCTCAAAATATCAGCTGTTTTTGTGGTCCATTTGGAGCGCTAGTGTAGTCCTATGTAAATGTAATGCAGTTTAAACCAGCTGTGGTTGCGGGCCACACAAACTAACGAAATTACTGCCACAAATATTCCTATTAGATGGTTTATCTATTGTAGGTTTATATAATCAATGGTGCTAGTAATTTGGTTAGTTAGTGAGGTCTGCTACTACAGCTGGTTTAAACTGATTTACATTAGCGCTTCACAATGGATCACAAAACAGCTGAAACAGCTGATAGTTACAGACACATCAGCTAATGTTGGACGAGGAAAACATCTTTGTGTTTGTACAATCTATCATAAAAGTGTAACTACTGTAATAAACTTGAATATATTACTGTAATATTTTTCATTAATTCACTACAATAACCATAACTTATGTTAGCCTAATACAACCAAACCAAACCTAACATAACATAACTAAACGTAACATAGCCTAATCAAACCTAACATAACCTAACCAAATTAGTGGTAGTGAATTAACGGAAAAGGTCCTATTTCTGTTACTTGGGGTTTGGACACTGTTTCGATTGTCATGAATTTCTACCTTAAAGTTTCATCTTTAGCTTTTACTTTCATCTCCTTGTTGTTATTGTGTTTATCCATTATGACTGTAAAGGCGTCTATCTTAGAAAAGGACCACTACTTGCTATTTTCTATGGAAAATGTGTTCATTTTGGTTATACGCATTTTGGTAAAATTAGGATAGTTTAGATTGTGTTCTGTCTGGTTATTTAGTTAGTCTTTTACTGTTATTCCCATGAAGTGTTTATAACATGTTTATATTATGTTTAAACGAATAAAGATGAATTATGTAAAGTTACGTTAGGTTATGTTACGTCTGTTAGGTTATGTGGGAAAGGATACGTTTACTCGGCCGAGCAGTAGGTCAAGAGCTTAGGCTCCCAAACATTGGTCCTAAATTTGTGTAAGCTCGCTCACTATACATGTTTTTATGACATAATTTCATTAGGACATACATATGAGTACGGTACAATCGCTTAGGAGTGTCCAATTTATATAGACGATAACTGTTTTTTAATTGGAAGCTCTTTTCTGAAAAATATACCTACCAAAACAATACAAGGCTTGATGTTTCACACTCGTGGAGAGTTGTTTAAGTTTACAAAAGTGTCGAATAGCAATTGAGAAATAAATTTAAACAGACTAAAAGAAAATATTTAAATTTTGATTGTGCGTAATTCAAGGGCTTTGCGTCATCCTCAAGGTCAACACCTGTTCTTCCCTGTGGAAAAAAGATACGTGGAAAGGTACTTGATTAACTCTGTGCGGCTAGTACTTAATCGACGTAAATTACTACGTCTGTGGCGTAGTGCACAATACGCCCATTCATGGTTAGTTCCTTGTTTGACCTGAGATGACGGTGTAGTGGCCAGTAAACACAGTCACTATTGATGGCTCCTCAAGGTCTGTCAACAGAAGTCACAACCTACGTCATCAAGGATGTTGATGAAGTGTGATTTCCTCAACATTAACGCTCAATTTGCAAGACATTCTTGATTACTAATAATTTGCTACCTGGTACTTGCTTCTTGTCTGATAGCTAACGAGTTCCATTCTGTGTTGGTAAACAACGCTGAGGTGTACCACAAGGTGGTATGTCTGGTCCCATTTTTTGCCATTTCGTTATGTAACAGCTCTCCGGGACTTAGTTGCCGCTTTAGTGGTTAAAAATGGATTAACCATGTTGTTTTATTCCATTTTTTTTTTTTACAAACTATATGAAAAACAAATTAATCATCACAAAAAGTATTACTATAGACAGGGATTTTGTAGTCTTCTTTTACTATTAATTTAGAAAACCACTCAATTTTCCCAACAAAACGGAAAAAGTTTAAATCTTATTTAAAGGAAGATTCATTAGTTGAAAAGTATTTATTTTAGATTTAATAATAATAATCTAAAATTCAGGAATAAACAAAATGCATATTATATTTATATTATGAATTTTCAGTTAAGATGTCAAACCCAAATTTTTCATAGAAATAACAGAGTAATTCGAAGAAGCGGATATTTATTCTTGTAAAATATATTGTTTACGTTACAAAATTAAATATATTCCTATGGTTTTATACTGATCGATAGCGTAGTTGGTTAAAGCCCAACTCCATAAGCTAAATGTTCTCAGTTCGATTACAACCAGACCCATAACAATTTTTTAAAGGTATCAGCTGATTACCACTGGCTCTTAATTTCTAATTAATTGATCTATTGCTTGATGACACTTTCTAAGGAATAGTTGGCTTTAGTTTGTAACAATGATTACATTCGCTCATCAACTCTTATCACTCTCATTCGAATTTCATATCCGCCCATATCTTGACGATCGGCGTCTTAAGAATAATAATAATACGAATGCTGCATTTAGTTCCAATGTATATTTTATATGTACTACTGATCCGTTGAAAATTATATCTTTCAAAAGTAAACTACCCAAGTTTATGATAAGTGTTATCCTCGTTGTAAAACATTTTTTGCCATTCGTTGCAATAAAACATCGTGTCCTCATTCTCAAGATCGTCCTCTAACACTCCTTCGCCTTCCTTTCGACCGTGGTTGACTTAACTTTAGGGAACAGTTTAGTCTTGTGTGTTTGTTCCTCGTTAAATACAAATATTTGAGGTGTGTTAGGTTTATTGTGTTGCCTTGACTGTGCATTGACTGTCTTACCTTGTCTGTTTCAGTCAAGGCAGTCAATGTTTTCATGATTGTATTGTTTGGTCACATACTACAAACGTCTTTGCTGACTGCCTGTCAAATTAAACATTGTAAAAATATTACATGTTTGTAAAATAAAATTGGTATCGTAGAAAATATTTTAATAATATTGGTCAATATTTATATTACACAGTAAACTGTTTTTAATAATTTGCTGAGTATTGTAATTGAACTTTTTAACTTCCAAATTTAAATTACCTGTATTTTTTTTAATAAGTAGACCTACTTAGTACCTTTCATTTAAACACGACCTTTTAGAACTTTCTGTGGTTTTATTTTAATATTTTGTTTATGAGTAAACTCATCATTACATTATTCATACATACATTACATTACTCATAATTAATGAATACATATTATTTTTAACTATATGAATCTAACTGAGCATGTAGGTTTTTTTCATTTTATTGGTGTAACCCAACAGACTCAAAATGAAAAGAAAACAAGTAATAAATAAAACTACTGAAACTAGTTATATCTCACATACAATCGAATAATTTTATTTAGGTTTCATTCTAATAAATTTGAGTTTTTTTTTTTTTTAAGAAACATTTTGACTTTTTGTATGATATTTTTCATTCGCCAATAAGAGGGTTTTAATTGCTTGTATACTGCCAAGTGATCAGTTAATGGTTGAAACTACCAATGGTTTCGAAACTCATGGTTTCATATGTTATTAAACATTAAGCTCATATCCCTTCTGTAGTGAAATGTCGTTATTTGAAGATAAACAATGAACAAACACTGTTATCCCATCATGAAAGTTAAATACATTTTCTAATTAGGCCGTGAGAATTAAAAATGTTACTCAACTAATCTAAAGATTTGTGGTACTATACTAAACCTTTACTAAACATTAAAAAATGTTTTCCTTGGTTCATGACTGTTTAACATTTTCACTTCTAACCAAAAACTACTACTAATTCATTTACCCTAACTGGTAACATGTAACTACAAGGAGATGTCTGTTACAACATAAAAAAAACTGGCAATATATAAATCTTCTACATCAATGCAGTGCAGCCAACTAAGAAACAAAAAAATTACAGATATTCTACTATATTTCTGATGCTAACCAGAGAAATAAATAGTTTACTAAGGATAATGCACGTAACCTAACAATCATTTATTACAATTCAGTAACTAAATATTGTATACATTTAATAACTATATTAAAGCAAAATCTAAAATTTAGTACAGCCACACTCCTGAGTATCACAAATGGTAATCATGGCCTCTGCGAACAACATGGTGAGTAGGCCAATAAGGTAAGATACTCTCGGCGATCAATATAGATATGGGCGGAAATGAGTGTGATGAGTGTAGGTTTATTTCTTTATTTATAATAAATATTAATATATCTTTATTTATGTCAGTAATTATGTAATAGCCCAATTATATTTCTGCAGTAAGTTTTTTATACTTAATGTTATTATCATCATGGGAATAAATCCAAGATCTTCAAATCGTCTTTGCCGTCTGCACCACCAAACAATCAGCACTAATTTAATTCAAAACTATAAATTATTTAAAATTAAAAACTCTAGATTTCCAACTGCTGGAAGTATATTTTAGAAACTAAAGAAAGTAAAAATATGAAATAGGACATTTACTAGTGTTATAAGGAGAAATAGCATCAACTGTAATACAACAAGGGATGATTTATAACAGTGAAAATGAACGGTGTAGTCACTGTTACTAACCAAGCTTTACTGTTCCTTAGAATATCATAATAGCTGAGGCACATAAGGGCCATATAGCTTTACGTGGAATCCAAACCACGTAGTATTGGTCTGATTTTCGGGTCTAATGAATATAAATATTAACATTTATAACTAAATATTATCAAATCATAAAATGTAATTTATATGGGAGTAAAATGAATTTTTGTTTTTTATACTGATATCAAATCGTGTTAAATTTGTTGGATATTTCTACGTTTCAAGTGTTTTTAAAAACTAACACAACGTTTCGACAAGCATGAAACTCCTTTCGTCTACAGGTGCTACTTACTACCTTTTCCTGTGTATAAAATTATTTTTTCTATTTAATTAATTTTTTTACTACCGGTATGTAAATTACCTATATAAACGTATAAAAACCAAAAAATCACATGTTTATAGATACAATGGACTTCTGAGAAAATCATGTCTTCTTGCAAACTATTACAGGTACATACAGTCATAAAATAAAAGCATAGAACACAAAGAGCAAAATAACACTTTAAATAAGGACAATACACAGAAAAAACTACCAAACAGTAGAAAATTCAACTATTCAATAGCGTATGATTTGCCAACTCTCTAAGAGTTTCTAAGAAATCTATCATAAACTATTGATTTTTAATGGTTCTCTACGTTTATATATCTTTAATTAGTATAAAGCTGGTAATTGTTTTACATGTATGATAGTGTATTAAGAAGCACCTGAAGATGACAGCGTTTCATACCTGTCGAAACGTTGTGTTAGTTTTTAAAAACACTTGAAGCGTTATAAACCTCCAACAAATTTACCAATATGAACAATCTAATCCAACAATCCAATGCTAACAAATAACTTTCACCAATAAACCATACTATTAGTCGCCAGGCCATTCTCTTATTCGGTGTATATGGGGAAGTTTCCTTCTCCATTAGCACCAAAGAAACTTTGATAGAGTATAACTTTAAATTAAACAGCGGCTCGTGTTCTGCCCATTGTTTGTTAAGTAGGTTGAAAGGCCAGAACATTACCAGGCGCTAACAGCCAAATGACAATGAAGTTCAGATGTGTAATAAATATTGAAACCTCCAACAAATTAGAAATTCTAACTTGATGGCTTTTAAAGCTTAAATAGCTAAAAAATGTTGTATTACTATTGTTTGACATTCACCAACGTCAATCGTACGAATCTCCAATTTATACATGACCCTCGTTTTTATGTTAACAAATACGTTTAGTTCATTAAAGAAATTAACTTGAGCAAAGTGAAAAAAGGCTTGCTTGATTTTATACAATTCAGCTTCCTTACAGCTCCAGCGAACACCTGAGTGGCAGTTATAAGTATATTATAACTAATGTACATTTTTATAAAGTTGTAGTAATAATTACTACGTTCATCCTGGGGGATTTGTGAGGGGGGTAAGAGAGAGACTGACAATGGTGTTGGCCCTTCCATGTGCGTAGCAAAATGGAGAACTAACTACTCGATACACATTTAGCGCACATTGAATACGGCCTCTGCTTCCTTCTTCTCTGAGGCATCATACCTTGAAGAATTATATAGGTGATTATGACATTTTTATTTTGAAAGTTCTTTTAAAAGCTTGCTCGTTGTTATTTTCTTCTTCCAACTATATAGACTAATTAAAAATATTGCAAGAATACTTTTCAGAGTTGGTTAAAATACGATTAATTGGTAGTTATAAAATGGTCTACTCGGAAATAGGTATGGATTTAGTTGATTTTTTGTTTGATGGTAAGGTGATCAAAAACATTGGTATTCTCTTTAAATTATTAATTATCATACAAAAAAAATGTTAAGATGCCATTATCAAATTTTCCGTATCAATCTCCAAAATTGTTTAATTACTAACATGTTTTTATCTGAGATGACCTTGAACTGTAGTAAGAAGTTGTATTTTGTATTGCACTACCATAACTTTTTGTATCGCAATTATGGTTAGGTTAGGTCAGGTTATGTTAGGTGGCTGCTAAAGTTGATCACAAATTGGTAAATCCAACGATTGACTTGCCGCTGAATGCGCTCTCCGTGTGTAAGTTCTTGGAAAGCGATAAGATACGGCCAGCGATATCGGATTCCTAGCGGATAAGGAATGCCACAGTGGACGTAAAACTTTAAAGAGTTTGTGAACTAACGGAACGGAAAGAAAAAAATATTAGTATGAAAACATATTTAATATACTGTATGCGAACAGTAGCGGAATATAAGCTAATTTTTGAAAATTTCGAATCCACCTCAAGACTCCTCCCTTCCACCTTCTCCAACGGCATAAAGTTACCAACAAAATGCTTAATGTCTTTTTATTTATTATTTTAATTTCTTTTGCATTAATTTTTATCTATTGTTATTGCAATTTCGCAACAGAACATTTTTAACAGATAAGATTGTGGTATAGTGAAAACTGTCTGAGGTTATATTTTGCCAATGAAGTGTGTATTACCAAATTATTTAACTAACAAAGATTATAGATTACTTTGTTCAGCATTAATAATTGTCTAACAGTTGTACCGAAAAGTGAACTGGAAAATGTATGTTATCCCAGTCACGTGACAGCTTTACACAATGTGTTGATGTAATGGAGTAGAACCGGAAATCTTTAATCTTTCTCCATTGGGACTCATCTAATTCACCGACTACCCAATTATGACACCCATTCATCATTGTTAGGCCTACACCAGTCAACGAACAATACGTGTAGGAACCCAGCTATAAATACATATACGTGTGTTATACAGGGTGTTTGAGAACTCTTTAGCTAAACTTTGGGATTTAGTTCTGGACATGAAAACAAACGAAAAACCTCATGTAACAGTATGGTATATCTCGCTTCCTTATCTTCTGTCCGTATGTTTGTGGTTTTTATAAAAGAAAGTAATATCTCAAGAACTATGAATGTCACAGATTTCAAATACTTAGTAAGACTGATAGCACCTAAACGTACAACTTTTTTAATATTTTTCATTCAACCGTTTGGAAATAGCTTGGGATAGGATAATTAATGGTTTATTCTTTGTCAATTTTAAAGTTTAAAAAGTAAACTATTTGCAAACGGTTGAACGAAAAATATCGAGAATAGTTTACGTTTAGGTGCAATAGGTCTTACTAAGTATGCAAATTTGTAAATCTGTGGTATTTATGGTTCCTGAATTATTACTTTTTTAATAAAAATCACAAACATACGGACAGACGATTAATGAAACGATATATACCATACTGTTAAATGACATTTTTCGTTTATTCATGTACAGAACTAAATCCCAAAGTTTGGCTAAAGAGTTCCCAAACACCCTGTATATTTACATGTTTGTGGAAACTAGATGTAAGATCAAAATAATCAGTAATTTACAGTACATTAATCAGGAATAATAATACAAATTCCTTTATTTTCTAATATGATTATAAACAATCATTTTAGGATAAAATCACAATTCTTGTAATATAATAACAAGCTTTATTTGTACTTTGAAAATGTTTGTTTTATAACTTAATTTTTAGTCAGTGTTTATCTCACTAGATAGCAGCAAAACGCTGGTCAGTCATGGCTCATTTACAGGGGAAGGTTGAGGTGTGATTCAATGATATTGTATGGTTTTCGTGAATTATATTAAGAGTCTGCAGAGGCTCTCGGAGGTTGTTGACCATGTTGGTTTTAATACCGTAAGAACAATGTTATTTTCTAGCCAGACATTCAATCACTCATATCCAAACCAAACAATTATTTTTAAACGGATTTTTTCCAAACAAATTGCATTTGATCTAAATTAAATTTCACATTCGAATTGCTTTGCAAATTTCTAATCAGTTGTATATAAAAAAATTAGTTTGAAGTTTTCATTTTTTACCTATTTTTAAAAACTAGGAGTATATATTCAAAATACGAAAAGCAAACCCAATGATTCGAAAAGGTGATTTATAATAACGTTTAAAATGACACCTCATACACAACTTTTGGTCAATAAATAAGAAAAAAATATGCATTCGTAAATAACACTGTTCTTATGGAATGAAAACCAACATGGCCGACAGCCTCTGCAGACTTTAGACGACTTACATAGGGGATGCATCATTATGGACATTATAAAAATAATTTGAACACATGTACTTATGTGCATTTACAACACTCCAGACTTTATCTTTACGATTTCCTGTAAAGTTAACTGGAATGATGACTACAGAGCGTCTATGGAATTATACTTTATCTATATTCTTCTTCTTTGAGTAGTCAACCCTAGGGGTTGGTGAACAGTTCTCGTTCACAGTCATTTTTCAGGCTTCCTTTTGAGTTCTAAATATGAAACACTCCTTATAAACTTTTGCTTAGAGGCATGTAATTCAGCCTGAATCTTCCTCGTGAATTTTCTCCTTAATACTTAACGCAATTTACCAATCTCTGCTAATTTCAGTAAAACTAGCAGCTGTAGTGAACGTCTAAGGTGTTATGAATACAGTGTAAATAAAAAATGGACTGTGTCCAGAATCAGTGAGGTATCCTATAGTTAACTGACATTGAGGTCACTTAAATTATTGTCATTTTACCATTTTTTGTTGTTGTAAGGATAGAGTTCTAAAATCCACGGAAGCTATCGTGGGTTAATTTCTAAGCACTTTCAGAGGTGACTTCATCAGACTCAGAGAGTTGTCCAAAGAAGGAAAGAGTTGTGGCTGAAGAGTTCACCACGAGTGGTCCAAACGATTAAACGCAGAACCTTTAGTTAGTGAAAGACATCAAAGAAGTAAATTTTGATCCTTAGAATAAAATATGGAGGATTGATTTGCTAAAGCATAGAGCCCACTCAAGTGATCTTTATATGCCGATCAATTGAGGAGAATTTTTGACTATATATATCATCAGTTCCGTCTCTATTTGGAAAGTCATAAATACCTAGACTTAGATGTGCGGGTAAACACTACAGCCAACCTCTGGGAACACATATTTCCTGCTTAGGAGAGCAGCGCCATAGCGAAAAGACTCGCCAGCTTGTGTGGTATCCATAACGCCACTTGGTTGTCAGATGAATGCTAATGTAACAATGGTATGACAGGAATGATTACGTCTACTGGACTGGAGGTTCTACTTGGCTAGCTTGACTTGGCAGGAAGGCGATTTATGATTCATACAAGGTAGTCAGGCTTTATTGAAAAATAGCAGTACTAATAAAACCATTATTAGTATTTTATTAGTAATATAAATAATTTTATTCATTAGTAAAAGTCCATAAGTGTGATGAATGTAGACGAACGAGTGTAGTCATTGTTATTAACGACAGTAAGGTGCTGTTCCTCAGAAAGAGATTTATTAACAGCCAGGGCAACTAAGGGACCAACAGCTTTATGTGCATTCCGAACCATGGTATTTGTTTGATTTACAGCTAACTGAGAATAGTGACACTCATTTCTTCCTTACATAATATCTGAGCTTTGACTACCACCCAACATGTACTCCCCAGACTTTTCTTCAAATGTTTCATTAACTGTAGTTTCTTCAAATGTTCCATTAACTGTAGTTTCTTGAAATGTTCCATTAACTGTAGTTTCTTCAAATATTTCATTAACTGTAGTTACTTTAAATGTTACATTAACTGCAGACCCTTCGAATATTATATTAACTACAGTGTCTATATCGATCTTCATTCATTATATACCGATTTCTAATTTATTTATCTCACGCCATGAAAACCTCTGGACAACGATTTTACATGGAGAACCTTCTTGCAAGAAACCATTTTACTGCTGAAAGTTTTCTCTCCAGACTCTTCAGTCTAAATGTTGGCAAGTGAGGCCTGCTCTAATATTAACACTTCAGTGGTTCGATATTACAACGAATATACATTACAATGTGCTCACCGCCTAGCTCAATGTACACTGCTGGTTCATTTACCTGTTGTAGAGAATAAATTGATAAAGTCATAATTGTTATGTATGGCCACCCAGATACCCAATCCTCCCTTTCTGTGCGTTTTTGTAAAAGAACTACACTTCTGGAACATTTTCTACAGAAACCATACTTTACAAATGACTGCGTTCGTATATCGTATATGTGTTCATAATATAAAGCCTTCTCAGTTCGATAACAATAATTAGCATAAAACAAATGTTGAAAGTGATCAGCTGATAAACACCAGCTGTTCAATTGTCACTGGGCTATTAATCAATACACTTTTTAAAAGGAATGGTCGACCTTAGTTTGTAACAATGACTAATTCGCTCATTTACATTCATCACACTCATTAGAATACCATATTTGCTCTTATCCTGATGATCGGCGTCTTAAGAATAAATAAATAAACTTGCCCAACTTAACCTGACATCATAACCTAACTATCTGACCTGACATAACGTAAATTTACGTTATGCCCAATTTCAGAATATCTTGTATACAATCTATTTTAAGATAGGTTACTCTTATAAAAAGATCCACTTTCCTTCCTTCCAGCCAAGACAAAGGACGTTACCCAAGGGACTGTGTGTGGTATGGTCAACATGAACCGCACAAAACCGGCAGAAATCGATAGCGGCCAGCTTTCACACAAGAGGGTCAGTACTCTGCCGTTGCAATCACGCACATGGCTTCTCTCCAGTAATGAACCCGAAAAAACAATGTATAACGCACATCTGGAGTTTTAAAGACGTATTTCCGTATCCAGATACCTACAGTATATCTACCTGAATCTCATTTAGATAATGTAAGAAAATGTTTCAATTTGCAATCGTAATCAAAAGTCAAATCATCTTCATCTTCCCAATTGGTTTACATTTTATTTAAGACTTTGGTGGCATTAATCACTGAAAAAAAAATATTATTGAGGCTTGGTTAGTTAATTTAAAATCATTCAAAAGAAAATTACCTTATGTTTAAAAATAATTAAAAACATTGTCACTATACTAAGCGAAAAAAATTAATGGACCTGTTTCAATTGTAATTAAATATTAAATATATAAAGATTAGCGAGTCCTTTAAATGTAATTAACACTATGATAAAGTAAGCATACATAATTTACGCATAGCCCGTAAATTATGTATGCTTACTGCAAGCAAGGGTAAACAAATATTGATTTTGAAATATATTTGTTAGTTACAGTTTTATTTTTGTTTCAGGGTACTCAATTATCTTAACTTGTCCTAAGTGCCTTTTGTCTCAGAGCAGAAGACAACGAGTTATGGAGGGGGTACAGTTTCTTCACCCAAAAATAGTTTTTGATTTGGAATTCACATAACATTTTAAATAGAATAACAATAAAATTAAAATATTAATATGTATTATTTTTAATGCTGTTCTTGTATTTAACTGTACGCTTAATGTGTACTGTTGTTTGAAATAAATCTTTGAAAAAGTCATATTGGTAATATAAAAAAAATTATAATTTTTTTTATATTATAATATTTTAGTAAAATCTAACTATTTTGAGATATTTAGCTTTAAACATTTAACATGGCTACCATTTTAATAAGGGCTGGTGTACGGAAATGAAATTTTTAAGGAATATGTAAACTATTAAGACTACAATTCGTATTAAGTTTTACGATTTTATCTTAAGTAACTTCTGAGATACTAACCTTTTTGTAAAAATTACGTGGAAGACGGGAAATAGAGTGAGACAATATTCACATGATAATTTTTGCTTGTTTTGACTTTTGGAATAAACTCCCGAAGTTTGGCTGCCTACTTACAGGACATCCTGTATAGTAATTTTTTTATTTTATTCTATACTATCTGGATGCTAAAATTTAACTAGAATATTTAGTCTGACAAAGCTTACTGGGCAAATAATTTTACTGTGAATGAAATATTTGTCAAGGAAGATTAATTAAATTTTTTTAACTTTCTCATTCTGTGACCCAAGGTCCGGTGGTACGCAGGTCGCCAGCCTTCGTCCTCAAGGTCACTCCAGTTTTTCTCCAGGTCACCTCGCACCAAAACCGTTTTTACTGGATCAAAACTGTATCAAGAGCGACGTCGAAGACACGCTGTCTGTCATGTCCAGTGTTATAAATGGTGAAAGCTCGCTACTATAACTGACTGTATTCTTCTCTCTTTCATAGCTGCCACATTCATTCTATCCTAAAAACAATATAAATCTTTCAGAATATAAATACACCCAATAGTAAAATAAGTCCATGATTTTATTGCAAAACTCCTATGCAGTTTGCTATAGTTCAAAGTATGTACATTAGTACATTAATACTTCTATAGATGTGAAATGCTGTATGAAAATTAGTCAAAATAGAATATAAATATGTGGGTAATAGAATCATAACAAGCAATTCGAATCCAACTGATCAGATCACAGTGCTATCAACTTGCACTATAAATAAAGAAAATATTTTTGTACAAATAATTATTAATCTACGTTTTGTAGTATCAGCACATGATTTCTGTGGTGACAGTAAGTGAATGTGTTGTATACAATATATCATTGTACTTAGTATAATCATTGATTTTATAAACAAAGTTAGATTTCCCATACGGTTTTAAATTTTGTATCTCAAATTATCAGCGATTTTTGTGGTCCATTGTGGAGCGCTAGCTGTGGTAGACCTCAGAAACTAACCAATTTCCAGGTACACATGTTCATATTAGAAGATATATCTATTGTATGTGTATATAGTCTAGGGTATAACTTATTAATTAAAATATATATTGTCGTTCAGACAGACGAAACACGAGGACGTGCTAAGTTCCACACCAAAACATGTACACAGATCCGTGGACAGGCACGTAGTTGGATATGAACGTTCCTCCACCTGCATTCCTTGGCACCTACGTGTACATCCGGTGGTGTCATCTGGTCTCTTATGTTCTTGGAGATAAAAACATTTACTGAACATTCATCCACGTAATTAATCTGTCACTTTTCGATACACCTCGGATACGCGTGGCCGAAAGGCCGTTATCCTTCAAATAGGACTTCGTCCGAATAGCGGCTTATCGATTATCAAATAAAATAGGTGTATTACTGTGGCCGTTTTTCCACACTACCAAGCCAGCGATGTGAAGTCAATATCCCTATACTAGACATACAACCTTACCGTCAGCTGGCTACGGTGTGTGTTTATTATTATGAATGGATAAATACTATTCTCTAAAATGTTTTATGGTTGTTGGCATATGAAAAATGCAATCACACCATTGTTTCCTTGTTTATTTGTACGAGATGACATGTTAATTAGTTGTAACATTAATTAGTTGGCCACGTTGCAATATTTATGAAATATATAGTTACGATATATATATCTTAAGTGATTTAAAATTGATTTACATCAATCTAAAATCGTCTAAAATTGATCAATTTAATATAGATCATTAAGTCCAAAGCACAAATAAAAGAATATGAACATAATGGATGATCGTATAGTGATGAAATCCTTAAGATTTATCGAGATAAATTATAAAATGTGCTTATAATAGATCATTTTCGTCTTTATCCGCAAATCTCGTTGATTTTTTGGACAAGAAAATTATACTTTTACATCTTTTCTTTCGCTTTTCGTTCTCCTATATTTATTGATCTGCACTAAAGAATGCCGGTCATAAAGTAGCACCTATCATAAACAAATCGAAGCCTTTGAACAATATATTCTCATAATTTACGATATCATTAATATGGCCATATTTTCTAGTTATTTTTTGTTTAACACGTCCTTTAATTTAATTACAATGCTACGATTATTTTGTTGAGTTTTCCATAACCAAATAATTATTTAATATTAAACCTTATTAAGTCACAGTAAATTATTTAAAGAAACTAACAACAGAGTGATCTCACAGTGTAATTTCCAGCGCAGTCAAGTTTGTTGATAAAGAACTACGATTGCGTGATGTCTGACGAAGGTTCTGGTGATCGAATGTCACGCTTCTTTCTTTATCTATCAACTTTTTCTCAAACTAAGGACGTCGGCTCTTGATCAATTTCACGTTTTGATTGATACCTAGTTGCTTTCCTTGTCGCGGAAAGAACCTCGATTTAAATTATAACTTTTGTGGGTTTTATAATACTACATTTAAATTCTGTTAACACTCAGTAATCAACTATTATATACTACGAGATATATACATATTTATATTACGAGACAGACACTATCTAACATTTGAAATTAAACTACTATTATTTATAATAATTAATGTCACTTATCTCACTTGAGTTAATGCTCGGACACTATCTGTGACTGTTCGTGATTTGTCACAATTAAATAATGCCACTTCAGGTTGATGGCCGAAGACACACTTCCACTGGACTGACTGACTCTAGACGTCTAAGGCGCCCTTTTCACGAAGCGTCACTGCAAGTCTAGATGATTATTCGAGCAGTTTCTGCAAGGGGATCTAGATCCTTCTGGGCACCATCTACAGGCAAATTAACTGCCATTCTAGCACCTTATAGAAGGAACTGGATTTGCCAGGAGAAGAAGAAGTGCGTGACAACCCATGGAGTGCGAGAATTATCGTGTTTCGTAACAATACCGTATAGAAATATTTTTGAATCAAAACTGTTACTAAATTACAAAATACAATATATTTAATTACACAAAGTACTGTAATTAATTTAAAAATCAATAAATCTGTTACTCACGCAAAACAATGCGGCTCTATTCATATTGTAGGATGAAAAATGTTATTCATTCACGTGACGAACTATGCCATTTAAGTTTTACGACTTGTTCTTCTATTCATATAATGAATATAGTTCTGATATTGTAATATGACATGTCCTAATTTGAGTATATACGTGAATATGGAGATATAGTATTTAAATAAGAAAATACACCCTCTACAATGACATTAAATTAAGAAATACATTTTTATCACTGAACACATTAAAAATATACTGTTTATTCAATATTTATTAGTGATTAGAGATAAAAAATATTAGTTTTTGTATGAATCTAGTATATTAACATTTTGCAATGCCACTTGCTTGGAGAAGTGTGGTGCTTCGGTAATGCTGTTTTAAAGAAATTGCTCATTTTTTCGCTAATATACAACAAAATGTATCAAATAATAGGTGTAGGCTATATTTATTTATCAATTAAATATAACAAACTATTCATATTTTCTTGTTCGTTCATTGTGTTTGCAGTTTTTCTAACTGATTAAGTATTGTATTTTTTGCTATTATGTCGCTTGTATTTTTTGTCGCGGGATCTATTGTTAATCATAATTTACGTCACGTAATTCTCCTTTGTGCTTGAGACCTCGTTAGTAGTGGAGCTGTGTACATTTCAAGGTCACTATTTAAAATGGCCAAAACATACATATGGAATGTACGTACATCTGGGAGGGAAGTGGCTAGTTGTTTTGAATCGCTGCTGTCCTTGGAAATGTTTGGTGTTCAGCTATTTTATAAACAGTTCGAAACACTTGTATAACGTCGGTGTTTGTATACTCTTACAAATTTTGGCACATAACAATAGTGTTAATTTTATTTATAACATCATCTTTTTTTGGAAAATTCTTATCAAATAGTATACATAAACTATATATACAGCGCAACGCCTGGCAATCGGTTTGACGCTAGTTCAATCACTAGATCCTACGAGCGCTGCCGTCGAGTCATCACTCAAAGCTTAGCGATGAAGTTTATCTATGCTTTTATAAACGTAGTAACCAACTGAAAATAAGCCAATGTTTACTGAGGAAAACTGAACGATAAACTGAAGAAAGGATTGTCAGCGATGGGTGATTGAACATAGGCCTCAAAGTATGTTTTTCGGTCATAAGAATAACATGGAGAGAGAATTAAATCAATCGAAAAGTAACAGCTGTTCAAATGTAATATTAAGTAAGTTGTATCTTTCATGATGTCAAACCAGAGGAAGTTTGCTTTATTCACATTCGACTGTAGGGCTCCACCCCACTTGGAGGTTTCGATGGCCATCTAACGCAGTAATTTTATTAATTTAATTAATCCCCAGCTATTAAATAGAAACAAATGAAATGAACACGTTTGAAATAGGCTAAGTAATATGATAGGGTGTTTATACTAATAAATAGGTAGCAACGCAGGTAGTGTGAATGAGATAATGTAAATAAATTTAATGTTGTGGTTTTATGTTAACCTACTATCGTTTGTAGTCAAAAGTCACAGGCCGATGTTTAACGAGCGCAGCGAGTGACGGAGTTACCACACGAAACGTGCAGGGATGTTCCTTAGTATCTACGTTTTGTAGTATCAGGGATCAATTTGTAGATGATTGAAAAGGTCGGTGAATGTAGAAAATATACTCTATTTTATTTTACAAAGTATATTAACAAAATTACAAACTTGAAATAACTGCTCTCAGATTTGTATTACTTATAACTAAAAATAAATAATCATGGTACTAAGTCAAGTACTTACACAAAACAGATTACTAACCAAATTTAATATAAATTGGACGAAAATTGGCATACATTTGTTTTAAACTTCTAATCAAAAGCAGCGCTATCTATCATTGTCAGCCATCATTTCTGAAAGCCGTTTACATTTTTATAGTACTTTATTTGATGAAGCGTATAACATTTACATGTCCCCTTAATTAGTTTTTTTACGATTAAAAATCATGATTTATCAACTTAATCAAAAGAGTTTCTTCCTTTTAGGGAGAGGCTTAGATTTATTATGACAATGACAACTTCTTTATGCCGTATTAATGATTCACTCATCATAGGCTGGCCACGGGTTTTAATCATATATATATATATATATATATATATATATATATATATATATTACCACTGTACGTGTATGGGTGGGTAGGAGGGTCATTATTACTGTACGTGTATGGGTAGGTGGGAGTGTCATGTTCTCTGAACAAAGTTGCCGTTTCCTCCTTACTCCACGCTGAATGTTTCGATTTTTGCAACCGATGAAAAAATTCTACTTTCCAAGAACCATAACTTGTGTTTTTTTATTATTGTCTTTTTATAAATCGTAAGTAAAAATATATTGTCATGATCGATTTCGGTAATCCACGCTAACCATCCTCAGACCAGAGATACTCTCAAAGGTTTTAGTGAACTTCTAGGCTGAAAAGTAGACAGTTATTGAGCACACGTTCAGTGGTTGACCCACCCACTCACCATACATATATATAAATTATAATATTGTTTATTTACTGATTAAGAGCATAGTATATGAAAGGTAAACAGTTAAAAGATATTTGGAGGAGAAAAGGAAATTGGCTTGGATATCCAATGAGAAAAGAGTGTTTATTGAAAGAGTAGTTGGAAGATTGTTTATTGGAGGGAAGACGAAAGAGAGGTCGCAGAAGATGATACCAATTGATGGATTATATAAAGATTGTAAAAGGATACCGTAACACAAAGGAGGTGGTGCAAGAAAGAGGAACATGGAAACCTACCAGGAGGCAGAAATACCAATGATGATGTTGTATACCAGGGGCATCCTCACAGCATAGACGAAACATCTGGTTATAATGTAGATTGCACCTTGATGCGGTTGTGACCGGAAAATATAGATTCTAGTTATGACACCGGCTGTTTAAGTCTAAGTTCTAAAATTATAATATTACTACAAATTATTAATAGCAAATTAATGTAAAGTATTAAACTTTGTTCCGTTTAGACAATTCAATACAGTAGAAATAATATACAGGCACCATAATACGTAATTTTGGGAGAGAATGAAGTATTATGTAAGTTTGGATGATAGGATGTTAGTTTAGCATGATCGGATGTTAGTTTAGGATGATAGGATGTTAGTTTAACATGACAGGATGTTAGTTTAGGATGATAGGATGTAAGTTTAGGATGATATGATGTTAGTTTAGGATGACAGGATGTTAGTTTAGCATGACAGGATGTTAGTTTAGGATGACAGGATGTTAGTTTAGCATGACAGGATGTTAGTTTAGGATGATAGGATGTAAGTTAGGATGATATGATGTTAGTTTAGGATGACAGGATGTTAGTTTAGCATGACAGGATGTTAGTTTAGGATGATAGGATGTAAGTTAGGATGATATGATGTTAGTTTAGGATGACAGGATGTTAGTTTAGCATGACAGGATGTTAGTTTAGGATGATAGGATGTAAGTTAGGATGATATGATGTTAGTTTAGGATGACAGGATGTTAGTTTAGCATGACAGGATGTTAGTTTACGATGATAGGATGTAAGTTTAGGATGATATGATGTTAGTTTAGGATGACAGGATGTTAGTTTAGGATGACAGGATGTTAGTTTAGGATGATAGGATGTTAGTTTAGGATGATAGGATGTAAGTTTAGGATGACAGGATGTTAGTTTAGGATGACAGGATGTGAGTTTAGGATGATAGGATGTTAGTTTAGGATGACAGCATGTTAGTTTAGGATTACAGGATGTTAGTTTAGAATGACAGGATGTTAGTTTAGGATGACAGGATGTTAGTTTAGGATGATAGGATGTGAGTTTAGGATGATAGGATGTTAGTTTAGGATGACAGCATGTTAGTTTAGGATTACAGGATGTTAGTTTAGAATGACAGGATGTTAGTTTAGGATGACAGGATGTTAGTTCAGGATAATAGGATGTTAGTTTAGGATGACATGATGTTAGTTTAGAATGACATGATGTTAGTTTAGGATGACAGGATGATAGTTTAGGATGATAGGATGTTATTTTAGGATGACAGGATGTTAGTTTAGGATGACAGGATGTTAGTTTAGGATGATATTATGTTAGTTTAGGATGAGAGGATGTTAGTTCATGATGATACTTAATGAGATGTCATTTTCCTGACAAAAAAGGGCAATTAGTATCTTGATTCCAGTGACTAGCCAACTAAGCAGAAGAAATTATTAAACATTCAAACTGCAGTCATAGTTTAATTAAAGCTTGTTTAACTAAATTAATTGGTCAGTAGCGTACTTTGTTAAAACGATTCTCAGTTCGATCCCAATAACGGTAAAACAAATGTTCAAAGGGATTATCTAATGACCACTGGCTGTTAATTAATTAATTACGCTTCCTGAGGAATAGCTGGCCTTAATTTGTAACGTTGACTAAATAGCCTCATACACACTCATTACACTCATTCGAAGTCAATGTCCATCCATAGCTTAACACCTTAAAAGACTAAATACAATGACATCAAATTTGTATATTTTATATGAAATTTGACTTTGTATAATCATTGCCACTGTCCATCACGCACTTAAAACACTTCCTTGTGAGTGTCCAGACAACAAGAGAGCATTCCTAACTAACTATATTCATTAAATCAACAAACAGTCTAGAGGCAGTTAAATATTTGCAGTTCTAATTGCTCCTCTCGTAGTCAGAGATGAAATTACGATCTAGCTTGGTACATCCATCACTTAACATTTAAATTTAAATCAGCTGTTTGACAAACATAACCTAGCTGATGTGCAAAATGACTTAGATGAGTGGCGGACCTCTCTCGATGATAAATTACCAAAGGTTAATGTCAAGAGAAGAAAAATCACTAATTAGAGAGGCGAGATTAATTTTTAGCCAGCGATATTGTGTGATTGATGACCACGGAGCCATTTTGTAGCAACCAGATACTTGGGATATTGTTTAATTTAACTTTAAAGGTCGTTGTAGAGACTGACTGATTGACTCATTCACTCACTGACAATAATAAGTATTTAAGCATTTCCCTGATAGCTAGATAATTGAAGCTTAGAATGGAGTGGCCCTTGGGCTTACCAAATGAAATATAAATTTTTACTTTAAAGAGCTTTTTTGGGGCAACAGTTTTGTACGTATATTCCTTGAGGGAAAAATTCAGAAAACTGTTTTTATACTTTGAAAATAGAGGGAATTGTTTGCACCGAAGTCATTTAGGGGTTAGAAATTTCCTCTTCCATTGAGACGAAGGAAACTGATGTTGCATCAAATAGTGCGCTGAATGGGTGTCCAGTTTTAAACAAATTGGAGTTTGGAGTATTAGTTTTCTAGGCCACTGTGCTGATGGCAGGGCTAGCACCATTGTCAGTGCAGTTCCTTATACCCCTCTAAATCTTGAGGGAAGTACGTGGTACTGTAATTATTATTAAAAATGTATAAAGATTCACATTAAAAGTAACTGCCCCTAAATCATTCGCTGCGGCCATAAGTAGTGATCTCTTGTCTCTACAGTACAAGTAAATGGCACACAACACAAATTTATTACAATATAAGCACAAAATGCACAAATATATTACAATACAAGTACAAAATGCACAAATATTATGGTGATCGATTTCGGTAAACCACGCTCACCTTCCTCAGATCAGAGGGATTCACAAAAGATTGTGTCTTGTCTCTTTCTTTCTCTGTGGCGCTTCATAATTCATATTTAAAATTTGGATTCAAATTTAAGAAATGTTTTTTGAAACTAATAAATTTTTAATATTGACGAGCAGAAACAGATAAAATATAAAATTAAAGGCATTTTGAACTGAATCCACTTATAGGCTACTGTACTTTCGGGTTTGGAAAATTTTGATAATACCGTACCCTCTGCAGACTTCTGTCCCAAAAACAAATAACAAAGTTATTTTTTATATATTTAAGTGGTTGATCAAATTAAAGTTTTATTCACCCATAATCCAGGAAAAAGAAGGGGAAATAAAGTAAATTAAAAAGATATATAAAGAGCTATTTTAATACCTCTAGACATGACCTGGCAGTTTGTGTACGTGGTCTATTTTTGTAAATACTACAAATACTAGGCTGCTTTATTTACGAATTTAAGCTTTCATGTTATTCACATTAACAATGCTCTATGTGAAGTGCAGAAACAACAATTAGATCGAATTTTACTAGATAAGAAAAGTGAACGGTCTACTTAAAATGACAGCCACTTTACACAAAGCGAACATGACTTTGGCACTTCTGACAACTACTAATTAATTAAATTAGCAAGTCAGACAACCAATCTATCTTACTTTACATTTTAATTGACACAAGCAATTATTTATTATGAACAGCCGATACGTGATTTTACAAACGAAAGTGAAATAGTGCAGCAGCTAATTTTATTCTTCAAAAAGGTTTGACCATAGCAAACAAGATGTCTAGTATAGGAGTAAAAGTCGTAAAATTAGGTAATGTACAGAAGAGTACAGTTTTTTACTTTCTCCTACATGCGTTAACATAGAGAAAGTATTCTGATCGTAAAAAAAATTTTTTTTACAAGTTGGTTAAATCCATTGTATCCATTTTTACAAGGGGATCTATTTTATGGTCCCCTGAACCCAAAAAAGTTTTCGAGAAAATTTTTTATATCTGTCCGTATGTGTATGTGCAGTTTTTTGGAGACCAAACGGATGGATCAGTCGTTATGTAAGTGTATTTAGCCAATATCTCCAGATCATTTTATCACTTTTTTGAAATTTTAGTTTTTCTTATTTTTATGGGCAAAAAACATACAAAAATATAATTCTCTCAAAAACTGCTCCAACTATTTTGATTACATTTTCAGGAAAGATGTGAATTACAATTTAAAATATTTCAGTAAAAACCACATGTCTCTAACTTGATGTAATTTTCAAAGTTTTTACTTTTTAGTGTTTAATAATGGGGGAAGGTTTATGCAAATTATTTGGAACTATTTATTTTACTGATGTTGACATTGTTAAAATTTCACATATCAACGTACAGTCTCTCTCTGCAGCAATGTTTGCACACACGTGAAGTTTATTTTATTACGTCATCTTTCCTCACCACAACAGTAAAACCACAAGGAAGCACGTGTTTAGAAATTATAAATATAATTTTAACCTCACAAAGAAATCATTCTAATGACTTGTAACCAAATTATTTATGATTCTTTAAACAATCGTATACAGGGTGTCTTTTTTAAATGGGCTACCATTGTGATCTTGGAAACCATAAGTCTGACAAAAAATATTAAATGGGGAACCTTACCTTGTTTTTGAAGAAAATTAAAAATACATATTTAAAATTTTGAAAATTGGCCACCATTTTGCAATATGGTGGTCAACTAAGTTTTTTTTCTTATAGAACACACTATATTTTATGATAGATTAAGATAGAAATTTTGTAAATTTAAAACTTTCTTATTCTTGGTAGTTTTCGATATTTTGCTTAATAACGTAGATAAGAGAGCTCAAAATGTTCATATTCCTTATGGAGCTTACCATTGAAAAAAAAAATTAATATAGATTTTTTTTTAATTTAATCGGCAAACTAACAACTAGCATTTGGAAAAATTTATACCTAGCTACTCTTTTTTCATGATTTGACAGATTAATGTATTAAATTTTAATACACAGACATTTAAATAAATATGTTTCTATTTTGTCGAAAATAAATTGATGTTGGCAGCACTGTTACCATTATCAGCTGTTTAAGGCAACTTCCAATACAGATTGATAGCTTTATTAGAAGACGTGTTGTTGTAATGTTTGCTGATTAAATCTTTTTTTTTTAATCCATATTAAACATTATTTTATTTCAATGGTAAGCTCCATAAGGAATCTGAACATTTTGAGCTCTCATATCTACGTTAAGTAAAATACCGTTAAGTAAAATAATTAACAAATATTATCTTTGTGAACAAACCTTGGAATATTGGAATCCATGACCTGATCCTTTGGTTTCAAGCGAAAACAAACCTAAAACAATAAAGGGACACACTATAGTTAATTTATTGAATCTTCCGACTTCAGGTCGCTCCTACAGCAAGTACTGGAACTATGAGGAGTTCAAAATGCTATGACCAATCACGTGATGAAATTAGTCAGCTGTAACCATAGCAACGCATTAACGCCTTGCGTAGCGGTTACATTTCAGTAATTTATCTGCACCTTTTGTGATAATCATAAGCAACAACAAAAACATAAATAACTTAAAGAAACTAAATAAGATAATCGATATTACTTTTATTTTAGCTGTCGCTAATTCACTTAAAACTAACCTGAAAATATTACAATCTTAAAGTACTTTAAACAATATATTTAGAAGCTATTTATTGGAATGTAAAGAGTTAAATCCCATTTCCATTTGAAACATCTTAATTGAAGTCATATTGGTAATGGGTGTGCAGAGAAATTGCGGCGCATGACGTCAGACGCTGATAGTTATGGTGTTTAGATCCCAGAGCTAATACACCTGAGTAGTCGCTGGTCGATGTTATCGTCATAGGCTAGGAATAGCAACGATATATCGGAAATGTTGATAAATATGTTTCGATATATTGATATTTTCTTTCGATAATATCGGCTATATCGATTTTTTTTCCGATATATCGGATCACTAAATATTGACGTTATTATCTCTCTTCAAAATCATCCCGATTAAAAAAATTTTTAGATTGCCTCTTTGCGTACAAAACATGCATTGAAATAATTAAGTAACTTTATTTAGTTTTTTACGTTAGGTTAACGCACTAAAATGTAGTTTATTATAGACCATTTGGGGGGGGGGGTTGGCAATCGTATAACAATGTTATTACATTATTCTTTTATAATTTGCATGATAATTAAAGGTATAATTATTCTTATTTTGAATTTTTTTCATTCAATCCCACAGACCGAAACTTTTTCCTTATAGATAAATGTATTTAGTTTTTACACTTAGTGGGCTATTCTAAATAGTTAGAGCAAAACATAAGTGTATTTTTGGTGAAATAACATAAGAATTAATTCTAAAAGCGTTGCAATTTTATAAATTTTAGTTTGTCATAAATTTAAAAAGAATTGACACATGCTTATTGCAATTAAATACTTAATAAGATCGAGTTTTGTTTTTTTTAACCCACAAGGAAGAGCTTTGAAAATCTTTCGAAGCTCCAAAATATTGTTTGTACAAAATTATGATATGTGATTTAAAAAGGTGCAAATCTCAAAATGTTCGATGAGTTTGTCAAAAGTTTTACTCCCAAATTTATCCCAAGACACAAACATAAATATATAAAATCCAAAAATGATCTACTCACTCTTCACGAAATCTTGGAATCACTGAACAAATGTTAATGATACCTGAAATTAACTTTTTTATAATAGATACCCACTAAGAAAAGAATGATCGAAATTCAATTACTAAAAGGGTAGAAAAAGCCCCTCAATGTGACCTCTTTTTGATGGTTTGTGACCTTAAGAGTCACATTGCTATTAGTTTGATAATTTATTTCAAACAACTGATACAAAAAACATAAATATGACTCAAAGCTTGGCTAGTTTGTAGCGAAGCAAGGGTTGTCGGCTTATACTCCATACAGGGTGAGTTTCTACTGATACTATTAAGTTCTACCAACAAAGAGAAACAAAAAGTTCATACGAACTATGTCAGGTTTTTTTACAAATTGGCTGTTACTGAGAAGTTTTTTTAACTTATTTGACTTAATTTGAGTAATTGAGCAATAAAGATAAAACTATTTATCCTTACAAACACTCTTGACACATCAAGAGTGTGAACATTGATATACAACATAAGTTGTATGAAAGGAAATGAAAGCACTAGCTTTTAACGAGAATAAATAAAAAAAAGTGTCATAACATCCAGTTTTACTCCAGTTTAAAATCCAATTTCATGATTCTATTACATATCTTAAATTTGTTTTTGAATAATTTCAAGTTACTGTTGGTTGATAAGACAGAATAATTACCAAAATAATAATAAAAACATGGCTTACACTTTATTATTTTTTGTCAGAATTAACTAACTATCGAACTGCTGGATCGTTATACTTTATAAAATCAGCTGTAACTTGAAACTGGTTACAATCAGCTGTTGTAATTCGTACATTCTGTACTACATCGAATCAGCTGTGCAAATATTTAACAGTATTGTCGAATAATTGTATCAGCTGTTGCAAACATTGCATAATTTGGTGTTTACTTGACGATAAGTTTCCCGCACTGTGTGGACCAGTCAACATTTTACATTGAAACCTACTAAAGATATGCTGGCATACGCTATATGTACAGATTATGTTCATGCAGTGCTGCTGAAAGAAGAGGTACGATCATCGTTCTTAACTGAAGACTCCCAGTTGGCATAGACTTTTACGTGGTCTATCAGTTTGCTTATGGGAATTTAGTTGGAAACATCGTGCAAGATATTGGTGTGGAAGTCACGGTGTTTGACTGTGTCGGAAGAGATCCGATAATTGGTATAATAAAGCCAGAGAGAAAGTGACCTGAGTGTTATATTTAGCGCATATAGTGGTTTCAGCAGTGTAGGGGAATCGTTCCACCACTCAGCTGTCGTACATCACGGGTGTTACCAACTTCCACAAAAGTGTTTATTTATAACTGTGAATAGTACACGTGTGTTTCATTGCTATTTATTGTTTACATTATTACTCATTGTATTGTTGTTATTATTAGCTGTTATTTTAATACTAAATACCGATTTGATTTAATCCTTCTAAGCTTTATTTCTTAGTTTCAATAAAACCAACCCAAAGTCTCTGCTGCTAACGACTTAGTGGGTGGGGCTGTCTATTGTGCCACCAGAACCTACCACCACCAGTAAATCAATCAAATCTGTATTGCATTGGTAATATAAATTGTAGTGCAAAAGTAAATATATTGTTTAAAACTTTTTTATTATATCAAACTAAAATTTGCTCATTCAATATGTTCTCATTCATTCGCCAATTAATTGCTCCCACTTTTTTACATTAACGGTGTCAGTTTGCCAATTGGGCGGTCTACCAGTTAAATGGCAAAATATCTTCCACACTGTAAAATGCCTCCGATGCTAAGAAGCGTTTAAGGTGATTTTAAACCACTGGACCATACTATTTGCCATGACAATATTTAAATGGAAAGAAACAGTGGGGGAAGATTAGTTCTCTATCTTACTTCCAACACTTGACTCTCTCGCACCTAGATTTCTTTCTATGCGGCATACCTATAAAAGAGCTATTGCTAGTGAAATATGGCGGAGTGAAATTTTTGCCTAAAACGTTACGTAAAGAACTATATTTATACCATTTCATCAGCGTTCAAACCCTTTAGCCGAGGTCAGGGATTTCGTTTTGTCGATTATCAGCATGATCGTTTTATTTTCTTGAGACGGATTTTGTAAAAGACAGTTTTCAATTTCCTCAACGATAACCACTATGGCATTGGATAACCACACCTTGCTCAATAATCGAGCAGTCAGACTGGTAAGTAAGAGTAAGGTGGTGTTGTCTGATTGTGACCAAATTAGAGGTCCGTGTCTTGGACCTTCCTACGTCTATGAATTACTATCAGTACTTTCCGTTCCTGCGTGAAGGTTTACCAGACCTCCTTGAAGACCTGCCACTTTCATTGTTTTCCAAGCAGATGATACACCCTCGTACTTCAACCTTGATGTGTGGGAGTATACCAACGGGAAGAGAATGAACGGTTCCATGGCCTCCACGGTCACTGGACTTCACTCCTCGACTGTTTCGTCTGTGGGAAGTCTAACACACCCTAGTGAGATGCCCTTGATATCTCGTGTGTAAGAGAATCAAGAAGGTCCGAGCAGGTATCAGTGTAAATGGTGTACATGTGTAAAGTTTAATAATTGTTTTATGTAAAAAGACGTATCGTATAATGTATTCGAACCTGCAAGAAATAAGAAGTAAACCCGGTTTTTATCATTATTTTTGTAGCTATTATGTCATACTGACAACAATACATTTATAGCAGTTAATCAATTTAGGTTCTCACATAAGAATGTTTTTCTCCAACTCGATATTGTTCAACATTACAGTTTAGTAATTAAAATAAAAACATATTTTGTGTTTTATTGTAACTGTAAACTAATGTATTTCCTTTCATATAACCATAGATTTATTCCAAATTTAATACTATTTTTAGCTAAGTTAGGTAGAATGTTAAGGATGATTATTTATTTTTATTGCTAAATTGGGCCAAGTGAGACCAAGTTAAGTAAGTTAAAAAGATTAAAAATTACAGTTTATTGATTTAAAATTGGTCATGAGTTTTCATGCATTGGAGTTTGAAGTTATTGGTACTTTTTCTTACTTTATTCTCATATTATTATTAAAATTAACCTTTTGCAACATAGTCAGTTTTATATTTTTTGTCCTGTGATGCTGATACGAGGAGTGATAATAACTATAATCTCTCCTTTTCAGTATTATCCAGTAATAATCTCCATTTATATAAACGTTAAAATGTGAACGAAAACCGTGAACACCTTCTGAGTCATCGCCTGCAGATGTCCTTCTCCATCCCAGGCCATGGCCCCTTAAGGATTTGGCTTTGGAAGTCCAACGTTACGACGGAATCGAGAATAATTTGTCTGCAGCCTTGTCAGTTGTAGTCTTCAGTCATCCAGCACAGCATTCATCACTAGAATAGTACGGGTTATGACATCATACCAACAACTATCAACCGATTTCAATCTTTCCAATTTTCAAAAAAAAATATATTTTTTTCAACAATAATTGAATTTATTATTACAACAGTATAATTCTAATAATACTGTAGTCAAAAATAATACATAATTAACCTAGTAATAATCGAAACTTACGTTCAGCTCTCTGAACTGATAAATATTGTGTGACATTGGGACTTTTCACGATTTCGATAGTCTTTAACATTATCTCAAATATAAGAAAAATTATTAATGGATTCACTATAGCCAACATAATATTTCTAATCTAAAAAAAATTGAATAAATTTATTTCTCAGTAAATCAGTTTATTGGTTAGCAATGGATGCTAGATTAATGTCGGTGGTCATCCATGGTTTTGTTAAAAAATTATAGTTGTTACATGAATAGAAAACAAATTAGTAAGCTTAAAAAAAATCCTTTCGTCTACATTACATATAAAGATACAAAGTCATCTAGAAATTTCATGACGGATAGTTAACATAGTCCAACGCCTTTTAGACACGTTTTACAGTGTTTCCATTCAATAAAATAAGCATAAAACCTGTTTAAAATGTTTTGGCATCCAAAGATTGATTTATATAACTAATTAATGACGAGTCTATGAGATGGCTAATATTAGAAACCAGACCAGACAGTGGGGTCTGATGCGTATCAGAGTGGAAAGTGTGCGGGTGTTACAAAATGCAGGTTGGATTGAGACATTCCAGCACAGAATGTTAATTGTACTGTGGTGATTTATGTTTATGCGTACTTACTCACTCCTGTGGCCACACATGCCCCAAGTGATTTTTGGTCTTGCACAGTGCCTCCTGTGTCGTCTGCCAATTCTAGATTTGCCCCCCCACGTCAAGATTAATCAAGATAGAATCAAAGGCTCCACTGGCGCTGTGCTGAAACCCAGTTACATAGGGACAGAGAGTTGAGGAGATTGTAGGCGATAGGTTCTAAGCTCGGTCTCCTTAATACCGATATGGCACCCACTCAATGGTTGCCATCGATGTGAACACTACTAGAGAAGTTTGAGGTGCCAGTGTTGGGTGGGTATTCAGGGTCCAGATGTTGTGTAGGGAAGAGAACGGAGTGTCAGACTTGTTAGCTGGCTGAAAATCAGACTATCATTACGTGGTTCGGATTCCACGTAAATATGTACGTCCCTTGTTGCCCCGGCTGTTGTGCTATTAATAAATAGCTCTTTCTGAGGAACACCCGACCTTAGTAACAATGACTAAACTCGTTCATCTACACTCATCACACTCATTCACGCCTCATATTCGCTCATATCTTGACGACCGGCGTCTTACTAATGAATAATGAATATTCTGAGGTATTGAATAAGCCCTTCAATACCATACGTGTATGGGTGGGTGGGTGGAGGACGGCCTTTCGGAGTCGCACGGAGTTCTGTATATAAGCCGAATAAAAAACACTATTTACACATGTTTTAGATAAACATTTGTAAATTTCCTTTTTAAAATAGGAATTACACTTTTGATTCCTTCGGTTCATAGATTGTTCGTTTCGCATTATTTATACATTTTTCTATTGTATTATTGTTTGTGCCAGTCAAAAAAGCGTCCTAAAGCAGGTTGTTGACTTAGCCATCGCTCAGAGTTACACTGGAATGCCACGAAACACCCTCATATCGGGGTACTTTGATTTAATTAAGTTTAACTGCGTTGTAGTTTAGTTATTTATATAACAGACTGTGAAACATTGTATTGAAGGCAGTCAGTAAGGAAGTAAAGCTATATATTACAAGCTAGACCATAGATATTGCCTAGACAATAGACCTATTGTATGTATATACTGTATGTTTATTCCCATGCCACGGTACACATTATACACACTAGACTCATTGTACGACGTTTGTTCAAAAGTATAGAGATGTCGAAATATATTTTTACGACCATAGCCGATAAAAACTTAACAATTATTCACAATATTATAAAAATAAGAACGCTCAACGTTTATTTCTTGAAATCACCACAATATTCCTAAAATGAAGGGATCGTCCACTTAAGTTGATGAAACATAAATGTTTGCTTGGCCAAGTTTTGTATTATTTTAAGGGTTTTAAAGAATATAGTACGATTATACAAAATGCACTAAGTAACAAAAAGGGAGTTTATCCTTTGCATTTTGAAATGGTTATTTAGGTTAGCTGTTGTGCTCATAACCTTGTGAATCCTCAGTTGTAAAACAATATAATTAGTTGTAATATTAAAACTGTAATAAATTTAAATAATATAATCAAACACACGCTGATTTATTCTTGTAATACTGATTTTAAAATTATTTTCTGGAATTTTTTACGTACTGTTTATTCTGATTAGGGATTTTTTTATAAATGAAGTGTGTAATATTTACGATATTTACGATAACGATAAAAAGGGTAGACTTTTATGCGTAGACTTTCATGGGTAGGCTTTCATGGGTAGACTTTCATGGGTAGGCTTTCATGGGTAGACTTTCTAGGGTAGACTTCTATGGGTAGACTTTCATGGGTAGGCTTTCATGGGTAGACTTTCATGGGTACACTTCTATAGGTAGACTTTCATGGGTAGGCTTTCACGGGTAGACTTTCATGGGTAGACTTTCATGGGTACACTTCTATGGGTAGACTTTCATGGGTAGGCTTTCACGGGTAGACTTTCATGGATGTGCTTTCATGGTTAGACTTTCATGGTTAGACTTTCATGGGTAGGCCTAGATTAAAATTTCTTCAACCAATAATTTTCTCCGAGAGCCATCTCTTCATTCCTAACTGGGAAGTTGATAATATAAAAATAAGATTCAAGATGGCTACCTAGTGCAGTTCAGTTTTAAATGTACAGATAAGTTTTAAATATTTTTCATATAAATACCTTTTAAAAGATATCCACAGTGTTTGTAATAGGAAGTGCACAACATCCTGCGGGTAAGGAACACTTACACTCACTAAGGGAACTGCAGACTTGGTTGTACTTGTAAAGTAAAGGTTGGGTTTTTCCAATAATTTGCAACTTAAAAGATTAGAAGGGGTCAGTACGACAGAGCTGTCCAAACCTGTTTCTGAGCCAGCTGATTGTCAGTGGAATGGTTTATCAGTTTGACTTGACAGCTGTCAACTTTGTTTACATTACCAATGTCGTCTGCTGTCACTTAAGTTTTGAACAGCCCCAAATAAATGAATTGAATTAATTCATAGCTTATTTGTTATTATATTATTATTGAACAAACGAGCCTTAGTTGAATTTTAATAATTGTATTTCATGATGAACGAAATATTTTCACCTGCTAGTCAAGGAGTTAAAAATAACCCAAACCAAAGTAACCATAGTTCACATAAAAAAACTGCCTCCAACAAACTAGAAGAAAAAAATAAACAATCTCCTCATACAAGAATAACCCGATCCAAAGCGAATATTTCAAAAAAATCCCCCGTAATCTCTCAGAATGTGGCATTAAATAAAACTTCCAGCAAATACATTAAGGTACAGAACATCCCTGTAGATATAAAACATAAAAACTGCTCAACAGTTGAAACCCAGACGGACATACACAATGATTTATTAGTCCCTACCATGACTCAAACTGATTATAACAACAAATCCGTAGTTATAACAACTGAGCTCTTAGGAACCAACTGGCTCTCTGACTTATCTATACAACCATATTTTGATATTTTAAATGAAAAAATCCTCAAGGACTTTTCCACTATAGTAATAAATCCATTAATAAGTCATGCCATAAAGTGTGTTATTGATTTTAATCACTACTTGGATAACCTTGATCTCTCTAATAAGGCATTTATAATCATACCTGTTAATGACTCACAACAACTGGACCAAGAGGGTGGCTCTCATTGGAGTCTCCTTTTTTATTCAAACGCTGACCAAAGTTTTTACCATTACGACTCCCTTAATGGCATAAATACATCTGCTGCTACAGTTGTTGCAACAAAGTTATCATCTTATCTCAGGGGAACAAATGGGGAGACTATAGTTAATACATTGGTGGGCCCACAGCAGACCAACACCTACGACTGTGGTGTCTATATGATCTGGGCAGTTGAGATGTTAGCCAGAGAGATATTGTCCTCTCGAATTCAAGATATTAAGGCTTTATTTCTCAATGCAACAGTCAGTGTAACTGATATAATTAGAAAACGGTCACTGCTGGCCTATGTACTGAACAATTTAACAATCGCCGCCAATGATCTATCTCTCCTGATGTTATGCCATGACTTGAAAAATAAAAACTCTCTTGAAATCCCCAACTTAAATGTAACCAACAATTGGACAGTAGTTACAAAGGGCGCTAAAGATATTCAAACACCTGACACCTTTTGTCTATCTTGTTCCAATAGATTTACACCTCTAGAAGTACCTCAGTCAATGCTACAGATTGGGACTAACGTTAATACACGTAAGAGTAGTAAGCCTTCTAGCTCTAGCAGGAAGGTTAAAAATAGACCTGATAAACGTAATGCCATGGTATTGAAAAAAGAAATTTCCTTTCAGAAGAAAAAAAAGGTACACGTTTATGCGCACAGCCACGGCAAAGGCTTAGGTAATTATTTAGAGTCCTTATTACCTAAATGTTTTGAAACTTTCGTATGTGCAAATTCTGGAGCAAAAATCGAGTATATCCTCAACAATGTCGAAAATATGACCTATGACTTTACCAACGAAGATATAGTGGTTGTAATAGCAGGTGCCAACGATATAGGTGATGACACAAAACAGGACTACACAACCGATGCGAGACATCCCTGACAATTTCCTAAATTTTGCAGCTGCTAATAAACAAACAAAAATAGTCTATGTGACACAATTTCACAGGCATGACTTAAAATGGAATAGTATATAACTAACAATGAAATCCATCAAACAAATCAAAAATTGTCACAGGCCGAAAACATAAATATAATTGACATTACTGACTTTAAATACAAATTTTTCACTCGTCATGGACAACATTTTAACAAATTTGGAAAGCAAGTGCTTTGCAGACGAATTGCAGATTTTGTTCTAAACAGGGACAATAGCAAACAACGACAAGTATCATTCAATTACCCAGACATAAAAGTTATAGAGGATGATATGGACACAGTCATCGACCACAACTGCAATGATACAAGCGTAGCTTTTGCGCATTGTATCTCGGCAGATTTTGAAAGCAATAATCATATGAGCAGAGGAGTTGCTGTGTCTTTTAAAAATAAATTCGGAAAACCTCGGTCCTCAGATTACTGTGGAAGTTTCTTAACACACCAAGAAACCGTTCATGGTGCTCATGTATACAGCGTGGTATCAAAACCAAAATATTTCCTCAACTACCAAAATTTTTCAAATTATAAGCAACAGTATGACACAGCCTTTACTGAGATGTCTTTAGACTTTAAATGCCGTAATTTAAAAACTCTCTTTTGCTCCCCGATGGGTTGTAACCGAGATCGCCTTCCACTAGTTCACTTTATAAGAAACCTCATCACCTTCAAACGTACCACAAATTCTTCTATTGTCATCGTCTGTGGTAAGGCCTCAAGAACTGAATTTCCAAAGGGCCAATCACATGCAGATTTCATCAGTCGTTTGATGTCTGCAATCAGTACAGAGACCTCTAAACAACAGTTCAACCCACCCACCCGATCAGAAGCCTACAACCTCACTAATAGCCCTGCTTCACCTGTTGCTTCTGATGTCTCTCCTCCTAGATCCACAGACCAACATCTAGGCACAGCAGTCTACAACGAGTCTAACCTGGATTCAATAGCGAATGAATCACTTACAACATGTTACACTTCACTGCAATCCAACAACTCTGCAGACTTATCGCTTAAAGTGCTGTGTGTGGAGGGGGGTAATAAAGTCATTGGGGGTGACAGTGAAGTGGCAAAAAGTGGGGGGCCTGAGACGAGCAATTCTGTGAGTGTCACTTATGATAATTGTAATGATGTTTTTTTAAGCATGAGTCAAACATCCATGACCAATCACGTGCCATTATAAATTGTCTCTATTCTGTAAATCGGTCTTCAACTGATATTGGCTTAGTGTTTCTTAATATTCAGGGATTGAAAAATAAAATAAATATTTTGGAAAGTTTCTTGGTAGGATCTGGAGTTTCTGCAGTCGGCTTGTGCGAGCATTGGTTAACGAAAGACGAGATCGATTTGTCCCTTCCCAATGGTTTCCATTGTGCTGCCGCTTCTTTCAGAAAAAATCATATAAGAGGTGGGACATGTATATTTTTAAAAAACGATATTGAATCTAAAGAGCGTAATATAACAAAATTTTGCAAAGAAGTACACTTCGAAGCCTCAGTGACATTTTTAGATAATATTCGTACTATCCTAGTTTCCATTAATTACTCCCCTAATGGCAATCCTTACGAGTTCTTGAATCTCCTTGAGAGTTTTTTTAACTTATTAACTGTTATCTCCCAATGGAACAGCTATAATATTATAATAGGAGGAGATTTTAATAAACCTTTTGATATAACGACAAACAGCAAAACGGCAAAATGTCTATTAAATATTTTCAGACAATTTAATTTTTATTATTTGAACACTAAGCCAACTAGGGGAAAAACTGCTTGGATAATGTTTATATTTGTAGTCAAAATTTAAATATAATAAATGTAAATACTCTTAATTTCCCATATTCCGACCATGATTGTATAATAGTTCGAATTAAATTTAACGACAACTTAACTCTTTCAAACGAAGTATTAAAATTACCCAACAGCCTTAGAACTAAACTTCAGTTACCTAAGAAAAATATTGAATCCCTGACCGCTCAATTAACCTCGTATGACTGGACGTCCTTATTAAGTACGGTTGGTAGTGGAACAACTGACTCTATGTTTCTGTCTGTATTCTATGTTATTATAAATAGTATAAGACACCATAGTCGCTTGATTAAAGTAAAGGATGTTAAGTTAGTGAACAATAAGAACAAAAATAAATACAAACAAAATTGGTACACTAATAAATTGGCATATATGAAGGATAGACTCATATTTATGGACAAACTTGTAAAACATAATTTTATAATTAACAAGACTAATGTAAATATAAAAGAGGAATACCTTAGTTTAAAACAATGCTACAAAAAGAGCATTAAAGAAGCTAAATTGAACAGTAATGTTAAACATATAGAAGATAGCAAACAAAATGCAAGGCAGCATGGCAAATAATTAAAGTTAACACCCAAGGCAATAAACGTAATAAAATAAACATTGAACCTGATACTCTCAATAATTACTTTATAGATTCAATCCAAGAAATAAAACAGAAAACAAATAGCAAATACAAAACAGATTTTCAAAATGTTATGTCCTTTTCTAACACTAAGTTTTGCTTTGCTGATCCATGCACTTTTAATTGGAGATCCGTTACGCCCAATGATGTCTTAAATGCTGCCTCTATGATGAATAATTCTGACAGTCCTGACTATTACAATATGTCAAATAATTTGTTAAAAAGGATAATTGTTGGTTTGGCTGATCCTTTAGCATCGAGTATAAATTCCCTTCTTAAAAACAATATTTTTCCAGATCCATTAAAAATTTCCCGCGTCTGTCCAATATATAAAAGTGGTCCAAAGAACGAACCCCAAAGCTATAGACTTATCTCTGTCATTCCTGTTTTAGGTAAATTGATCGAACTTATGGTTTACGATCAAGTATACAGTTTTCTGGAAAACCAAAATATCTTAAACCAGTCACAATTTGGTTTCCGAAAAGGAAAGTCTACCTTTAATGCATTAGAAAGTTTAGTTAGACAAATTCATGTATGTTTTGAGAAAAGGTCCCTAGCACGGGCCACTTTCTGTGATTTGAGTAGGGCCTTTGACTCTGTTGATAAAGAAATTCTCACTAAAAAACTAGCGTACTATGGCTTCTCTGACTCCTTTTCCAAATTTATAAAATCATATCTTACTAATCGCAAGCAGATCGTCTGTATCAATGGTAGACAATCTAATGAGGTGGAAGTGGAATGGGGTGTACCACAAGGCTCAGTCTTGGGGCCCCTTCTCTTCTTAATTTATGTAAATGACCTTCCCACTTTTATTGACTCCTCTGTTGACTCAAGTACAATTCTTTACGCAGACGATACGACTTTCCTGAATATCAGTGACAATATAAGTAATCTTAACACTCTGACTAATGAAACTTTAAAAACTGCCTCAGACTGGTTTTGTTCAAACGGTTTCTTGTTGAATGAAGAAAAAACTAAAAATATTCTATTTAACCTTAAATTTAATCCAAGTAATCTTCCTTCTAATTTCAATAGCTCCATTAAGTTTTTAGGTTTATTCATTGATGATCGATTAACGTGGAATTTTCAATTGATTATTTAAGTGCACGACTTTCACGAGTTGTTTACCTTTTAAAAAAATTAAATGATGTTGTGCCACAACATTATGTTAAAACAGCTTATTTTTCATATTTTCAGAGTATTTTTAGGTATTGACTAGTTCTTTTTGGTAACTGTCCAAGAATACAGGAGCTACTACTGATACAAAAAAAAGCAATCCGGAATCTCAGCAATTCAGACATTAGAGATCACTGTAAACCTCTATTTATTAATCTAGAAATTCAAACAGTAGTAAATTTATACATATTTGATTTAACTAATTACATTTGCTGCAATCCAACTTTACTAAATATCAAACAATCTTTCCATAGTTATAATACCCGTAACAAAAACGCCACTGAATTAGTTAATCATCGGTTAAGTAAAACTCATAACAGCCACATAGTAATGTCCTTAAAAATCTATAACTATTTTGAAACAGAAGTCAACAGTTATCCTTTGAAACAATTTAAAAAATGACTTTATTTATGGCTTTTAAAGAATCCCTTTTATTGTCTGGAGGACCTTTTTGCAACCACATTAGAAAACTTCTAATCTATTACATATTAAGTAATATATATTATTATATAGAATTATAATATTACACTACCTGGACATGGCTTGTATGCCATGATTATGACTTTGTCAATGATAAATTGTTATTAGTATGGCAAATAAAAGTGATTTTGATAAGATAAAGTTGTTGCACACAACTGAGAAAACATACTCGTAGTACTGTATATGCCAACTGTTTTATTTTGACATAATTATTATATTTTTATACATTGAGTTGTTGCTGTTAATGTTTTTTTTTTTTTTTTTTTTTTTTTACCAATATCAGTGACCTCCTTTTGTTCCATCCACAATCCATCTATTTTAGATCACAGATCACCTATTCCTAGTCAACTGCAGTTGATAGCTGCATTCTTCTATCGCAGATAACTTGTAATTTAGCGGCTGGAAGTAGTAACTACTGAGACGATCGTCTAACCAGTCGACATTCTTGTTGCCTATATTTGTGACACCTTTTCCATTTCCCAAACTGCCAAACAATCGGTCCAAAGTCGACATTTCTATGGTACACATATAATCTTACCGTCAGCGGGTTAAAATATGCAGTTCTATCAACTGTAATCTACGGTTCATGGGAATATTTGCAATGAAATATAGTGAACACTGTATGATCGGTAAAAGTAAAAAATCTAGTCAATCATGAGTTGATATTGTGAGTTTTTACTTTCTCCGCGTTAGCATAGAGAAAGTATTGTGATCGTAAAAAATGTTTTTAAAAGTTGGTCCAAAAATCCATTTTAGGGTCCCCTGAACCTAAAAAAGTGTTACTTTCGAAAAAAAATTGTTTCTGTCCGTATGTATGTATGTGCAGTTTGCTGGAGACCAAACGAATGGTTCAATTTTTATAAAATGTTGTATGTATGTGTATTTAGCCAATATCTCCGGACTATTTTTTCACTCTTTTTATTTATTTTTTATATTTATGGGCATAAAACATTCAAAAATGGAATTTTCTTAAAACTTGCTTTAACGATTTTTATTAAATTTTCAGAAAAAATGTCCCTAACGACTAGTTTTTTAGGTACGGCAAAAAATATTGAGAATCAAACTGGTAGTTTTCAAAATTTTGATTTTTTAGTGTTTAATATGGGGTAAAGTTTGAGCCAATTCATTGGAACCATTTATTTTAATATAAAATCGTTAAGAATTACTTCTGAAGTTTCACATATTTAAGTTAAAATGTTCAATAGAAGTACTCAATGTATTCCCAAAAAATTGACTTATGGTCCACAATTCAGTTCTTCACCTATCTATTTACACTTAAGTCGTGCAGTGCAGTCGTTATTACAGACCGAACTCTTTAATTAGGAACCCATGTTTTTGGCATTTTCCGTGAAGCGTGTTTGTCACCATTTCCAAACCAAATGACGGAGAAGATAGAGTCGTTCCTGGATTCTGTGGTAAAACCGAACTAAAGCGGAATAAAACAGGTTGCAGCGGGAGCAGAAGACCTTGGGGCTGGTATGTGAGTCCTCCGCTATCACACCTGTTGTTTACTACCGCTGGAGAGATTTCTAGAATGAATGAAACAGTTTTCCGGTAAATCTGCTGAATCTACGCGAAACCATTCATCCCAATAATGGCCGTAACATTTTCTTTTAAATTATTTAATTTGACTGGGAGATGTACAGTTTAATGTAGTAGTTAGTTAGAAGTGAAGTTGTTGAACATTTCTCCAAATGTAAACACACGAAAGGGGCTGAAACTTTATGAGGGAATATCTGTAAGCTACATAGTTTTATCGATTGCAAAAAGTATTTCTATCCTTCTACAAAATCTACGTCAGGAATTTAAGGCGAATATCTGATTTGCAGGTTGTAACATAATTGTTAAGTAAAATTACGTTACATTATGTCTAAACTATTGAGCTACTGTACTAATAAATTACCTTTCTAAGGATGTCATTTTTTTGGTTATTTAATTTTGCTTTACCTATACTTTTTTATATTTACAAGCTCTAAGCTATGTAATCTTTTTTGGCAGTTTTTGGCGTTTCCAATTTATTTAAATTATTAATCTAATATCATCACTATTTTTTGTGGTTGGTTTAATGTAGATTTTCAATTATTATTAAAAAAAGATGTTATAGATTAACAGCCTATGATGGAGGAGTTTATAAAGCTCTAGATCTTTCTATTTTTTGGGAAAGATTAATTTATTTGCCAAACAGAACCAAAAAAACAGTGCTTCTCGTGTTTCCTTTCTAAGTTACATAGTAACGTGACTTAGTATTTTCATTTAAATGATTCCTTTAAATGCAGGATTAACTGTTTGAAAATTGTTGTTCCTATATTTCCTTAAAACACCCATTTATACTGCGTTGCAACAACATTCTCATTTATTTTTTTTTTACAATCATTTTAATAGATTTCAGTCACGAATAACACTACCACATATAATGCCTATGTAATGTTCTTCGTCATAAATAATGTTACATTTACACAATATAAAATGTATAACAACTGTTTTAATCACGTACACATTATTAAATTTACTAAATAGATTTTCAAGTTTGTACAATGCATTATTCTAGTTACTTTTATTATTGTATAAAATAGTATTTTAAGACATTAATTTTTAAACAAATTAGAGTTACGATTTATTACATAACACATATCCATCTTGAAGTCCGTGTAATGACGAACATAATACACTTGAATGTGATTGTTGTAATAAAAACACTATCGCAGTTGGTGCTGCCAGACACTTTCGATACAGTATTTTCCATTTGCAGTGTTGGACTGACTTCTACTCCATTGCACTCTTACTAAAGTGTGGAGAGTGTGCTAACATCAACTTGGGACTGACTTCTACTCCATTGCACTCTTACTAAAGTGTGGAGAGTGGGCTAACATCAGCTTGGTACTGACTTCTACTCCATTGCACTCTTACTAAAGCGTGGAGAGTGTGCTAACATCAGCTTGGGACTGACTTCTACTCCATTGCACTCTTACTAAAGTGTGGAGAGTTCGCTAACATCAGCTTGGGACTGACTTCTACTCCATTGCACTCTTACTAAAGTGTGGGGAGTGCGCTAACATCAGCTTGGGACTGACTTCTACTCCATTGCACTCTTACTAAAGTGTGGGGAGTGCGCTAACATCAGCTTGGGACTGACGTCTACTCCATTGCACTCTTACTAAAGTGTGGGGAGTGCGCTAACATCAGCTTGGGACTAACTTCTACTCCATTGCACTTTTACTAAAGTGTGGAGAGTGCGCTAACATCAGCTTGGGACTGACTTCTACTCCACTGCACTCTTACTAAAGTGTGGAGAGTGCGCTAACATCAGCTTGGGACTGACTTCTACTCCATTGCACTCTTACTAAAGTGTGGAGAGTGGGCTAACATCAGCTTGGGACTGACTTCTACTCCATTGCACTCTTACTAAAGTGTGGAGAGTGGGCTAACATCAGCTTGGGACTGACTTCTACTCCATTGCACTCTTACTAAAGTGTGGAGAGTGGGCTAACATCAGCTTGGGACTGACTTCTACTCCATTGCACTCTTACTAAAGTGTGGAGAGTGGGCTAACATCAGCTTGGGACTGACTTCTACTCCATTGCACTCTTACTAAAGTGTGGGGAGTGCGCAAACATCAGCTTGGGACTGACTTCTACTCCATTGCACTCTTACTAAAGTGTGGAGAGTTCGCTAACATCAACTTGGGACTGACTTCTACTCCATTGCACTCTTACTAAAGTGTGGAGAGTGCGCTAACATCAGCTTGGGACTGACTTCTACTCCATTGCACTCTTACTAAAGTGTGGAGAGTGCGCTAACATCAGCTTGGGACTGACTTCTACTCCATTGCACTCTTACTAAAGTGTGGAGAGTGCGCTAACATCAGCTTGGGACTGACTTCTACTCCATTGCACTCTTACTAAAGTGTGGAGAGTGCGCTAACATCAGCTTGGGACTGACGTCTACTCCATTGCACTCTTACTAAAGTGTGGGGAGTGCGCTAACATCAGCTTGGGACTGACTTCTACTCCATTGCACTCTTACTAAAGTGTGGAGAGTTCGCTAACATCAACTTGGGACTGACTTCTACTCCATTGCACTCTTACCAAAGTGTGGAGAGTGCGCTAACATCAGCTTGGGACTGACTTCTACTCCATTGCACTCTTACTAAAGTGTGGAGAGTGCGCCAACATCATCTTGGACTTCTACTCCATTGCACTCTTACTAAAGTATGGATAGTACTCTTGTATGGATACTCCTCCATTGAACTTGTTTTAAGATGTGAAAAGTGTTCTGAGAGCAGTTTGGGACTGACGACTTCTTCATTACTCTTACTAATGTCTGTAGAGTGCATTGACATCAGCTTTAGCTAATTTTAACTTTCTCGATTGTGTGTGATGTAGGTCTAAAACAAAGGAGAGTTAATAAAGAAGTTTGCTGGAGGCCATTGTGTTAATTGACAGTAACCCCTTTCTTATCGCCCAGCAACAATGGCAATATCTAACCGATAAACATCTAATTAATCATCAGAGCGTGAAAATGGTCAAAGGAATTAGCAAAACTTCATTAACCGAAAATACCTTATTTTAGCATAGAAAAAATATGTTAAATAGGTACTACTAATTACATATTTATTAGAGTAAACGAACTTTGATATTTATCTACTTCTACCTTTTCTTCTCTAATCGATTTTTCCATCTGCCTTTACATGCTATCAGCTCTTGTCTTGGAACTTTTGGTGTTTTCCCTTCTTCCTCAACCACAACCATCCTCTACCGCCTTCTGGTTCTTGTCAATAATATTTATATGTTTTCCATTTTCTTCAGTGGAGAATTCCGGATGAAATGTGTATGACGCCGTTCTGCCCCTAGTCCTAGCTGTGAGATGAGTGGACCGGTCAACGGAACATCCCAGGCGGGTCATTTCCACTCCACAGACAGCTCAAGGTTGTTTGCTTCAGATGCGGAAAAGTTCCACTCCAAATTCCCAATTCAAATCCCGGAATGCGGCTAGAAACACCAAGGACACAACAGACCTGACAGTCGCGTGACGTTAGGGTATCACAGCATTCGCCCTTTGGCCCATTACATACACTGACAAAAGTGGATTTTTCCGTTAGCCTAGTTGTATTCTCATTATGTATTGGTTTTAAAGGCTAAGAGTGAATATTTATTACAATTGTGAGGTACATTGAGGCGTGAAAATGGTGTATATGAAAGATAACATCACTGATATATACTGTGAACAAAAGGGGTCCCAAAATGGAACCTTGGGTACACCATATCTTGTCACAACACAATGAGGCCTGATACCCTCACCAGCTTCTATGATTTTTCAGCGATGCTTTTTAAGTATAAATGGCAGTTTATGATATTTTTTTAATTATGCAAGGAGAAATCAGACGAACTTGACTTATATTGGGATTTTAAACACGCATAATTAAAGTATTAGCATTACATCCATGAATAAGCAACTCGTCATTTTACATATTATAAGTATGGGAACTCATACACGTTATCATTTGTTGATGTACATTGATTGAATTCTAGTACATAATATGAAACGTTCATCGAATTGTATCGTAAACTGTCAGCTTAATCTTAATATGCTTGCAAAATTTCTTAATTCTTAATAAACTTAACATAAACAAATTATTTTATAATCTAAAAATTAGGAATAACCCAATAAACAGTTAATGGCTAATTAATGAGTGAATAACTTAAAATTAATGTTTATTAGACTAATACTAGTGAATATGGGGAATCATGCGAGACAAAATGTTATAGTGCCTCAAATATTTTAAAAAATTGAGAATGTTTTATTTGTAGATGACAATATATACAATGTATTACAAAGGTCAAATCAGCCACAATGCTTCTTAGTTTAAAAATAGAAATATATAAATATAAAATATTGCAGAGTTTTTGACAAAACGATTTTTTTAATATTAACGATAACTTTGTTAGTTACAAGCGTTTTCTAAAAGAAATCCCATTAGTAATTTTGAATTTTGTCTTGGTAGTTTCTAATTTGATTGGGACAGGTAGGTGATTATATAATTGTATAACAATGTTTTGGGGAAGCAGTGAGGCAAGCTCTATCTGTCATGGTGTCTTTGATTGACGACTAACATATGTAAAATATTAACGTCTCATAAATGATTTACATAAATGAGCGTAATGTTAAAATTTGTACCGATTTTAAATAAAATTTGCAAGATAATGTTCTGTTTATTCTTACTATGATATGTGTCGCTCTTTTTTTGGAAACGGAATATTCTTTGAAAGTTTGCGTACGACGTAGAGCCTCGTAATGTAATCCCGTACATTAACATTGACTCTAAAGGGCAACTTATATCAGTCTCATAAAAAAGCAATTATAATTTACAAATCTAGAAAGAAGAAATGATTAATATAATAACTAATATGAGAGACCATTAATATATGACTTTTACGTACATTTTTTATCGAAGGCTAGTCCTAAATATCATAACTTGTGTGAAAAAAGGAAGTTCAAACTAATCCATGTCATTACCGGGTTTATTTCAAAATTATTACTTTATTTAAAATGTAAACAATTATTTTTATTCTTATTTACGTTATTTTTATCGAGACATTGACACAAATTTGTTAATTGTGATATGTGTGTTCAGAGTTTTTGAAACATCATTTGTCTAAAGAATAAATAAAATCGGTCCTAAAACTGAACCTTGTGGATTTCAAATTCCAATTCCAAATGATTTTATGCATCGTATTATTAATTATATATTTTGTTCTTTACTTCAACTTGAAAATGTAAAATTATTACACACAAAATTTGTCATTCGTTTCCTAATTAAAGTGACTTAGAAATAAAATTACATAGTTAACACTCGCAGTCCGGCATATTTAGCAATAACTTATTTGCCAACATTGGGATAATAGGAAGGATTTATTCTGTGCGATGTCTGCAAATTCGTTTTTTTCCCTAGATATCAATACTTATCGTACATTAAGTAGTTTGTGGATGTTCCTACAATCAGACTAACGCATGAGTTTAAAAAAAATGTGTAACCCACTGAAACAACGAATTATAAAATCAACAATATAATTGATTACAGGAATTCAACCACGAACTAGCATCAGTCAGGGCCACTGTACAAAAACACCTCATGAGACACAGATGCAAGACAGGAATCAAGCTTGTCCAGAAGAAATTCCTGTCATTGATCGTCTGGATGTTTCTGGAGCTATAGTGGAAGCTCGCCTGAAATTGAATTTATCAACTTTGATAGTCATTGAACTATAACTGCCTTGTTGATTTTTTCCAGGACGCTTCAAGGCCAGTGGATAAACTGGTTCAGTAGAGGATATTGGCCGACGAGTTTCACGATGAACGTTTCGCTCAAGAGATTCATTTGTTTGGCCATACTTTACGGTACGTGCGTTCAAGGTTGTTAAACCATATTCCAAGTGTGTTGCGTGTATGGGCTGCAAAATGTCTTGGACACTTCATATTCCATTTGGCTAGTATCATTAAATAGTAAAATACTGAATTTTATAAGTACAAAACCTGGATTATAGAGTCCCAGCAAGCCACCATATCGATGCAGATACGACAGATCTTTTAAGTACGAAATATTAATCCTTTAAGCCTTTTGAGGAGGGGGAGGATGGAATAACATAGTTGTTGAGTAAATACCCCAAATTAAGGATGCAAATATACGCATTTTAGATTATTTAAATGAATTATCTATATTTATAAAAGAGGATGTTTGTATATATATATATATATATATATATATATATATATATATATATATATATATATGTTTGAAGTTTATGCGCTGCCATACCATTCAGCCGATCGCCATGAAACTTTAGGATGTTGTCCTGTATACTCCCGAAATGGTTTCTGTGAAGTTTGATGCAGATCCGTCCACAGGGTCCCGCCCCACGGGCTCCTAAAGATCCCATGATATTCAAATGGAGAATCTGAATTGTTTAAAAAAAACATATGACTGTGTGGTTTAATGTAGTTTCACACGCCATAAGCAGATTGAAGTTCTCACAACAACAGTACTGTATATGTTTTGATTTATTGTAGTTCTACATTTCACCTTGAGAGTGTAGCATGGTTTTTTTCTATAATTCTTTTCATTGCTTTATTTTGGTATGTCAATGAAAAATTAAAGGCGAGACAACGTCCGCCGGGTTCAGCTAGTTCTTATATAAATTTCAAATCTTTTTTATGTATTACTAGCTGAACCCGGCGGACGTTGTCTTGCCTTTCATTTTTCATTGACATACCAAAATAAAGCAATAAAAAGAATTATAGAAAAAACCATTATTTATTAAATGAGTGCAAGTGGGTAAACAATATTTCTGGTCTTCTTATTTGGTGTATAAATGTAAAGGTTTTTAGTAGTGTGTGCTACACTCTCAAGGTGAAATGTAGAACTACAATAAATCAAAACATATACAGTAATGTTGTTGTGAGAACTTCAATCTGCTCATGGCATGTGAAACTACATTAATTAAACCACACAGTCATATGTTTTTTGTAAACAATTCAGATTCTCCATTTGAATAACATGGGATCTTTAGGAGCCCGTGGGGCGGGACTCTGTGGACGGATCTGCATCAAACTTCACAGAAACCATCTCGGGAGTATGCAAGACAACATCCTAAAGTTTCATGGCGATCGGTTGGATGGTTTGGCAGCGCATAAACTTCAAACATATATATATATATATATATATATATATATATATATATATATATATATATATATATATATATATATACAAACATCCTCTTTTATAAATATAGATTTAACCATCGATACATAAACATATCCAAATGACTTATTAAAAGATTTCCAATATAAAGCCTTATTATTGCCTCTATTATTTTATATCGAAAAGCATATGTTTATGTATAAAATATATTAAATGTTCTTATATAATAGTAGTTTTGTCTGCTGTAATACAAGATTATTTATATATATATATATATATACATTTTACAATTATTCTACATTTGATATTCTAATCTAGCTAAAATGATTCTTAAACAAAAATTACAAAGAAAAGCGGTATTTCAGAAGTATTATCCAATGCAAATTAACGAAAAGAGCTTTCGGAAGCAGTCAACAGTCTGTCACAATACAGGAAAACTGTCAAATGGACAAACCCGTCACATAGCCTGACAGTGAGCTTAGTTGGAGGCTGTATCTCAAGTGGACCATGGACACTTAGAGTTAGTGAAAGCATTGGCACACTTCACCTGAACACTTCTCGAGGACCTACAACTGTCTCTGCTACCATGTAAGAAGGATGTCATATGATACGTCACATCACCTACCTGACAGTGAGCTCAGTTGGTGGCTGAGTCACAAGTGGACCATGGACACTTAGAGTTAGTGAAATCATTGGCACACTTCACCTTAACACTGCTCGAGGACCTACAACTGTCTTTGATACCATGTAGGAAGGATGTCAGATGAGACGTCACACTACCTGACAGTGAGCTCAGTTGGTGGCTGAGTCACAAGTGGACCATGGACACTTAGAGTTAGTGAAATCATTGGCACACTTCACCTGAACACTGCTCGAGGACCTACAACTGTCTTTGATACCATGTAGGAAGGATGTCAGATGAGACATCACCTACCTGACAGTGAGCTTAGTTGGTGGCTGTATCTCAAGTGGACCATGGACACTTATAGTTAGTGAAATCATTGGCACACTTCACTTGAACACTGCTCGAGGACCTACAACTGTCTACTACCATGTAGGAAGGATGTCAGATGAGACGTCACACTACCTGACACTGAGCTTAGTTGGTGGCTGTATCACAAGTGGACCATGGACACTTAGAGTTAGTGAAAGCATTGGCACACTTCACTTGAACACTTCTCGAGGACCTACAACTGTCTCTGCTACCATGTAGGAAGGATGTCAGATGATACGTCACATCACCTATCTGACAGTGAGCTCAGTTGGTGGCTGAGTCACAAGTGGACCATGGACACTTAGAGTTAGTGAAATCATTGGCACACTTCACCTTAACAATGCTCGAAGACCTACAACTATCTCTGCTACCATGTAGGAAGGATGTCAGATGATACGTCACATCACCTATCTGACAGTGAGCTCAGTTGGTGGCTGAGTCACAAGTGGACCATGGACACTTAGAGTTAGTGAAATCATTGGCACACTTCACCTTAACAATGCTCGAAGACCTACAACTGTCTCTGCTACCATGTAGGAAGGATGTCAGATGATACGTCACATCACCTACCTGACAGTGAGCTCAGTTGGTGGCTGTGTCACAAGTGGACCATGGACACTTATAGTTAGTGATATCATTGGCACACTTCACCTGAACACTGCTCGAGGACCTACAACTATCTCTGCTACCATGTAAGAAGGATGTCATATGATACGTCACATCACCTACCTGACAGTGAGCTCAGTTGGTGGCTGAGTCACAAGTGGACCATGGACACTTATAGTTAGTGAAAGCATTGGCACACTTCACTTGAACACTGCTCGAGGACCTACAACTGTCTTTGATACCATGTAGGAAGGATGTCAGATGATACGTCACACTACCTGACACTGAGCTCAGTTGGTGGCTGAGTCACAAGTAGACCATGGACACTTAGAGCTAGTAAAATCATTGGCACACTTAACCTGAACACTGCTCGAGGACTTACAACTGTCTCGTTTGTTGTCTACCTACAGGACAACAGAAAGATTAAGATGTTGAGTCATTGCTGTGATTACATTCATAAGTGAGATCGCAGTTTTGAAGCAATTTGAAATGCTCATTCATGAGTTTAAATGAACTAGATAGGGAAGAGATGTTAACAGAAAATTAAAATTTACTATGTGCAGGATACTTTTACACTCTATATATGGTTTGATGTCAGCTACCTTTTATTATTTTTAAATATACATGTTTGCTCTTATGTATATTTGGAAAACGGTCACTGAAAGCAATTTTAACTGGTTAAAGAGTACTCAGATGACAATATTTTCAGACCCAAAAATATTTTTGTCTGTTATTTATCACACGATTTTCTTAAATTGGCAAACATTAAATGTGACGTCATGTGGTATACAAATGTTGCGTGTAAATATTTTGGGATAAAATGTGTAGTGTTCTTATATTTGTATTATTCAGACAGCCACCATTTCGAAACTGGTAATCTCAAACATATAGCCTTGTTAAATTCAATGAGTCTTTTTAAGATTAACTTTCTTATCAAAATTCAGTGTTGAATGTCAAACGGTTTTTTGATATTCAAATTTATGCTGCAAAAAACACATACAAACAGAAAACTAATCGAGAAAAGGCACATGTTATGATGCATTATTTTCTTGTGTTGATCTGACAAACTTTAAAATATGCAACAGTCGAAGCTGGACACATGTATTTAGGTTATAGCCTACTACTGAAGGTTTTTCCGTTTTTCCTCAGTTTAGAAATTGTTCTGCTTCTCCGCTGAAAAAACTATAATATTCTTGTTTCTTAGCTATGCCTTAAATTGACAAGGCCCCTAATAACGGTTTGGCGACTGTTTGAAATAGAGACCCAAGTTTATGACGTTTTTCGTGTAGCGAAACGCCCCCCCCCCTCCTCAAGGGGTATATCACATCTTTCACCGACGGTCTGCTTTCTTCCTCTCTTTTATTTTGAACTGTCACGCTCTCTGTCACTCTCTCCTGCCGTTCATAGCTCTACGTTCCCATTCCGGTATATCTGCGGGTTTTCGCAGACTCCTCACTTTCAAACGTGATTTGCAGGTTCGTCCTGACGCGTGGCCTACAACTGGCCAACTGAGGTCCGAACGTAACCTTTGTTCAACAAACCTAATATATAACGTTTGTTCGTCGTTAAAAGTAAATTACAGTCCATTAGCAAGAGTAAAGGACATGGGATGACTGGTAAAATTGTTCCGTTTCCATTAGAAGACCTGTCATCTAACTTGGAGCGGCGACATTCCTAGGGCTCATGAAGACGTTTGGAAAAACCAGTGACGTTGAACGTGACTTTTAACAAGAGTGCCACTTGTTCTACGACAGTACAGAATAAGGTTCTGGAAATAAACAACATTACGTAAAGAAGAACATCGTTATATCATTTTAAATATATAACGATTGTGGATTATACAATAATTTATCTTGGATTTTCTTTAATTTTATGCGTTATTAGTACTTATTGAACATTTTGTTTGGTAATATATTTTTAAAAGACTGGAACCATAGATATACCAAAAAGCACATAATGTATGTTAGCATGTACAAATGTCATTTAATAAGTTGGTATAAGTAATCAAGGTAAAATACATGAATCCAACTGGTAGAGGAATTCAACTGGGTATCCTCAGGGGTCAATTAGGACCTATTCTTTTCATAATTTTTGTAGCCGATTTGGCCCAGAACACAAACTCAGCCTCCTTCAGTACAATACAATATGCTGATGACACTTCTGTTGTTCTTAAACAAGGAAAGCAAGGAAATCTAGATTTTAACATAACGGAATATATAAATAATCTTAATTTATGGTTTAAGGCTAATGGTCTAAGGTTAAATAAAGATAAAACAGAACTAATCACATTCAGGCGCAATACAGGTAATCACAACTCAAATCGAATAAATAACAAAGAAACCGCAAAATTGTTGAGAATATTCATAGTTGTTAGATTGGACTTCTCTTTTCACATTAAAGCTTTAAGTAAAAAAATTAATTCAGCGTGTTTTTTAATAATATTATCGAATTCTATAGAGTTGAAAATATTAAGAAGGTTTATTTTGCCAACATCGAAAGTATTTTAACCTATGGTTTAATAATTTGGGGTGCTACATCCTGAGCAAACTTTAACCGAATGTTTAGGATTCAAAAAGGGCCCTACGAATAATTATTCACCATGTACCTGAATCCTGTAAACATTCATTTCAAAGTTTTCAAGTGTTGACCCTGTCCTAATATATTTAAACTATTTAATATTTTGTTAAAAACAGAAATAATTTTATTGAAAGGGGTTCGGCATACAACACAAGACATAACTTTCTGGAATATACTTCCGACTCCACTACATTATTTGAAAAATCAACCTACTGTATGACATGCAAAATAATAAATAAGTTTTTATCGTTGACACATTTTTGACACAGTAGGCTATATTTAAAGAAAGTAAAATCATACTTACTTAATAACTCCTTTTATACCATGAAGGATTTTTTCGAGACCAATCATAATGATATTTGAAGTTATATTAAGTTTTAGAGATAGTTGTTTTTGTGTATTGCACAACTGACAGAACTGTGAAATTGTACAAATATTTTTTTACACTTTTTATAAAAGCATTCATCTTTAAAAACTGTTGTTAAATCTTAAATTTTTCAAATAATAAATCTACAGGTTTTGATATTGAATCATTACATTAAAGTTATCGTTTGGCTATGTTTAACACATTCTTCCTTGACCCACCCATCCACCCATTGACGTACGATGGTAATAACCCACCCACTATACCATACACATTCAGGGATAATATACCATCCACCCAACTACCTATACACGTACAATTGACATTGACCGACCCACTCACCCACACTTCATGTACAGTGGTATTGACTCACCTACCCATACAATGTACAATAATACTGACCCGCCCGCTCACCCATACACGTACATCCACTGATATCCACTAAGAAACACACCCGCCCTACATGACAGTGGTATTTACCCACCCAACCACCCTTCATGACAACTAAACTAACCTAACTATTTTGTTAAATATCTCTGTTATTGTTTCTCGTAGAACGAATTGAATGTCATGTTCCTATTTAGGAGGAAAGATATTTTTAATCTAACGTACGTTATTTTAATGTAATTTTTTTCCGAAAATCGGTATTTCCGGGGGAAATTCGAATGGATTCGTGTTCGAGTTGTTAATATTCACTAGTTAAAACAAATAGTAAAAGTCGGGTGGGAGTATTGTTGAATTGATTGGTTAAAACAACAGCTTTGTTAGAAAAAATGTAAATGCATAAATGCGTAACAATCAACAAATGATGGGTGTAACGGAGTGATAATAACAAAAAAACCTGCGCATATTAGCTTTCTTTAAGAAAAAAATTTAAACACACAGCTTGGTTAAAGAAAATAATTTACTACGTTGTTTACTTAATGATTCAATTTTATCAACGAAATAACAGAAAAAGTTTAGCTTCAAACAATCTCATCCAAGTTAGTTTTTATTGTAAATATTTACATTGCCATTTTTACTAATGTTAATTAATGGAATTGCTAGTTATCTCTATTCACCAATAATCAAGAAATGTTACATCAGTGATTTTTTTCTTACTCAGATTCTGCCAAACGGATGTGCAAAAACTATAATTTAGGATCAATAAATTAGTTTATCAGTTTAGAAAAAATATTAATGTAATAGTGATTATAATTTAATATGCAAAACAAAATATAGATAACATAGTGATAACGGAACATATTCCTTATATTTGAATTATATCATAATTCATACTTTTTATAATTTATAATCCATTCATACACCTTCGCGTAAAACAATGAGCTTCGTGTATTATAACATTATTATAATTTCATTTTATAGGGCTATTATTTGTGTAAATATATAATCATTGATTTTATACACATACACAAAGATAGATTTCAAATCATTATTAATTATTCATTCATAAGATGCCGATCGTCAAGAAATGGGTTAATATAAGGGGCGAATGATTGTGATAGTGTACATGAGGAGTGTAGTCATTGTTACTAACTAAGGTCGACTATTCCTCAGAAAGAATTATTTATTAATAGCCCAATTGCCAGGGCAACTAAGAGACCTTCAGCTTTACATAGAATCCGAACCACGTAGTGTTGGTCTGATTTTCAGCTAACTGAAATCCAACACTAAACGTTGCGGTCTACTTATCAACTGTTTTGGGGTCCAGTATTGAAGCGCTAGTGTGGTCACATTTAAATTTAAATTCTTTTTAACCATCTCTAGTTTCTACATTATTCTTTCAATTGTCTAACAGTGTACTTAAATTATCTTGTATTTCGAATACAAGGTACAACGCTAAGGATCGTCAGTTCGAGTCCAGCTGTGGCTAGTACACATTACCGTACAACTCACAGTAATAGTGGCACTGGTCTGCCATAGTGGTGCAGGGCCCACCTTAAATAAACAGTGTCTGTCATATTGGGGGGGGGAGTAGAAATTGACAGGATCAGTGTTTCTATTATAGTTGTACGAAGCAACAAAATTTGAAATGTTTACTGATAAGAAGAGGAGAAGGACGCGTTTTTCTTTTTTTATCTAGCGTTTTTTAAACTTTTTTCCTTTTATTCATACTTAAGGTAAGTGCACAGGATTAAAGGACACACAAATAATAATCATAATGTACATAGATAAAATAACTGGGAATCTTATTTTTATCAAAACAAGCCACTTCCGGACGAATCCTATTTTTGGCTCAAGGATTTTTAATTCTTAATTGGGGCGGGGGGTGTTTTCGACCACGAGAAATCGATTAATACCAGTCTCAACCCTGGGAAAATTCTGATTTCTGCCCCAAAGGCTCCTAGATATCCCGTGTTATCGACTTCTAGCAGACAAAAATATATAGAACCATTATCAACTTCTAGCAGAAAGTGGGGTATCAAACTATAGGTATTTATCTCCTAAATCACATTACAGAATCACACTACATTTTTGAAGGGACAACATTTAAGGGCTCTTCCACCCCCTTCCCCAATAATAAATATGCTCAAAAACCCAAATAAATGGAGATTTGGATGCTACCTCTTCAGTTTGCACAATTCAACTGAGCAAAGCTCGGTCTCCCGGTACTACAAATAAAGCTTCAAACAAATTGAAAATTAAAATATAAATTATGAGATCTAAATATGATTCCCGCTCTGAAGGGCTCAACAAGCTGTAGTGACAACTTTCAAACCAATCAACTTGCTGGTTGAAATATTCCTGTCCCGTGAAATATCTATTTGATCCTTAAAAGTAAATTAAACGCACGATATAAAATAGTATTGCAGCCTAGTAAGGTCATGTTAGGTTTGGTTGGGTTATGTTAGGTTTGGTTAGTATACGTTAGGTAAGGTAAACCTATGAACTTAGAAAGTTCGTAAAACAATTGTCAGGGCAACTAAGGGATTGCCAAAGAAATTCCACGTATACAGTTTTATGTAGAATCCAATCCACGTAAAGCTATTTTTTGTCTTATTCACAGCTAATTTACAAACCTGATACTCTGTTCTCTCTCAACAACATTGACTACCATCCAACAAGGACACTCCGTAATTCACTAGTAGTGTCAACGTTGATGACAATCATTGAGCGGACGCCATGTCAGTATTAAGCGGACCGAGCATAGAACCTTATCGCCTACAATGTCCACAACTACAGTACCGGTAGTTATGTAAAACTCGTAAAGTAGTAACTAACGTAGACCATATCGGAGAGTTTATCTTTTTAACAAAATTGTTTACAATATGGTACGCTTGTGCATATTGGAGACGACCATGTTGTGTAAGGTAAGTCTCAAAGACGCAGTGATCGTAACAAACTCGTTTTTCTTCCAAACTGCACAAAAACGGAGGCTAACAGCCTCATTAACAAAATCCCTTTCTTGTTATGTCACACAGATAATTTTTGTTATGCACCATGACTCTGCAGTATTTTTAGTTTATTGCTAAGAATATTATTTTGAATATATTTTTAATATTTCTCAGTCGCCATTACAATTGGCTCACAAACTCTACTACGCAGATTTCTTTTTATCATCATTGGTGTTCATGATTAACATAATACAACTCTTAGTGGTTAAAGATGTTTTACAAATTTGAACAGGTCGTTTATATTTTTGATTTTCCCAAAAATAAACTGTTTATGGCATTTACTCTTATAGATATTTAAAACATCTTTTTCATCTTCGACACCAATAATTTTTGACGTTTCTCAACACATACAAGATTTGGTGACTTTTAAAGTCACTTGTATAAGCTTACAACTTAAGAGCTTACAACTTTACGGTCACACAACTTTTGACAACTCCTCAACCCATTCTTTGCAATCATACAGCTTTTGACATCTTAGCCCAATTTTTACGATCAGACACCTCTTGAAATCTTCTCAGCCCATTCTAAATGATCTGAAAGTGTTTGACATCTTCTTAGCCCATTCTTCGCGATCATACAACTATTGATAACCCTCCAACCAATTCTTTAACGATCGTAAATATTTTTTACATCTCCACAGTCCGTTCTTTACGATAATACAACTTTTGATATCTTCTCAGAGCATTACTTACGATCATAGAACTTTTGACATCTACTCAGCTCATTAGTAACGATCATGCCAATTTTGACATCTGCTCAATCCATTACTTATGATCATTCAACTTTTGAGATCTAAGACCATTCTTACTCCATTAACTCGTTTGTGATCTCGCTGCTATGGCAGCTACCACACAAAATAAAAAAGGCCTTTTTGAGGACGAAGCTAATTTCAAAATAACAGGTTATGATTTTATTATGATGTAATTTAACGCTGGGTCTGTACTTGCTTCAATTTTGTTCAACGTGCACCGCTGACATCTCAATCACAAAGTCTATACAATTTATATATGCAGACGATGTTCCTTTATCTTATTCACACAAGGACTTCAGTGCTTTTCACAAAAGACACAAATGATCTTGCAACCCTCGAAGATTATTTTTGGACCTTGAAGCTAAATCTTAACCCATCAAAACCCGAAGTGGCCTGCTTCACCTAAGTAACCGACCTAAGCTAATCGAAAGTTGAACATCTCTCTAAATCGTGTAAACCTCCACCACAATGATCATCCACAGTGCCTGGGAGTACTGTTAGAACGATCGCTGATGTTTAAAAGCCATCTCCAAAAAAAGGCAACTAAAATAAAAACTAGGGCAAATTTACTACATTATAGCTGGAATGATTTGGGAAGCCAACGCACACGTACTGCGTACAATTGCTTTTTTGTCACTGGTCTATTCAGCTGCTGAATACAGTTCTCCCAGAAAAAAAAGTTAGTTCTCTTATAAAGTCAAGGAAATGGCCTTCATAATGGATCTGACTCCTAATGGAAAAGCCAAAACGTGAATGAAAGGCCTTCAGCTCTGGTTAATATAGAAGACAACATCCTCGGAATCTCCCCTGTAATCTTCCCACCTACACATTAGTTCAAACCTTGCGGATCTAGAGTGGAGAATGACCGAGTTGTAAGCAACATCCTGGACACAATAACTTGCGTCATATAGATAGAACCCTCTCCTAACACATTAAATTTGATGGTTTCCCAAAGTTAAATAAAGAATCATATTCATTATTCATCTCTAAGACGCCGATCGTAGAGATATAGACGAATATGAGGCGTGAATGAGTGTGATGAGTGTAGAATAACGAGTGTAGTCATTGTTACTATCTGAGTTAGACTTAGCTCAGAAAGGACTATTTATTAATAGCCCAATAGCCAGGGCATTTAATAAATTCATTGATAATCATTTACAGAATGCTGCAATAATATCAGAAGAACATTTTTTAATTTTATAGGAAAGATTACATTTTCTTAAGAATAATGAACTTCACTTAAGTAAACAGATGTAAAGTCAAAAGGTCAGATGAGTCAAAAGTTTTAAATAAGAACTCCCACCAAATGACATGGCATATATTAAGTTTTTTATTTTATTTTTTTTATTTTGGTTATGTTAGGTTTGGTTAGGTTAAGATTCGTTTGGATATGTTAAGTTAGGTTTCTTTAGGTTGTTAGGTTTGTTTAAGTCATGTTAGATTTAGGTTGTTTGTTTGTAGGTAGGTTTGTTTGTTAGGATTGTTTAGGTTATGCTAGGTTTAGTTAGGTTATGTTAGAATTAGTTATCATTAATTGGTTTGTAGCATAGTTGGATAAAACCATTCAAAGTTCGTAGTTTTACCTAACCTAACATAACCCAACCAAATCTAACACGAACTAACCAAACATAACCTAACCAAATCTAAAAACGTTATTTTATGAGGAGGAAGGCCGCTAACTAGATGCGCCTTTGTTAATACAGTCCTAAATGAAAGTCTTTTAAAGTTTTAGTATAATTATATTAAAAATCTCATTTTATATTAATACGTTTACTTTGGTAGTACAGTATATACTTTACACGTCTGTGACAATTGGATTTATGTGATGATATGATTAGTAATTCCTACCCATCAATACAACTGCAGGTGATACTGTCTCACCCAGCTACAGTGTTACGTACAGTATTACAACCCTTACGTGTAACATGGTTTACCTAGGATTCTTTTTTTTTCTTTTTTTTTTTAACATGGTTTACCTAGGACCATAAGAATATGATATTTTCTGTCATACAATGTTAGGTTGGAGTATATCTGCTTGCTTGTTTGGATACAAAGTTTAATAGGTGCTCGGAACTCTGGATGCCTACAAGGACTTGAATACATGTATACAACTGTCTATATACAATTGTATTGTATATCGACCACCGTATTGGTGCACAGGTATTTTATTCTTTTCCTTAATACTCGTAATACCGTTATTTTAGGAGTAACTCAAGATTAATGGTAAACCAATTTCTTATTTCAAAATTTAAGTTTAATCGATATCCATACAGATTGCCCTATAATTAGTTAGTATGCTGGATTATATAGTGCAATTTGTTTACAAAAACTAAGACTTTTTCTTCTCGAAAATTAGATCTAGAGCTTCCCTAAGGAGTTATTGAAGATTCATAATTTCTTACGAATATACGAATAGCTCTTAAACATTATTTGGCTAAGCTCAATTGATAGAATACGAAATTTCTTATGAAAATTGTTCTTCTCAAAATCAGTGAAGGGCTCATACAGATTGGGCGAGCCGGTGGCCGAGTGGTCTAAGGCGTCAGGACTTTGAGCTTGGATTAGAGATAGCGCTGGTTCGAATCCGGCCTAGACCGGAAGATTTATCAGTAATATCCACCTTCTACTGTACTGGTTCACCCCCTTACTCTGTCTGATTAAGTTCCTCGCACAGATCAATAGTTTATGAGGAATGGACAGAGTAAGGTAAAGAAGGAGGTTGGGCCTTAAAAAAAAAGGATAAGTCGTTTATTAGATATAGCGATTTTAAAAATTCAAAAATCAGATGTTGAAACCACTACACCTGTCATAAATTTAAAAGCATTAATTGAAAGTTAATTTTGAAGATATTATTTTCCATTAAACATTTTTTATTCTATAAAATTAACTTACTCCGAAACTACTCAACCTAACCGTTTAAGAGTTAGGCCTATTCGTTTTTTTTTTTTTTTTTTTTTTTTTTTTTTTTTTTTTAGATAAGTTAAAATTTTCATAACTCCACAGAGAAGCCAACAAGAATTCAAATCCGCAACAAGAAAAAGACATAGCTTTTGTTGACAAATTGTGCTATATATTTCTGTTCACTAATTACGAGACACCGTGTATAAAACTAACTCTCCAACCCTAAACATATAGTCCAATACCTGGAAGTGTTGGGGAAGAAATTCTTTAGGATAATACTAATCCACTTGAAATTTTGGTAGTAACTAGGGAAAGGCCCAAATAACAAACGTGATACGGTGCCGATAGGCGTTCTCACCTTGGGAGCAAAAACCACCCCTTCTTAGCGGTGTAAGTTGTGACATGCAAAACCACTGCAAAAATCAATACTGAGTCTAATTTTAAACATAAAATATTCTAGAATTTTTTTTTCGAGAAGTCAATATTTTCGGAGTTGTTCTGATTGAAAGAGTCGATTTAAAACTAAAAAATCTATGTTTTCTAACGGTTTTTCAGAACAACATAAAAATGTTGGATGTTATCGATAAAAGTTTTATTATTGAAAAGAAAGCTTATAAAATACTGAAAATATTCCTTTTTTTAATAGGTGCAATTCTGACAAAGGCACGGTTCGCAAAAGGTGTCAACACTTTTGTCGACTATCGAAACAGAGACCTTAAACGCCGAATAATAGAAGAACTAAGATATCTTATTAGTTATTTTTTAAAGTACGTGAAAGGACCTTTAAAATGACTTTTTGGCCAAGTCAATATAATTAAAATTGACGGAGTTATGATAAAAAGAAAATGTTTCATTTGCTATGGCTACTAAACAATTGGCTTACTAACTACTGACATTAAGCAAATTTATTAAATTAACCTTGGTTCATTTATAAATTACTTTCTAAATATAGTGTAAAGAAATTCTAGGAGTTTGGTCAAAAGTAATGCATTATAAAAAAAAGTTTAAATTACATTTACAACAATTTTTTAATTTATTTAAAAATGTCTTTTTCTTTTCAAAATAACTCAGAAAATTATACAAGTTATACTGTAAAAACCACATAGGATCCAAAAATTTATACTTTTGTTTCATAACAATTTTGCTTTTTTTCTAAGAAGAAAACTAATAGATTTGAAAATGTTACCTTATGCAAAACCCAATGTATTGGAACATTTTTACTTAAAATTTTCTTAAAAATAATGTTTCAACAATTCCCTACGAAATGCTTTTTTAATCGATTGGATAACTTAAAAATTAAAGAAGTTATCGTTGAAAAATCTATTGCTTTTCCATCGAGGATATTTTGCAGCAATTATGAATGCACACGAACATGCTATTTTACATGTGTAACATCAGGTTACAAGTAAACTTGACACAATTAAACTTTGAACTTAAATTTAACCCTTTTAACGCCAGCCTAATTTTGCATGGTGTTGCTAAAAACGCCAAGCCAATATTCAGTAGATATGCGAAAAACGCCAAGCCAATTTTGACTAAAATGCAGAGTCTTGCTTAAAAATTCATAGTAAAATTATTAATTGTCATAAATTAATGAAATTAGTCTTGTTTTGTTGGTATTGAGTTGTACTATAACATAAAAATAAAAGTTTTAATTGTTGGCCATTTTTTAGTTTTGTTAACAAACAAAATATAAATTTATTTTTTTTATTTTTATAAATTTTTGTAGTTTGTAGTAACATACCATAAATATCAAACCACCACATATGTTAGTATTTTATCATCTAAAACATTTAATTGTTAGCACATACACAAAATTTGAAGAATTTACCTTGATATATACAGATGTTATGTTGCATTTTCCAGATATTTACATTTTGAGAAAAATCACATGTTACCATGGTAACATCATTTTTCATTTGAAGTTCATAAAAAGTATTAAATTAATTGCACTAAAAACTTATAGAAAGTCTAATATTACTAAACTAATAAAATAAGCCCACTTTTTTATATTTACAGGGTCTACATACAATTTGTAAACAAACCACAAACACACTGAATGGATGAACTGAGTCAACTAACAAAAGTAAACAAAAACAACTTTGGTTCCATAGAGTATAATGCATAGAAACAAATCCAAAGAAGTTGAAACATATTTCTTTATGTTCCTTATATACTACAGAAAGAGTGTGCCAAATTTCATTGACTTTGATTAATAGGCCTACTAAAGACATGAAAAAAAAAAAAAATGAACGATCGATATAGCGATCGTCGGCGGTTTTAGCGCGTCTACGAACGATCGATATAGCGATCGTTGGCGTTAAAAGGATTAAGGAATATAAATTAGGTTACAACTATAAATATAATGCAATGATTAGGAAAAGTCTAATTCATCATACTTTAATATACAGATTAAGTTTACTTTAACACCTGACGATGGTAGGAGATTTTTTATTCCGAAACTTTGAGAGCACATGAAACAAACGGATATACCCAACATCATATCATAATGTCTGTCATTACTTTTACTTTGTAAATGTTCGTTTCTATACCGTTGTTGGACTATCGTCAAACTTAATGTTTTTACGTTTTAAACATCGATCATCACCTTTTATACAACAAATGATTAAAATTATCCAAGTTATATCGATTTCCAGTTGCTATATTAGCTTAACAATTCTCAAGCAAAGATGAAGGTCGTTAATATTTACTTTACGTAATAGATAACAAGCAGACAAGTAAGAGTAGCCAACATATTTACACTTGGAAAACGTTCAGTAATCTGTTACATGATTGTAAAATGTTGTTGCCCTTTACAGATAAAGTTTCGTCTATTAATAACTTCTGTCATGGTCACGTTCTGAGTAGCTATTAATTTTATTTAATTCGTCATTCATAGTGCGAAACTTCTCAGTCACTATTACCACGAACTGAATAAAGTGATTATCCCCTTACAACCGGATAGAATAACCGAATCAATCGATTTATTTATCTCGAATGCATATGAATTGTTGCTCTACACTATGGAAAGCGAAAGAAAATAATTTAACTCTCTCTAAAGAGAGTCGATACTTTCCCTGGTTTTTCAGCAATAACTGTCAGATTAAAATATTCCTATGTTATTATTTTAACTCCAGTACATTATTTAACATTAAAGTACATGAAATAATAAGTTTAACAAAATCAGTCACATACAAATCCACTTCCATTCATATTATAGAGCGTTACAAAAACACAGGGATTGCATTGTACACACTTTGACCTGACCCGAAAAGTATTTGATTAAATTATTTGCACAGTTTGCAAAGCCTTATCAGGACATGGGCGTGCGGCCGGGGGTCTCATTGACCCCAATTAACTGCGACCAGATAACCTCGACAATGAGAATGAATTAAATCAATGACTGGCCGCTCGGCTGATTGATGGCGTGGCGTCGGGTCGATCTAATAATACAGCTTGGCAATGATGGTGGGTGACAATCCCGGCGACTGTCGTGGCGTGACCTGCCTACAGTGGAGGCACTAGAGAAGGCAAACAGTGTGGCGTGATCTGCCTATAGTAGGGGCTATAACTTAAGGCAAACAATGCGGCATCTTGTCGATCTATTAATACAGCTTGGCAATGATGGTGGGTGACAATCCCGGCGACTGTCGTGGCGTGACCTGCCTACAGTGGAGGCACTAGAGAAGGCAAACAGTGTGGCGTGATCTGCCTATAGTAGGGGCTATAACTTAAGGCAAACAATGCGGCATCTTGTCGATCTATTAATACAGCTTGGCAATGATGGTGGGTGACAATCCCGGCGACTGTCGTGGCGTGACCTGCCTACAGTGGAGGCACTAGAGAAGGCAAACAGTGTGGCGTGATCTGCCTATAGTAGGGGCTATAACTTAAGGCAAACAATGCGGCATCTTGTCGAGCTATTAATACAATTTGGCAATGATGGTGGGTGACAATCCCGGCGACTGTCGTGGCGTGACCTGCCTACAGTGGAGGCACTAGAGAAGGCAAACAGTGTGGCGTGATCTGCCTATAGTAGGGGCTATAACTTAAGGCAAACAATGCGGCATCTTGTCGAGCTATTAATACAGCTTGGCAATGATGGTCAGGCGACTGTCGTGGCGTGACCTGCCTACAGTGGAGGCACTAGAGAAGGCAAACAGTGTGGCGTGATCTGCCTACAGTGGAGGCACTAGAGAAGGCAAACAGTGTGGCGTGATCTGCCTATAGTAGGGGCTATAACTTAAGGCAAACAGTGTGGCGTGATCTGCCTATAGTAGGGGCTATAACTTAAGGCAAACAATGCGGCATCTTGTCGATCTATTAATACAGCTTGGCAATGATGGTCAGGCGACTGTCGTGGCGTGACCTGCCTACAGTGGAGGCACTAGAGAAGGCAAACAGTGTGGCGTGATCTGCCTATAGTAGGGGCTATAACTTAAGGCAAACAGTGTGGCGTGATCTGCCTACAGTGGAGGCACTAGAGAAGGCAAACAGTGTGGCGTGATCTGCCTATAGTAGGGGCTATAACTTAAGGCAAACAGTGTGGCGTGATCTGCCTACAGTGGAGGCACTAGAGAAGGCAAACAGTGTGGCGTGATCTGCCTATAGTAGGGGCTATAACTTAAGGCAAACAGTGTGGCGTGATCTGCCTACAGTGGAGGCACTAGAGAAGGCAAACAGTGTGGCGTGATCTGCCTATAGTAGGGGCTATAACTTAAGGCAAACAATGCGGCATCTTGTCGAGCTATTAATACTCGTGTGGCAATGATGGTCAGGCGACTGTCGTGGCGTGATCTGCTAGAGTGGGGACCACTACAGTAGACAAACGGTGTGGCTAGATTTGCCCATAGTGGGGCCACTTCATAAGACAAACTGCGTAGCATCTTGTCGTGCTAATCATACACCTTGGCAAAGATGGTGGTTAGCAATCCCGGCGACTGTCATGGCGTGACTGCCTATAGTAGGAACTACTACAGGAAGTGAACCTCTACATTTACTTCATAAATCTCACATATTAATAGATATTAATCCTATTGTATAATCTTATGCTAGATAATTAGTTGATGTAACGATCATTTTAAGAACGACTATATAGCCACGTGATGGTTTATGTTTTAAAAAATTCAAAAATCTTTTTCATTCAAAAAGTCCAAACCCCAAAATAAGTTTATATGCCTGATTTAAAACTTATTTATTGTACTTTGTTTTTCGTAAAGTGTTTGGATAAACAAATTAAACAAAATTATGTTTAATATTTTCGGCAGAAATCGTAATTTAAAACAGTATCAATTTAAAGTGTTATATCACTTTTGGGCCTCTTGCTAGCCTAACTATTAGTACTCCTGACTTCAATGCAGGAGGTCACGGGTTCAAATCCTGGGAGGTACAAATAAATTTAGCTTGAAGGGTTTGGACCATTATCCTATAACAACGGCAATTCAGTAAAAAATGCCACTGGCGTTGAAAGACAAAAATAGTTGTTGAAATAGATATCGTATTACACAACTATCAATGACGAATACAAAGACCGGAGAGAATCAGATTCTGAGAAGTCAAAGGAGTTAGAACAATCCTGCATGATGAAACTGGCTCATTGGTTAACATCACAGACACCGGACATAACCTCATTCACGACTCATTGCAATATGTAGAGCCTCTAAGTACTGATACCATAGAGTATAATTATGCTGCCCTGATACTATATCAAGGGCTACGTAAAGGCTCTGGTCATCAGATCCATCGATGACACAACAAACTGTACACATCGCACCGAGGAACGGGGATTTGCTGACGAACGTTGTGTATTTTTAAGTTTTATCTGACGAAACATTTTGTGAAGAGTAAACAGCAAACATCACGCCACTAAGGTCGACATCAGGCCACTTCCACGACTGTATTGCCTAACGTTGGTTTAACTGGTTACAACAACTTATGGCAGATGTTATGAAGCGAAGTTAAAGCTTATATAATTGTCAAAAAAAGAGATTTTATAGAAAAATTATTCTTTGTTAAAACAATAAACAGATGTAAATAGTGAAATTTTTTTACAATTTCTTCTGAAGTTATAAAATATCTCAACTATTAAAAAAATTACTAAATAAATTATAAGTACTGTAGGCGCAATGGTTGCCATTGATGTAGACACTATTAGAGAAGTTTTATATTGGGTGGTAGACAGTGTCCGGATGTTTTGTGGGTAGAGAACTGAGTATCAGACTTGTCAGCTAGCTGTAAATCATACCAATACCACGTGGTTCGGATTCCACGTAAAGTTGTAGGTCCCTTAGTTGCCCTCGGTATTGGGATATTGATAAATGACTCTGACCAAGGAACAGTTAACCTTACTTAGTAACAATGACTACAATCGTTCAAATGCAGTTATCACACTCACTCGCGTCATATTCGCCCATAACTCTACCATCAGCGTCTTCGTAATGAGTAGTGAGTGAAATACATTTTTTTACAGAGCAGTTCCACAAATAAATCAACATGGTCCAATTACAATGTATGTTAAAAACAAAATGAACTAATCAAAAAAAAATCTGCTTGGTAGTTCCGGTTACTCATTGTCTATTGGGTAACTATTAATGACTACCAAATCCTAAGTTATATTTGTTTATCCACACTCATTTGAAATGTAAAATCTTTTATGTTTTCTTTTATGTGTGTGTTTTATTGTATGCCTAAATTAATAGATCATATGTTAGGAAAGTTAAATTAAATTTGTTAACCGTATAAACTAAAATACTGTAAGGAAACTCAAATCAAACCATCGAAAAGATATTTCCCATTAGATCACTGGTTTGTATTTTTTGTATTCTTTGTGTAATATGCACACTTTTTATTTTGTTTTATGTTGTAATTTTAATTTTCAGTTGAAATGTATTGGGTCAAAATCGGTTCTATGCCCGCAAAGAGTTTTTTTTCTTAACAGGATTATTATTGTTAACTTTGGGGATTTCTGGGTGTTTTATTTATATTTAGGTAGCACCCGTGATCAGCTTGGGTTAGGTTAGGTTAGGATAGAATATTTCTCGATTCAGCTCTAAATTGGTTTCATCATAAGATAACTACGGTACCTACACTGGCCGGATTGGCACTACTAGTAAATCACTTATGGATATCCCTCATACTGTCTTCTAACAAAATATCATCATTTTAAAACGCACCAAGGTTATAAGAAAAAGTTTAGATTTTGCGGGCTTAAAACCGATTTCGACCATTAATTGGACTTAAAACAACATTCGTTGAATTCCAAAGGTTATCACAGGAGGCCTACAGTATGTTTTATATACATACCAGGGAAACATATAAGATGTGTCTGATATCTACAAAAGTGAGATAAGTTGTATGCCAGAATGGCTTAACTTTATCAAGGACGTCGGTCTATCTTCTAGCGGAAATTTGAGGATATTGATCTCTCACTATAGGAGAGAAGCTCTCGCTCAGAAGGCTGGTTGTTGTAACATTCAACAATTTTGAACAACAACGATAATGAGACGGCTACTACAAACAAACATATTTCAGTAGAATTTGGGTAATTTTAGAAGTACGTCCAAAAATACATAAGCGCTCTTAGGGCTGATGTAATTATACATTAACAGCTCCTCATCAGGTGTTATTTAAGGAAGTAGTCTGACGAGGCCGGTTAAACAGTGGTCAGAGACGCGCGTCTTCCACTATTTGACGTAGGTCAACAAACCTGGAGGCTGCATGGCATCTCGCAGGCCTGGCCTAGGAACACTAACAGCTGATGTGCAAGTCACAATAACATTGACGACTATTTACTGAGGCTGACTTGTGGATTGCCTTTTACGTCCGAGGACGTTATTTACAGCTTTAAGGACCCTCATTGTTTACAGTGATACATTTATTCTACTTATAATCATCTCAGTGAAAACATTTTTTTTTTTTTGCTGAATCATACCAGTCACGAGGTATTCTTCAACAGTTCACCCTTAGAAATCACTGTGTATTTTTATTAAATAAAAGTAACATAGTTAGTGAAAATAAAGTATGAACAATTATAACTTAAAGACAGTAACGTAACAAAAGTTTATGTACTTAGTTAAATCAAAACAAAATCTTGTTGATTCAGAACATTTTTGTAGCTCTAATAATAAGATTATCTGGTTGTATTGCTTCAGTTTGGGGATTAGACTACTGTCAATTTAATTTTAGTGAGTTTAAATTACAATATATTGCAATTTTTTATCACCTTCATCAAAATAGTAGATTAGTACATTCGCTCAAATACGTAACCATTATGGGATTCTATAGGATTAATGTACTTATAAATCGGAATGACATCCACTTATAAATTTTTTTAGTTACAGTTCCATAAATATATTTCAGATTTGGAAAATGAACCTGTGTTAAGCCATCGTGGATACGTTTTAATTTATTTCTTCAATGAACGAAAGCTAATGTAATATACCGATATTTAATGACTATTTACAGATTGTGGTAAGATCCAGGGTTGGTAATGTTGGAAATAATAAAATTACCAAAATTGACTGACAGTACTCGCACAAGAGGCTTTTCCAAATACCTAAATTAATAATAATTAATAAGACATTTATTTAATTTCTTTCCTTCTTACCGTACGTTATTCATTGCTGGTTATACCGAAAAGAAAGTTTTTTTTAATAACTGTTAATATAAAAACAAAATATCGAAAATTATATATTTGAATAAAAAAATATATATATATAATCTGCACCATTTAGAAAGTTTGTTTTTCCTAGTTTGTTTGGTGGAAATTTTGATTTTATCGGATTAAAAACTCAATTTTTAAATAAAGCCTATTTGGACCCATTTAAGAAAAAACTCCAGATTGCATTTTAAATAAAAGAAACTATATGACTACAAAGATAGATTATGCATCGATATTCATAATACTATACCATACATAGAATGGTAAATATTCATAATTAATTACAAAAGGAACAAAGCAAATGCCCATCGTAGACAGGTTTCATCAGTGGTCTGTAAATCAGAATGACCCACCCACCCTCTCACACATGTAAAACGGTACTGTATCTACCCTTACGTGTATGGATGGGCGAGACAATGGAGATAGTAGCCCTGAGTCAAAGACATTTATTTAAATTTTGGTAAACAAACGCCAACAAACTAAGTTAAAATAGTAAACATTAGACCTAATTTATATTATGATTGCGTAATATGTTTCAAAATGAATAAGTATAAGAAACACTTATATCTCCAATATTTAGAAAAAATCAACATCCACGTGAGAACCATAAATTTTTTTTATTTGTTTGGGTTTTCAGTATTTGTAAGTTATGGAAAAATATTAATTAAATACCATTTCCTACGTTATTGTGGAAGTTAATCTATATAGATGTATTATTGAGCTTTTATTCCCACTAATGAAGGAATATATTTTATATAACATCCACTGTACATATAATATTCGTGCAGATATAACGTGAAAGGAACGCGAATATATGTTTAAGCCTCTAAACGCCGCTAGGTATTTCTTGTCAGGTTAGGTTATGTATGCTACACAGACAACACATGTTAGACATCACCATTAACTCTAGCATTGTGGAAGTAATTGGCGCATTAATTTTCATCAGTTACAGCTATTACATGTTACATCATTAAAAAACTGATATTTGCAGATACTTGACTGGAATTAAAAATAATTATTGGTGACGATAAGTCATAAATCATGCGGATTTAGATGGTATTCAATTATTTGTTGGCATACCATTTTTGTCTGAATATTATAATGAGGTATTATTAAGTAGGCCTACTTTTTTTAGTTTCAAATATCGTTAAAACTTCGTTTTGTTGTTGTGGTGTCCTTGTTCTTATGGCTTGATTGTGACCTTGTGTCAGTAGACAGCTTACTACAGTAAATGTAGTCTGATTTACTTTGAATGTCTTGTATAGTAATTATTGATTTGTTTATGTAATCTTTAATGGAATGTGGTATCCATGTGAGGATGAATATTGTTTATTAGGACTAACTGTATTCGTGCAAAATAATGTGGTAGGTACAATATAACCGAGGCAAAATAACACCACTTTGGTGCTCAGATCAGATGATTGGTTCGTCAAATGTTATTTATTAGACATGTTCGCTCCATAATGTCTATATATACAAGATAACTTACGTCGAACCAAGCTTTTTTCATGCACTATTGTCATGAGATAAGTCGAGTTTGGATACAGAACTTTTTGTTTAGGCAACACAATGATCTGGTTAAAGAGTTTTTTTTCACTTTTCTATTGTACTCTGTTAATTAAAAATTTTGTGAACATCTTATTTTATTTTTTTTTTTTTAAGATATTTTTGTAAAAATCACTTCAGAGAGTTAAAAAGCTCCGCAACTGATTCAATAGGGTCCGGCTTGAAGATCTACACACGTGCATTAGGATTTCCATGAATGGGTCAGTGGTTGGGCCAGTACCACTGTACATGAATGGGTCAGTGGTTGGGCCAGTACCACTGTACATGAATGTGTGGGTGGTTGGGTCAGTACCACTGTACATGAATGGGTCAGTGGTTGGGCCAGTACCACTGTACATGAATGTGTGGGTGGTTGGATCAATGTATGCTACAATTATGGGTGAGTCTATATCCGTACATGGATGTAAAGGGATGGCTGGTGGCTCAAATCTACTATTAGGCTACTAGCGCCCATCCCTGCTCCAACTTGTACGTACAATAAAGACGTTAAGTTCAAACATGGTGTCATTCAAGGATCAGTTTTGGGTCATTTTTTACTTTTTTTCCAATGTTAAACTTACTAATAAAACGTAACTTATTGCTCTCAATAAGCGAATGTTTTATAAAGTTATATTTAGGAACAAATGAGTTTCGAAAATGACAAAATAAAATAAGGTAGTAAAGTTAAAAAAAAAAAACTGTTTATCTTATATATTTCATTGATCTAAAGTCATTAGAGGCACAATTTTATCAGGTGGATTTACTCGAGTTATCTGCAAATTTTCAAAATATTCAGTAGCAAATATATCCAAGTTGTAGTCTGCAAACAAATTCTTATGAGTAAAAAGTTCAGACAACAGTCATATCAATTCATACGGAATTGAGCAATGCTTTTCTGAAGAAAATTGTAATACAACTAGCATATTACAATCTGATTAGAATGAGTTCCCTATTCACCCTATGCCATTTCTCTCTTGACTTTTTTTAATTATTAAATGTGAAGAGTAACACTGCAAAATTAATTTTTAATATCAAAGGCCACCAATTTAACTTACAGTTTGAAAGAAGTCTGTAATTTGACATCCTTTACAATCTCAAAGATTATAAAATAAGGATCATTACGTCATCTGTCGTGTTAGTAAACATAATTTTTAACATATTCTAGCGAATTTTCTTTCTCTGTCTAGGAAGTCATATGCAAGTTAACTTCTGATTGGTGGTGTGTGGGACAGCAAGTACTGCGACCTCGGCTGCCGTTCAAGGTGACCGAGGAGGAGCAAGGCCGCTGGCCGGCTGGCCCAGTCAGTGGCCGCTTGCCATCTCGCAAGCGAGTGGCGTGATGGTCACGTGATGAGCACAAGCGTATCAGCTCGCCGACTGAGTGTCGCATCGAATAAATTGCCCAAGATAGTGCGAATCGGATATGATTATGTCGACAGTGATTTGCTCTTTACTGTGAATGAAAACATGACGATTTAGTATAGTTTGCAAATTTATAAATTAAACAACTAACTGTAATACGTCATGTCATATAATGTATGGAAAATAATATGCCACTATCATTATAGAATACTGTAGCTAGAGATTTATTTTCACTGAGGCCCCATAAGGTTTGCGATATTCTGTCTTTTGGTCTTAAGTGCATTCTTTGCAAGATCACCAGATATTTCGAACGTTATTTCTGAAGGAGATTATTAGGAATTAAAAAAGTAATATTTATAAATTCAAGAAAATGATTACTTTAGAGTTTTTTTTAAGAACTACTACAAGTATTTAACCTATATCTATTATTTCCGAATTATAGGCCTAGACATGGAAATAATGTTCGAATTCTAGTATTACATACATAGAATCTACAATGAATCTTTCTTGATCTTCTTGACTGTCTATCAAATTATCTTAGCGTTGGAGAGAGGATATTTTAATTTGAAAAGTTTTCTCATCGTGGTAAATCAATCAAAAACATTTCTAGACCTAACCAAACTTAGAGGATTTTTAGAAATCTTGCAAGGGGTTCAAATGTATTACCTCTTAGTAAGTTTTACATATAAAACAGGAAATCCAACACTAATGCAGGATGCAAGTGTGTATGCAGATTTCTCAAGCAATACTATTAACGACTGAATATAAACTTCACACACCTACAGACGCCTTCTTGATGACACTGGCAAGTCATTTGGTCTATATTATTGGATGGAAGTGTTAAAACAGTAAAATTGTACATACTTGTTGTTAACAATATAGAAATAACTTCAATTCCAAGGCTCACTCTATATTCGTTGGTACAAAGCCAATCCTTGATTGGTGGTGTTTGGTTAATAGTTTCTTTAAGTAGGCTACATCCAAGTTTGTGAATTATTGTATTTGAGGCTTTTTTATGAGCGATTAAGGACTTAAGAATAATAGCATAGAAAAAATAAACTTTAAAATCTTCAATTTGTTTTCTTATTGACAATCTTGTACAATTTACAATGTTCAGTTGTGTGATAAAGTGATACTTGATGCGTACGGTTCAACAACTTGTTTTACTGTGTTATTAGTAACTCTTCGAACGTGATTAAAAAGCTCCTTAGCTTTAAACACTGCATGGTTATAATAAGTGACCGGATGTTATATGAAGATGGTGTGTGTTGCTTCGACGAAGAGCCGTGGGAGTTCCTCAGAGGACTCACTAAACCCCCACGCTGAGAAGTGCAAAATAGTATATTTCATAACAAGAGTGGAAAGTGGGGTTTTGCATGTTCGAGACCATATGTTTGAAGTGCGAGACTTGTCGAGCACTTCAAATGGTCGAGAACATACAAAACACTTTCACTCGAGTTTTGAACGATACTTTTCACTACACTACAGAATAAAAACAGGTGTTGTTGACTGTGGAAAATTTTTGGTTGTAAACAATGTTACTTTCGGTAGTAAATAATAGACAGCTGTTGAAATATGATGTTTCGCAGGTTGTAAACACATAACGAAAACAGCTGAACTCATAGTAGTGTAGTGAAAACTGCTTTGCGCTGTCGCAGATACTGCTACTGCCTTTATTTACAGTCATAAAATTATAAATGAAATATATATTTAAAGATAGACTTTTTCACTAGAATCACTTTGTGAAACTGTCAAACTCTTTCTTATTTTGATTTTATAGGTTATTGAAGTTACCCAATATTTAAACGAGTGCCAAAATAAAACTAGAACAATTATCGAAATTTCAAAAAGCAATTCTAGTCAGACATTTTATTTTCCTTCAATTTAGTTTAGGTTTTAGATCGATATCTTAAACGGTCTGGTCGCAATATGGGACCGTGCAAAATCTGCGTGGTAATTTATTGTTCAAAAGTGCGGAGACTCGTGAGATCCAAGTGACGAAAACCCGAACTTCTTAGTCGCGGGTGGATTTTACTACTTCATTCATAAAAATCTTCCTTCATTCAACTTAACTTCGATGGATGCATTATATGATTGTTCGAGTTTCATTTTACAGAACTGCTTTGCTTAATTTTCAGTTAGGTAATTTCCTGACAAGAGAGTAATTCTTATACCCAAAACATATTTGGATGTGAGTTTGAAGCTACGTTTTAAAAGTAGTTTTCTAATGTACGTGGTAAAGTACCGGTATTTGGTAGACAACAATGAATCGGATGGCATCAACCAGTTCTGCGGCAACCTTGGCTGCAGTCCGGTTCTAGAATGTTCCTTTCCTGGTGGTAGGGGGTCCCCGCTGTTGCTGCGTAGTATTTTTTGAGTAGACGATTCACCGCCATAACTATCGTGGGCTGCTAATTTTATTGGTCATTTCAACAGGCAATTCCTCGATTGTACTTCATTCTATTATGTTGCCTAAAGTATTTCAAACTATTATTCCAGTAGTTGTGTAAAACTAAAATCATGTTCTACTTCTAAGCTATCTGGGGTATAATCATAATTTACCAAAATAAATACAACATTTTAGGACACCAAATAAAAAGAAACTATACTGTGTAAAAATTAGATATTTTGAAACTAAATGTTTATTTTACCGGTAAGCCTAGGCTATAAGACATGCATGTTAATGACCTGTATTACGTTTACTGTATAGTGTTCTAATATGTAAATGTAAGCATAACATTAAATAAATAACGTTATATGAAAAACAAAATAATAGGCCTACAACAACAACGTACTAACTCCCCATATTATTTCTCCTAAACGCCTTAATTTTCATGGTGAAGAGGTCCACGTGAGCTGGAGGACTTTCAAAGTCAAACTTACAACCCAAGGTTCGTACCATTGAATTGTTAATCATTTGTTTGGCGTTGCCTTGAGGAAAGGCTTGGAGGGGTGGAGGAGTTCGGAAGTCAACACGTGCTTTTGGTAATGGAAACTAACTGTGTTTAGTAAATGGCATTTTTTTTAAAGAACATCTGACATCTATTCTTGTATAAAGTGGAAACAGACTTAGTTGATGTTCAATATTGAGGACAGAAAGTTCATGGTAATAAAAATCAGCAGCTATTAAGCAACAACTGAACAGGTGAAACGTGCTTGAACCTTCTCCAAGACATCGACATGACATGGCCAATATCGTATGGTCATGAAAGGCCCACATGAACTTCATACAAACCAATTATTAATCATTAGTTGGTACAAAATAAACACGCTCAACATCACGGTTTGTTTTCTTTTTTTAGTTTAATGGGAGTAAAAACACTTTAAAGGAAGAAGAGATATTAAACCCAATTAAAGTGGTTTCTTATAGCATTAAAGACGCCAAGACTTGAACGTGCAAATTGATCACATCTTTAAACACTATGCGTTCAGGTCAAGTTCAGGGTTTCTTCTATCAGGAGTTAAATTTGTCTCAACCACCATTGTTGTCTAAAGTACTTAGACGCGATTACGTAAGTGGAATTGGAGAGTGGAACTTCGAGTTGATAAGCGCAACTACGAGTTTTATGGTTTCGCAATTAAAAAACAACCCGAAAAGAACAATGAAACGTCATAAAAGAAAGAAACAAGGTCATATTCAATTGCGCGCCGGATGGGTGTCGAGTTAGAAACTTCGTAGCGAGTTCTAAGATCCAAGGTAAAGACTATTTTTAGGTTATTATTCATTATCGAGACCTTTGGACTGGTTACTAGGCAACGAATGTAAATAATATGAAGTTTTCATTCATTATTGCCTCTGTCGAGGTAACCGCTAGCGCTCGAAACGAATATATACGCATCTGCTAGTCACATGACGCGGCGACCGGCTGGCGCTCAAGTCAGTCTGCAGTTGTTTGTTGTCTTTCGTGCGTTGTACTAACCTCTGTTGTGTAAACAAAGTTTATTATTTCGAATTTACTCTATATTTTTCATTGTAAAGTCTAGTTTTATTTTTGTTGTAAATAGTGTTTTTCGTTTTTACAGTTTTGATAAAACTTTGTAATGAATAAAAAATATATAATATATAAAAAACGAATATAAAAAATACAATATCGTTATTATTATTTTTTTTTACATTGTACTATCCTGGTTTAGATTAAAAAAAAATAAAACTTTACAAAATCTAAAATTATAGTTTAGAGTAGTTAGTTCTTCAATTTGTCGTGTGTATGGCAGCATAGTTCTCGGGCTTTCCCCTTATCCTCAAGGAAAACGTAGTCATTATTACTACACATTAATAAAGATTTACATTAGTTGTAATCTATTTCTAACTGCTGTTGAGGCGTTCGCTGCGACCACAAGAAATCGTTATCCGTTTCTTTTTCTCTGAGAATGTAATCACCATATATCCTCGAAACAGAGAACTGTAGTGCTTTCCTGCCAACCCCGACCAGGACACTTTCGAAGGCTCACACCAACTATATTTCACATGCCACCATGAACAAATTTACCTAAAAAATTTCTTTCTAGTACTACTTAATACTATAGTAAACAAATAACATTCATTAAATAGACGCATGATATTTAAGTTAGCAACAAATCACCCGTACGCACATTTAATGGCCTTGGTTGGCGCGCTCAGTTTTGCTCATTTTTGTTCTTTCACACATTAAATTATTGTAAATACTGCATTCAAACATTCTCTTACACGGCTCAGACTTGTCAGTTACATTATTCAAGATCCTTGACAGGGTGTTCAGCAGACTTTTCCCTGTTACCACATTAACGTTTCCTGGTGCCAAATCAACCTAATTACGGAAGGGTGGTCAACCATTCTTGCGTTTTTGACTAACGTAAGCAAATTCATATCAATTTCAGCTTACTTAAGCTTTTTGTCACATTTTGCCACTTAACGGGATTTGATATGAGGAATTAATTCTAAGTGAAAAATACAAGAAAGATATTTTTGTACAGAATATTAAACCACGAATAAAATCTAAGGTGGGTCATTAAAACTTGAAATATACTATTCATTTACATAACATATGATACACAAAGGACAGTTCGGTAGATTTAAAATCTTTAACAAGTAAAACTTTAAGCAAGTTTTAGAGTTCTTTATCTGACAGATCTGTCAAAAATCCAATTTTATTAAAAAGCATCTAAGGTACTGATTGGACAATTATCAGCTGATAGTAATAATATATATTCAACACTTCTTCAAGACAACTGCTTGAGTAAGCTAATGTTATTAAAAAAGAGCTACCTTCTTCACTCCTCACCTATGTTCAGCTGCATTGGCCGTGCGTGTAGACGACTCGGGATTCGGCGAGTCGCTAGTCAAGGTTATCACCGACTCAGCGAGTCCCGCGTCGTTTGGTCAGCAAGTTCATGATTTTGCGAGCTATTTGGGGTGGCTTACGAGCCCGAGCCAGTTCCTACCAGATGTCGGTAAATCACGACACATAACGAAAACGAAACGACTGCTGGCAGCAGACCCGCCAGAAGTACGAATATAGCTCTGGCGGCCATGGACTCCCAATACACTAACGACTGCTGGAAGCAGATCTGCCAGCTTTGCGAATATAGCTCTGGCGGCCACAAATCCCCAATACACTAACGACTGCTGGAAGCAGATCTGCCAGCTCTACGAATATAGCTCCGGCGGCCATAGACCCCCAATACACTAACGACTGCTGAAAGCAGACCCGCCAGCAGTACGAATATAGCTCCGGTGGCCATAGATCCCCAATACACGAACGACTGCTGAAAGCAGACCCGCCAGCAGTACGAATATAGCTCCAGCGGCCATAGATCCCCAATACACGAACGACTGCTGAAAGCAGACCCGCCAGCAGTACGAATATAGCTCCAGCGGCCATAGATCCCCAATACACGAACTTATACTTAACTTCCACAAATTTTCCCAGAAATATTATTGCAGCCTACCCCATCCCCATTAACGTACAATGGCATTCACCCACCCATACACGTACGGTGGTAATGGTAAATTCGAAAGCAGACCCGCCAGCAGAACGAATATAGCTCCAGCTGCCATAGACCCCCAATACACTAACGACTGCTGAAAGCAGACCCGCCAGCAATACGAAAATAGCTCCAGCGGCCATAGACCCCCAATAGATAGTAATGATCTATTCTTGTAGCTTCTCTATGTGCACTACAGCAAGTCCTAAAAAGATGCAATAATTGCAATAAGAATATTACTAATCCAAATAGTGAATAAACTACACTTGTCAACGGCTGAGCGTCACCACAGAGTAAAATGTGTATAGGTCGCCGCTTTCTATGGCCGCAACGGCACTTGGATTACAACTAATCTTTATATATCTATATAGATAATTACTACGTCTTTCTTCGAGGATCTAGGTGTCTTTAAGGGAGGGACAAGGGTGCTGGCCCTTCCATTCACACGGTGAACTTTATAACTAACTATTCGACACTCCAAGTTTTAAATCGACATCTATTCACACACAGTTGGATTCGAGCTTTCGTTCTTCTCTATGGCGTCATCTAGGAGGAGATGCGTCACCGTATGGTCTGAACGTATCATCGTTGGTCGAACAATAAAATACAAGAAGAATGTAAGCGTTATTGAAAGCTATAGCTGTAGAACATATATTCAGAAAATAAATATGATGAGCCTCATTGAAATCGTGAACAATATTAACCCAGATGGGTAAAACCCCACTGAGGCATTTGTAAAATAGTTTACTAAAACTATGTAAGAACTTTTCAAATCGAGTGATTCTCCTTACTAAAGTAGTAGTAACCAAGTTGGTTTTCAGAAATTATAGTGTTTAAGTCAATATCACTCTCTGGGCGAACTTTACTATAAAGCACAATAAACAAAAAATAAAATCTCTAAAAGCAATAAGAGGTCGCCTACAATTCTGTGCTGAATAGATGTAGTTAGTTCTCCAGTTTGCCTTGCAGATGACAGAACCAGCACCGTTGTCAATGCTTCCCTTAATACTCTCCAAATTATGAAAGATAAACATAGTAATTTATTACCACAAATTTGAAAAGGGTTACATTAGTGTTAACTGCCACTGAGAAGTTCGCTGCTGACGTAAAAAGCGACCTCTGTTTCATTTTTCTCCGATGTCTAGCAGGTTTTATTGAAATACTTGGTTCTAGGAAAAACAAAAAACAAGAAACAAATCTTGTGCTGAGCAGCTTCAGGAGCAGGAGGTGGAGTGCCTTTTATAGAACCATATTTTATTAGCATTAAGAATCTGGTACAGTTTTTTTGAGTTTTTGTCTTATCTTCTAATTTTCGGAAACACACATCCATCAGTAAGTTCCATTATAAGTTTTTTTTATAGCTACAACACTCATGGACTACAACCCTGCTGTTAGGGTGGCTGTTTCCCAAACCGTTAAACCACCACTGGAAAGCCGACAGCCCCATAGTAGTAGTCAGCGAGCAAACTATTTCAACTCATCTCATGTTTATTATTATGAGTTTTAGTGAAAACCATACGTTATTAAAAGGCCCATTCCACTCATTCCAGTGCATCATAAATTGATATTATGAGATGTTTAAATGTAAAACCATCATGAATACTAATAATTAAAGTTTCACATTAATGTGGGGGAAAATATAAAAATGATCAACTTTTACAAAAACGAACCTTTGGTCCACTAGAGTAGATCATCACCTACAAATGACCCCTAAAATACTACTATACGATTATTATTACGGACCGAATCATTGAAATACAAACCCCGTTTTTGGCGTAAAGGAAGTGCAGTTGGAAAGCAGTTGTGGTAGATGTGGGTTTGCAACAAGGCAGTCGAGTGGTATTATCACACCAACCTTGCTTGTGTCTAGCCCATAAAGGTTAACACCTATGTGACGAGCTCAGCTGATATCACAGATGCGTGCAGATTCAATAACAAACTATTAACCATCAAATGTGCCCTGGCTATTGGGCTATTATAGTCCTTTCTGAGCTAAGTCGAACTCAGATAGTAACAATGACTACACTGGTTCATCTACACTCATTCATGTCTCATATTCGCCCATATCTCTACGATCGGCGTCTTAGAGATGAATAATGAATAATAATAATTAATGAATGTAAACTTGCGCACATTTTTAATGGAAACAGTAAATTTAGTATTCATCTGCGCTAAATAGAATTGTCAAGCCGTGAACGATACAGCTCTGTTCATACACACCACGACAAACTCTTAAGTGCTTTCATATCCCATTTAACATAAAATAAATTGCTTAACACTTATATCTAATTTTCATAATTATTAGGGGACACAACTGCACGCTTCGTATTCCAACCCGATCGCGCTAAAGAGTTATGTTACACTTGTTTAGCGAATAAAGTTTTTGTATGTTACGTATCAAAATCTAATTTTCGCCTTAATCAATCCTATGTTGTGGTTGCTGTATATATTCATCAATTCTAATCTCTTTCTGAAATTAAAATTCCATTTCTGCTTAATTGTATTCAACCAATTTGTTTTTCATTTTGATCCAAATTTTTAAAGTGAACAATCAAGTTACGGCTACTCTGTTTAAAATCCGTTTGAAAAGTAAATTGATATTCCCGTCTTAGAAGATACACTTTGCAACACTTCCTCTTTGGTATGGAATGTAACCTAAACATTTCAAACTCACAAGCTAATCGTTTTGCAGGTTTCGGTATGCCACCACGGTTGGAACATTTTCTAATTTGTATCTCGTCCACATTGCGCATAATGAAAGATAGAAATGAGATTTGTAGAGCTGGGTTCTTTATATAGAAACAAATTAATTATTCTAATTCTTATAGCAATAATGTCGTCCTGTCTTTCCAATTAGTAGTACTCAAAATTCACCTGGCCATGGCCTACATTATTCGCAGCAGCCTGACTCGTAATTTATTTCATGGCCTTAGCATTTGTGTTTCTTCATAGGCCTACAGTTTGAAGGCCCCGTTTTATGATTTATAGATAAAAATTGTTATCCATTTTGAGACAAACATTTTACATGTAAACTCATTTTAGGTCTTTTAGACAAAATATTAAGAAAACGCTTGTTTGTTGCATGTGACTTTTGTAGACCAACGGAAATAAAAGAAATACGTGGATAGTGATTGCACTAAGGAACTATTTATATCAATGCAATCCATTATGTACAGGTGGTTCTCAAGACCTGTTTATCCCGTATTGTTGCGATTTTTTACAATAGATTTACTGATAACATTTTAACAAGAATACTTTTGGCTAATTAATTAATTAATTGCCGACTTGATTACAATAAGATGTATCATTGTTACACATTAAATTAGTCTGTCTCATGACCAAGTGGGTGCTAAGTTTGTGCACACTTCATATACTTGCTTCAGCAGCTATTTGGGGCTTTGTGAATTTATACGACTGCCAAAAAGTTTGTAATCCAGGCTACCACTCACGAAACAAGTTAAATATCTCTATTCAAAATAGCTTAAAACACTTATTTTATATCGTTTAATGAGAGCACACATAATTCTTTTCTCAATAGTTTTTATCATATTGCTAAGTTATACTTCATTTAATTCTTCAGTATTTGTCCTCAAGTACTTATCTCTTGGAAAATGTTTATTCATTCTCGTATTTTTAAGAAAATAATGTTCAAATTTTACTTGTATTGGTCACTATATCAATTGATTAAATCTTAAATACATGAGTACCAATACCACTGTACGTGTATGTGTGGGCGGGTGGGCCAATACCACTGTACGTGTATGGGTGGGCCAATACCACTGTACGTGTATGGGTGGGCCATTACCACTGTACGTGTATGGGTGGGCCAATACCACTGTACGTGTATGGGTGGGCCATTACCACTGTACGTGTATGGGTGGGCCATTACCACTGTACGTGTATGGGTGGGCCAATACCACTGTACGTGTATGGGTGGGCCATTACCACTGTACGTGTATGGGTGGGCCATTGCCACTGTACGTATATAGGTGGGCCATTACCATTGTAGGTGTATGGGTGGGTTACAGTGGTTACTAACCCACCCGTCCTCCCACATACGTACAGTGGTACTGTCCCACCCGCCCACCCATACACGTACAGTGTTACTGACCCACCCGCCCACCCATACACGTACAGTGTTACTGACCCACCCATATACGTTCAGTGGTACTATATATGGTACTATTGTTTGATCCTAAACAATAAGTTCGATGACCACTTGTTGAACAACCAACAAAGAGTTGATTGCATTATTTATGAAAAGTGTACTCTGAGTGCTAACCTGTTTTGGAAATCGACTAATTAAAATGCCGACAGTTCAATTTTCAGCTAAGTATTAGGTAAAACCTATCACACCAATCAATGTTGACAAGGGGAGGAAGTTTGTTTACTGTTGGGCCCTAATATAACTATCTCTATCTTCTATTTATTTATTTATCAAACTTCTGTATATTTGGGTTCACTAATCTCAAAAAGTACTGGACGGATTCACTTGGAAGTTTTTGCACAACATTGCATTTACAAGAATGTTTTGTTCCTAAAATTAATCGTAAAAAGGAACAAGGCATTTCCCAAACTACCTGTGATTCACAAATAGAAATAAATGACAATGCTGAAAAAGTGCTACTGTGACTAGCTGATTTATGTGCATATTATATCCGAATCTTATTCTGTAAGTATATTACTGTAACTAAATGATTGTCTATGAAAACCACTGTAAGTTACTTTATTTCAGATAAAGTCAAGTACGTAATCAAGCTTTACCTCTCTAACAAGTGAAGAAATAAATAACAACTAATAGTTAACATCAGACTGTCTGGGTAGTTTTGAATAAAGCCCGGCTCCATTGAGAACTAACATTAAACTAACTAACATTATTCTTGAAAACAAGCAACAAGATAGTTTTGTTATAATATTAAGTACTTATAAAGGCATTTAACCAGTTTTCCCAGTAATACTTGAAGGATGAACGAACCCAGTGTAAGTTTTATGTGCGTTACTTAAGTAACATTTTCCTAGATGCTTCAGTTATATTATACAACGGTTCCTTAATGAAAAATCCCTCAACCTCCCTGCTCCAAGCCTTCAATGGTGTTGAAATAGCATCAGCATTAGTGTTTATAATTTATAAAGAAATCATAAATTACTCACAACTAACAGTAGCTTTCTTAAAATCATATTATTTGTTTTCAATCAGATAATTAGTGTGTCCATACATCTGGTGAGTAAGTTGTAATGATACTCAGATGGTGATCAACACTATCTTGAACCAGTCAGCACAGTACTAATGACCTCTCTACATTGTCAAAGTTAGCTCTTTCATGCATCACTTTTTAGTGTGTTTTTAGTAGTTTAAGTAATTGTCTAAAATAATCCTTGTTACAACAGTACCATGAATTATAATCATTTCACTGCAAAATAAATAACTAGAATGTTTAAAGCCACACAATGGTATTTATTATTTATCACTGAAACTCCTAAACCCTTACTAACTGAAAGTTGATTTAAGTACATGAGAGGTAAATAAAATAAGTTATATTCTATATATGATGTTTATTCAATGAATGTTGACAGTTTTATAAATGTATTACACCATCATTTTATATTAACAATATAAAATCCAATTTAATCTAATAAACAGGTTTTATCTCGAATGAAAAATATATAATCACAATGCACATACACCTAAAAAAAGGTTTTACGCTCTACTTTTCACCAAGTGTTAACATATAATTAAATTGCAACTATTAAAAAGGATCTTGTATAATTTTTTACCATAGCAATTATATTGCGTGGTCTTTTTATATATTTTAAATTCTTAAATCAGTTTTGAAATTGTCTTTAGACAAGAAATATTAAATAATTTTCTGAGCAAATAATTCCACTTGGAATCCTTACAATATCACAGCCAATGCTCTACGACAACTTTCAAACTTAAAAGTTGGCTTTAGGCATCATATTGCAACTATAAATATTTGTAACAACCAAAATATTTATGTTTATATATATATAAATCAATATATACACACTAAGATGGAAATGTGGAATTAGAATTGAAAAATATGTAAGAATGTTTAAAATGATTTATAATTTCAGACTAAAGCTAGTATAAACCCAAATTCAATATAATTTGAATTAGAATTGAAAAATATGTAATAATGTTTAAAATGATTTATAATTTCAGACTAAAGCTAGTATAAACCCAAATTCAATTAATATTTTATCAAGTGGTGTTAATATTAAAATGAAATTTTCTTATTTCTTCAAACAATAAACTATTTATTTACAAAATTCTTATAAATCCATTTGAAAATTGAAAAGTACAATAAATGACATGAAAAATATACATGTTACCTTACCAAACACACAAAGACAAAAAGCAGACAGAATTACAGCTTTAAATCAACACCCTTTGTGAAGCAGGTACAACAAAATCTTCAATGAATAAGTATTTTATAACAATTAATTAATCTAATACACCTACCTAACCAGCCCTTGAAAAATAAATAAAAAAACAGATATGATTGATCAACTGTAAAAAAAGTTGGAATGTTATAATTGAAAGAACCGAGTTAAGATTAATATTTTCCTTAAAATAAATATTGGGTTAAAACAATTTGTTGGGTGCATTTTGGAATCAAAACTGTAACTAACTGCTATGAAAAATAATAAAAATTGAAAATATTAATAATGCTCTTTTTGAGAAGTTAAAACAGAACAAATTTTTTCTAAAAATTCAGAAAATACTACAATACTAAAACTGTTTTCTATGACTAGGTTTTTATACATTCCAGCAGTACAACACAATATTTAAGAATGGTTAATAGAAGTTACTAAACGTATATTCAATAAAATATGCTGAAAAATAATACAAAATAGACAACTCTCATTGAATATAGCTGTTATATAATGTACGAAATTTAATTACAACTTTTTGTACATTTTCTCAAATAGAAAGAGGTAATAATTAAAAAAAATAAATAAATTAACAGGATATAGAAATTTTGGCAAAGAATTTGCCTAAAATAAATGGAATATATACATACAACTAATGTGTTTTTACATGTATCACATGACAAAATTATTTAGTAATCATAAATTAGACTACAACTAAAAATGGCTGAAAAATAAGGTACATTTAATAAATAAGCTTTTAAACGATTTGTTCTATGGTTACTAAGACAGTATAATTGCACCAAACTCATAGAGAATGTCAGCTCGACACTATTTCAATGCTATAAAAAAGTAATTACAATTAAAGCTGTGCTAATATTCAATGCCATACTATTATTTACCTTATTTTTCAGTCTACTATACAGAACTTTCACACAGACTTATACACAATATCATACATACAACAATGGAACTAGTTGAAGAGACTGGTGAGAACACATGCTTCCTAAATTCCATCAAGCAGGTATGAAACACATACTAATACCACCCTGCATATATCTTAGCAGCCCCTTCAATTGTGGGAACTCAAAAGTGTAAAGAAGGTTTGTTTTTACACAAATCAAACTGAAGATCCAACTTCATTTTGGTATCGTTTGGTTAGGTATGCTGCCGCATCAGACATTTGTTCTAAAGAGCGCTGAAGACCGTACAAATGTCGTCGGAAGCTGTCTTCAAACTTTTGGGTATAGTTTTGGTTAGGAGAATTTGACTCACCTTCAACACCAGAATCAACTTCCAGTCCAGCGTCGGAGTCTGTATCGCTTATCGTTGATGCAGAGGAGTTTGTTGATGCCATTGAAGCTGTAGATGGTCTTCGGATGTGACCTTTGTGGGAGGGAGTGTATGGCTGGGCAGGCATAGTACTCTCATTTTCTAGCCTTGACTCACTTGAACTCCAAAGAAGCTCTTTTTTTACACAATTGACCAATGAATACAGATTATGCAGATTTGTGGAATCAATAGACTTAGCATCATTCCTCTTGGAAAGTTCTAGACCAACTGCGTCGCTGTCGTCACCAACTTGCAGATCCATCAGTCGACTAGGAACAAGAATTGTTTCGTCCATCTCTTGAACGGCCTCAACAAATCTCTCCATGGCTTTCATTATGCTTTGGTTGGAAAACTCTGTTTCCTTGTGACTGGCAATCCTACGAAGGTGGTTCCTGTAACAAATAAAAAATTCCTGTAAAATCTAATCAATTTCTTATTATTAAAGCTTTGAAGCCATGGCTAAATTTACAAACTGAACTAACAATATTTAAATACTAGTCTCCATGGTTTAAAAAAATACATATTTTGTTTTTTAAAAAGTGATATTTTTTAATTGGTACTAATTATTGTGTAAAAATAATTTAACAATAATTGAATATTCTCAAAATTGATTAAAATATTACCCTTATTATGTTTTAACTAAACACTAACTAGAATCTACATTTTCCGGTGGACAACTGCGTCAAGGTACTATTTACAAGATAACCAGTCGTTTCGCCCATATTGTGATGTGATACTGGCATCCAGCTGTCATCGGAAAATGTAGATTCTAGTTATAAGACAGGACACTTAAGCCTAAGTTCTAAGATTAAACACTAACTAATTGTTACTTGTCATTTTTTACGGTATAGCTTAGTTAAAATTAAAAGTGCTGTATGCACAGTGATCAACACTGCTCAAGTCTACTTTATAAGGGGAAGAAACTAAACTAAAGAATTTAGTTTTTACTAAACAATTTGTTTGCTAATTTTAATTTTTGTTTTCTCTCATTTGGCTATTTCTATTATGAAAGAATTTACCCCTCATACAGCTCATGTAAAGGTACATAGCACGGTGATTTATTATTTTTATACAACGCTTAAATATTAATCAGTTAGATAGGAAAAATAACTATTTTTTTTTATTTTGTCCAAACTGTATTTAGTGCTAAAAAATTTGAAATGATCCCTGACACAATATGGTTTGTAATACTGTAATTGAAATACGATTATATTTTTATCTGTTTTTTTTTTTTTTTTTTTTTATCAAGAAAGTGTCTACATTAACAATTATTTCAAGTAGGCAAAAAATATGAAAAGAACAAAGAAATGTAAAAGTGTAAGTTAGAGATATAAATATCTTACATTTTAATTAGTAAAATAAGGGATATTTTTATTATTTATTATATTATTTTGCTGATTCGAAATTCAAACTCAAATGTTGAGCTTTCACGTTTAGTAGATGTGTTTCCAAGAATGCTTTGTTACTTTCAACTATCTGAGAATTAATTATTCATCTGTAAGACGCCGATCGTAGAGATATGGGCGAATATGAGGAGTGAATGAGTGTGATGAGTGTAGATGAACGAGTATAGTCATTGTTACTATCTGAGTTCGACTTAGCTCAGAAAGGACTATTTATTAATAGCCCAATAGCCAGGGCAACTATGGGACATACAGCTTTACGTGGAATCCGAACCACGTAGTGTTGGTCTGATTTTCAGCTAACTGACAAGTCTGACACTCAGTTCTCTTCACTACACAACATCTGAACCTTGACTACCATTCAACACGGACACTCCAGACTTCTCTAGTAGTGTCTACGTTGATGGCAACCATTGAGCGGACGCCGTTTTGGTGTTAAGAGTACCGAGCATGGAACCTATCGCCTACAATCTCCCAAACACTTTGTCCCCGAGTAGCCGGGTTACAGCACTGCGCCACCAGTGCCAACTTAATCACTTCAATGATTCTTTTTTTTAATGGTAATTAGTTTTGCTCAATTTATCAACAAATAGTGCTCAGGAGGAGTGAAGTTGTCCTCTTCTATTATATGTTATGTCATTTTTAAGTTGGATCGTCCATTTAAAATCTAAAGGGAAAGTTCAAGATTTAGTTAATACACCACAATACCTGTGTTAACCAAATAGGACGGAAATTACTTTAAATTTAAATTTTAACTAATAAAAAAGGGAAACTAAAAAAATACAGATAAAACTATAGAGTCTGACTTACAGTCAGCCGTACACTAAATCAAACTAGTTATTGTACATTAAGTCAACATTTGTTTCATGGAATTTGAGATTTACTATTATATGAGCAGACATAGTTTCTAGGGGAGAATATAAAATATATCATTTGAAAATTAACATTACAAACTTTGAACTAACAAGGGGACTGTTTTGTCTATATTAAATTAATCATATGTTTTGCAAGCTATACTACTTTTACTAAATTTTTATTTATTATACCAACATTTTAACTACACTTGATTATTTTAATCATATTTTTAATCTTAATGAAACAGGCAAATATATTCCTTTCAAACCCTTACATAGTCAGTTTATTTGGGAAAAGCCAACTTATGTCAGTCAGCCATATGTAGATTTTCATAGGTAAAGTTTATTACAGAAATTTCAAATATGACAGTTTCTGAAAGATATATAACTAACCAAAATCATCTTTATATTGACTCAATTATTACTTTAAGAATTACAATATTTAAAAACTATCAAAATTCTGTACGTTTTATTCAATATTATCTTCTTCAATTTTTATGAATATTATGTTTTTTTTTCTTAAGTCCTACATTATATCTACATGTATGTATGTATTTTTATATATGTGCATGCAGTTTGTATGTATAAATTTGTATTTTCATAAATTTAATTAAACCTATTTTTGTAATTCGTGTGTTAAGACACCAGCTTCACTTGGACACCATATGAAGCGGCTTTGTTGACTAGGGGACACCCCTGCATGCTTTGACAATCCATGCTTTGACAAACTTACTGCGCTCGTTACACCTCGGCCTTCGGCCTCGGCATATAGAAGAGGGGCTCTTTTATGAAAACATTACCATACTCAGTTGTCTTTTACAAGTATTAGATATTCATTATTCCTACCAGCTGATGTTTATTATTGAAATATTTGTTATTAATACGGTTATTAGCACCATTGCTTCACACACAGACAAATTGTTCAGTTAGTACTTCCGTTGCTACCTATTTAACCCACTGGTGGCGCAGTGCTGTAACCCAGCTACATGGGGACAAAGTGTTTGGGAGATTGTAGGCGATAGGTTGTATGCTCGGTCCTCTTAATACCGACATGGCGTCCGCTTGGTGGTTGCTATCGGCGTGGACACTACTAGAGAAGTCTGGGGTGTCAATGCTATAAACTGTACCAAGCCAATTTCAAATGTGTTCTTTTCATTTGTTATTATTTAACAGCTGAATATTTAACTCATAGTATAATATTAAAAATGCATCAACAGTATTATAATGCCAATCATACAAAATAAACAGGTTTATTTATTTACAAAACAGCTTTTATTAATTTACTAAAATCAACCCAATGTTATCCTTATGGAAAAATCTTTTAGATGTGGTTTCTGCCCCTTAGGAATGTTTTATTAAGATGAAAATACGTTAGTTATCCTATTTAAGACCTAAAGAAACAGACTACAAAATGTCAGCTCTCTCGCTACATGAGAAGTCAAGGAGAATTAGTGAAGAGTGAGTGAGGGCTTTGCCTTTTAAATATGGAGATCATGATTAGAACTGAACTCTTGTTTTTTGTGTTATTTTTTGTTTATTTATGCTAACCACATAACTAGAAATGTGTTGTGTTCCTAAGAAATTAAATTGTACATAGATATAATATTGTAAAAGGTCAATGGAACAAATAAATATCATAATTTTGAAAATAAAAAAAATGTACTAAAGCTATTCACCAAGACCTACATTAAATAATATGTTAATAATTAAAGTTAATTTAGGTTCACAGTCTTATTATTAAAAGGAAATTTTAAAAATATTAATTTCCTTTATATCTGAAATGTTTAAATTGCCATTGCAATATATAAATATAGCCTACATATATACAATGTTATATGCCAGCAACATGTCTTGTTAGACTACTTAAATGAATGACAATACACCCCAGCAAGATAAAGATGCCTATAAAATTATGTTCATATCTTTATATTAATTGTATCCAACCTCTTTATTGATCATTTTGACAGTACAATAGCTATAAAATAACAATACAAATCAAACTTTACAATGTCAAGAAGAATGTGTGCAGAAGACAATAATAATTAATTGTTGATTCATTTGAATGACTGTCATATATATTTATTTTATTTTTTTATTTATTCATAAGACGCTGATCGTCAAGATATGGGCGAATATAGATTTCGAATGAGTGTGATGAGTGTACATGAGCGAATATAATATAAAATATATTAGCCTAGTGGAATAATACAAATATTACTTTATAAGTAAACTTAAATAACAGACATCTGACAGAACTGATAACATATGAACATCAATTTTTATTTCTAGTTCTGAATCATGTTTATATGATATATAAAGTCCATAAAACAAACTGCGTTCCACATATTGCTATTCTTTAAAATGTATATATCTACAAGTTCTTGTGAGTCACTTCCAGAACTCAAGCTGGTAATAACTGTCTCAACTTGATAAGATTAGGAATTGTTCATCCATATCGACATCCTTTATAACTACTAAATGCTAAACTCAATCACAATTTCTTGAAGTTTTTTCTCAGTAAAACATAAGTTCTAAAATGTTATTTAACTTTAGTGTAACTTGTTGTGTACTGTTTTAAATAATGAGTATAAACATTATTTTTCAAAATTACAACTTAAATGCACTATTCTAACTGGATCTAAAATGACTGTGATTTATTACAAGCATCTTTTATCTTAACACATAAAATCAAGGGCATTAACTATTTCAAGGTCTAAAAAATGATAAATGTGAATCTTCTCAATAATGTGAGCATTTACTGTTATTATGATATAAACCTACACAAACAAAACTGGAATTGCTAACGAAGTTCAGTTTGCTAAAAGAATGTATTTAAATCACAGCTATCAGGCTTAGTATCTCAAACAAAATAAAAGCTTAGCAAAGCAGCACTCATCGGTCCACTGTTTTTTATTCATGAATGACTTTACATCTGTTTACTTAAGTAATGTTCATTATTCTTAAGAAAATGTAATCTTTCCTATACAATTAAAAAATGTTCTTCTGATATTATTGCAGCATTCTGTAAATGATTATCAATGAATTAGTAGTCACAAGTGTTTGAATAGAATTGAGACTTCAGTTGGTAAAGATAAATTTAGTAAAATATCATTAAAATCTGGAGGTCACTCACTAATACATTTCTAGGAGAGCCTAGCCTATGTATAACCCGGGATTAAATACACCTACAATAGATATTCCATCTAACAGGAATATTGTTGTGCCTTTAATTTTATTAGTTAGTGAGGTCAGCAACCACAACTGGTTTAAACTGCATTACATTTACACTAGCACTCCACAATGGACTACAAAAACGGCTTATATTTTGAGATTCAAAATTTAAAGTTCAATGAAGAATCTATGAGTGTATAAAATCAATGCTACAACTAACATGAAAATATTGATTACTAACAAATCAGATTGTTGTTGACAACTATAAATGCATACAGAACAATTCTTTTTAACCAAACAATTTAATAAATTGATATTTTTGCTTAAATATTTTTGTGTTGATTGAACATATTTAACACTATATACCATAAATTGGATGCAAATTTGAATGCTACATGACATATTGAATCTAGAGCCATAGGATTCAGTTTTTCCTTAGATCGTAAAGCTTGCAGTATATTATACCATTTAAATGTTTGTTTTACTTCCTTATAACATAGCCTCGGGATTCCAAATTTTACACCAAGACCTATCCCCTTTTTAGTGGAATACAGTACTACAAAAACATCTCCGACACAAGACAATTTAGGTCTATTAACTCTATGTTTGGCCATTGACTACAATATAGTAAATTATATAATGTTATTTACTTTCACTAATTTATGTTATAGAGTAAATATAATTTAACTGCATCATATCATATTGCTAAAAAAGATCTGAAAATTAATTTGATGTTTAAATTTACAATTTTCAATAAAAAAAATAGTGACACTATGAAAGTTTAAAGTTGTAAAATAAAAACTTGTGCATTTTGCCATTTGGAAAATATGCAGTGTTGTCAAGTATTTTACGAGGCTAAGTTATGTTTGGGAAAAATTAAGCTAGATCATTACAGATCCAGCATTTTGGACTAATTGGGTAGCCTATAGGGCCTATTTGGAATTGTGTTAACTCAGCCTGTCAAACTGATATTATTTCAAAACAGTCAGCATTGCAGTGTACTAACTAGTAACTATATATTTTTAAAAATAGTCAATAGTTTTCTTGTTATCATTAATAGTAAGAGCTAGAATACTTGATCCAAAGTAGGCCTGTACTTTTTCTTGAGGGATATTTAAGTTAACATTTTAAAACACACATTTAACTATTAAAAATTTGTGCAAGACAAAATATACAGAATTAGTTCAAAAAGATGTATCAGCCTATGTTTTGCACTTATGTAACTAAATAATCAGAATGTTAATACAATAGTTAAAATATATTTCTTTTTCTTTTGTTCCAGTACTTCATGTAAAAACTAGTTTGTCTAAATTTGTAATGTTCCAGTACTTCATGTAAAAACTAGTTTGTCTAAATTTGTAATATCTTTTATACTATCATAAAATCTCATTTTCGAAATTTCATTTCCCATTTTTATAGCCTCTTTAAAACAATTATTCATTCTTATGAAAGGAAACTAAATACATCAATGCATTTTAAAATATAGACTATCGGCTAGCCTATATCGTAATGAAAATATGTACTAGCATTACATTCACTTCAATGACTTGCTTGTTACAAATTTTAAATATTTAATTGCACATATGGTTAAAAATGAATTGTCAGTTGGCTTGTATGAATTTTAAACTACCAGGTTTCATGTCAATGGAAATGGGCTAGCCTGAGCAAGGGTTCAGTCATTTTGGAAAATCACTAAACATTTTTTAATTCCACAAATTTATCAAATTATGCTAGTTATAGGTACATACATCACCAAATGAACTATTTAGATTGAGAATAAACATGTTGAAATATATATTAGAAAATTTGTGTGCTCGCCAAGAATAAAAGAACTTTTTTTTATGGGTGGGTCATTATTATAAAACTTAAGTTTATGAGAAAATCCATAAATCATACCTGTTTGAATCCATTTTCTTAACAGCTGAGTTATCACTTGAAACGTTAGAAGAAAATTCGTGTGTCAACATA